>JBCEWE010000253.1:1077500-1465000 GCA_039877035.1 Silurus lanzhouensis | reverse complement strand
TTTACACCATAATATTTCAACAAGGATGTATTGAGAAGATTTAGCATTTTTTTTCCAACACTGTGTTTTGCCCAAACTACAATACATGTAATCATCATAACCACCTCACAGTAAACACATAAATGTAGATCATTAAAATGATAAAGATGCAGTACACTAAGTAGAAATCTCTACACACTCTAAACCACCTTCTGTATTTCCCCAGTCTACTTTATTCACCTTCTTATTTATGACAGTAGGAGCAGCTTGACAATTTACTGAAGAAAATCTCATACATATAAACAAAAATTATTTATAAATAATTAATCAATTCCAAGGCTTGAATATAGTAAATATGAAACATACATGAGTGAGCTGAAAGTCATTATTTTGAGTCTCAGTTACAGTTTAGCTCAAACTAATCTAAAAGCTGAAATCAGCCACATATTTTTGCTCATGGTACAAAAATAAAAGTAATAAACACACACACGTACCTGATACAGTGAGTGTAACAGGATCACTGATCTCTGAGCTCTGAGAGTCACTTCTCGTCCCACTGCAGGTGTATTCACCACTGTCAGAGTCTGTAACTGAGACACGGCTGAACTCCTGTGTTGGGTGGTGTAGGTCTGTTCTGGAATCTTTTCCCTTAAACCAGCTGTATGTCCACTGAGTTTCTTCTTCACTCTTTATTTCACACTTGAAAGTCACCGTCTCTCCACTGAACACCTGTTGACCAGGCTTTATACTCACCACAGGTTTGGGTCTCTCTGAAAAAACAACAATACTATTTTAAATGTATGAATAAATTGTAAAAAAAAAAAAAAATGAATGAATTAATTAATAATTAATAGATTAATTATTACAAAAATATAAGTAACATTTTAAATAAAATACAGTATATCACATATAATTGTTTATAATCTGTAAGATGTGAATTAAACTAAGCACTACTAATAATGTATACGTAAATGTAGATCACAAGATGTTTTATGTCTTTAGTTGCTTTCCACTATTTCTTTTAGTAAATTTGGATTACATCATAAATCTAGAAATATCATAAACGAAACCCCCTGCTGTTGTTCCCAACCTGTGCGAGTTTTTTTCTTCTGCTGAACACAAAGGAAAATATGTTCTGGTATTTTCTCTACACTGTGGAAGTAAACTGAAGCCACCAACAGCTTGTTTACACACATTCTCACCAAAATGTTAATGCTAAGTGCTAAAGGTCTCTGTGTGTTGTGTGTGTGTGTGTGTGTGTGTGTGTGTGTGTGTGTGTGTGTGTGTGTGTGTGTGTGTGTGTGTGTGTGTGTGTGTGTCCTGAAATCTTATTTAAAACATGAACAATAATAACAGTAGGAACTGATACATAAATGCTGCTCTATTGATGCTGCTCATGTGTGTGATAATGCAGGTCTCTAATCTCTCTCTCTGCTCTAACAATGTATTTTTATGTATTATTATGGAAATTTAGAAGAAAAAAGCACATTTACACCATAATATTTCAACAAGGAAGTATTGAGAAGATTTTGCATTTTTTTCAACACTGTGTTTTGCCCAAACTACAATACATGTAATCATCATAACCACCTCACAGTAAACACATAAATGTAGATCATTAAAATGATAAAGGTGCAGTACACTAAGTAGAAATCTCTACACACTCTAAACCACCTTCTGTATTTCCCCAGTCTACTTTATTCACCTTCTAATTTATGACAATAGGAGCAGCTTGACAATTTACTGAAGAAAATCTCATACATATAAACAAAAATTATTTATAAATAATTAATCAATTCCAAGGCTTGAATATAGTAAATATGAAACATACATGAGTGAGCTGAAAGTCATTATTTTGAGTCTCAGTTACAGTTTAGCTCAAACTAATCTAAAAGCTGAAATCAGCCACATATTTTGCACATGGTACAAAAATAAAAGTAATAAACACACACACGTACCTGATACAGTGAGTGTAACAGGATCACTGATCTCTGAGCTCTGAGAGTCACTTCTCGTCCCACTGCAGGTGTATTCACCACTGTCAGAGTCTGTAACTGAGACACGGCTGAACTCCTGTGTTGGGTGGTGTAGGTCTGTTCTGGAATCTTTTCCCTTAAACCAGCTGTATGTCCACTGAGTTTCTTCTTCACTCTTTATTTCACACTTGAAAGTCACCGTCTCTCCACTGAACACCTGTTGACCAGGCTTTATACTCACCACAGGTTTAGGTCTCTCTGAAAAAACAGCATTACTATTTTAAATGTATGAATAAATTGTAAAAAAAAAAAAAAATGAATGAATGAATTAATAATTAATAGATTAATTATTACAAAAATATAAGTAACATTTTAAATAAAATACAGTATATCACATATAATTGTTTATAATCTGTAAGATGTGAATTAAACTAAGCACTACTAATAATGTATACGTAAATGTAGATCACAAGATGTTTTATGTCTTTAGTTGCTTTCCACTATTTCTTTTAGTAAATTTGGATTACATCATAAATCTAGAAATATCATAAACGAAACCCCCTGCTGTTGTTCCCAACCTGTGTGAGTTTTTTTCTTCTGCTGAACACAAAGGAAAATATGTTCTGGTATTTTCTCTACACTGTGGAAGTAAACTGAAGCCACCAACAGCTTGTTTACACACATTCTCACCAAAATGTTAATGCTAAGTGCTAAAGGTCTGTGTGTGTGTGTGTGTGTGTGTGTGTGTGTGTGTGTGTGTGTGTGGTGTGTGTGTGTGTGTGTGTCCTGAAATCTTATTTAAAACATGAACAATAATAACAGTAGGAACTGATACATAAATGCTGCTCTATTGATGCTGCTCATGTGTGTGATGATGCAGGTCTCTAATCTCTCTCTCTGCTCTAACAATGTATTTTTATGTATTATTATGGAAATTTAGAAGAAAAACGCACCTTTACACCATAATATTTCAACAAGGATGTATTGAGAAGATTTTGCATTTTTTTTCCAACACTGTGTTTTGCCCAAACTACAATACATGTAATCATCATAACCACCTCACAGTAAACACATAAATGTAGATCATTAAAATGATAAAGGTGCAGTACACTAAGTAGAAATCTCTACACACTCTAAACCACCTTCTGTATTTCCCCAGTCTACTTTATTCACCTTCTAATTTATGACAATAGGAGCAGCTTGACAATTTACTGAAGAAAATCTCATACATATAAACAAAATTATTTATAAATAATTAATCAATTCCAAGGCTTGAACATAGTAAATATGAAACATACATGAGTGAGCTGTAAAGTCATTATTTTGAGTCTCAGTTACAGTTTAGCTCAAACTAATCTAAAAGCTGAAATCAGCCACATATTTTTGCTCATGGTACAAAAATAAAAGTAATAAACACACACACGTACCTGATACAGTGAGTGTAACAGGATCACTGATCTCTGAGCTCTGAGAGTCACTTCTCGTCCCACTGCAGGTGTATTCACCACTGTCAGAGTCTGTAACTGAGACACGGCTGAACTCCTGTGTTGGGTGGTGTGGGTCTGTTCTGGAATCTTTTCCCTTAAACCAGCTGTATGTCCACTGAGTTTCTCCTTCACTCTTTATTTCACACTTGAAAGTCACCGTCTCTCCACTGAACACCTGTTGACCAGGCTTTATACTCACCACAGGTTTGGGTCTCTCTGAAAAAACAACAATACTATTTTAAATGTATGAATAAATTGTAAAAAAAAAAAAATGAATGAATGAATTAATAATTAATAGATTAATTATTACAAAAATATAAGTAACATTTTAAATAAAATACAGTATATCACATATAATTGTTTATAATCTGTAAGATGTGAATTAAACTAAGCACTACTAATAATGTATACGTAAATGTAGATCACAAGATGTTTTATGTCTTTAGTTGCTTTCCACTATTTCTTTTAGTAAATTTGGATTACATCATAAATCTAGAAATATCATAAACGAAACCCCCTGCTGTTGTTCCCAACCTGTGCGAGTTTTTTTCTTCTGCTGAACACAAAGGAAAATATGTTCTGGTATTTTCTCTACACTGTGGAAGTAAACTGAAGCCACCAACAGCTTGTTTACACACATTCTCACCAAAATGTTAATGCTAAGTGCTAAAGGTCTCTGTGTGTTGTGTGTGTGTGTGTGTGTGTGTGTGTGTGTGTGTGTGTGTGTGTGTGTGTGTGTGTGTGTGTGTGTGTCCTGAAATCTTATTTAAAACATGAACAATAATAACAGTAGGAACTGATACATAAATGCTGCTCTATTGATGCTGCTCATGTGGGTGATGATGCAGGTCTCTAATCTCTCTCTCTGCTCTAACAATGTATTTTTATGTATTATTATGGAAATTTAGAAGAAAAAAGCACATTTACACCATAATATTTCAACAAGGAAGTATTGAGAAGATTTTGCATTTTTTTCAACACTGTGTTTTGCCCAAACTACAATACATGTAATCATCATAACCACCTTACAGTAAACACATAAATGTAGATCATTAAAATGATAAAGATGCAGTACAATAAGTAGAAATCTCTACACACTCTAAACCACCTTCTGTATTTCCCCAGTCTACTTTATTCACCTTCTAATTTATGACAATAGGAGCAGCTTGACAATTTACTGAAGAAAATCTCATACATATAAACAAAAATTATTTATAAATAATTAATCAATTCCAAGGCTTGAATATAGTAAATATGAAACATACATGAGTGAGCTGAAAGTCATTATTTTGAGTCTCAGTTACAGTTTAGCTCAAACTAATCTAAAAGCTGAAATCAGCCACATATTTTTGCACATGGTACAAAAATAAAAGTAATAAACACACACACGTACCTGATACAGTGAGTGTAACAGGATCACTGATCTCTGAGCTCTGAGAGTCACTTCTCGTCCCACTGCAGGTGTATTCACCACTGTCAGAGTCTGTAACTGAGACACGGCTGAACTCCTGTGTTGGGTGGTGTGGGTCTGTTCTGGAATCTTTTCCCTTAAACCAGCTGTATGTCCACTGAGTTTCTCCTTCACTCTTTATTTCACACTTGAAAGTCACCGTCTCTCCACTGAACACCTGTTGACCAGGATTTATACTCACCACAGGTTTGGGTCTCTCTGAAAAAACAGCATTACTATTTTAAATGTATGAATAAATTGTAAAAAAAAATGAATGAATGAATGAATGAATGAATGAATGAATGAATGAATAATTAATAAATTAATTATTAAAAAATATAAAGTAAAATTTAAAATAAAATACAGTATATCACATATAATTGTTTATAATCTGTAAGATGTGAATTAAACTAAGCACTACTAATAATGTTTACGTAAATGTAGATCACAATGTGGAGCTCCAGAGATTCACTTCAGCAGCATTTCACCATTTAATTTAATAAAAACATCTTCACATACACAAATAAATCAATGGTCTTTTATACAACTCATCAAAATAAAAGTTCGGTTTAACTTGTAGAAATTACAATGTTTTTAACAGTAAATGTCTGTGGTGCAGCAGTGTTCGAAAAAAAATAAATAATTATTATATTTCCATTTTAAAATATTCCTTTGTTGATGTTTTATGTCTTCAGTTGCTTTCCACTATTTCTATTAGTAAATTTGGATCACATCATAAATCTAGAAATATCATAAACGAAACCCCCTGCTGTTGTTCCCAACTTGTGTGAGGTTTTTCTTCTGCTGAACACAAAGGAAAATATGTTCTGGTATTTTCTCTATACTGTGGAAGTAAACTGAAGCCACCAACAGCTTAACAACAGTGCTAAAGGTCTGTGTGTGTGTGTGTGTGTGTGTGTGTGTGTGTGTGTGTCCTGAAATCTTATTTAAAACATGAACAATAATAACCGTAGGAACTGATACATAAATGCTGCTCTATTTATGCTGCTCATGTGTGTAATGATGCAGGTCTCTAATCTCTCTCTCTGCTCTAACAATGTATTTGTATGTATTATTATGTACATTTAAAAGAAAAAAAGCACCATAATATTTGATTCAAGATGTATTTTTTTCAACACTATGTTTTGCCCAAACTACAGTACATTTAATTTTTATAACCACCTCACAGCAACAAATACATTTAGATAAATAAAATTATATAGGTGTAGTAACTAATAATTAATAATAATAATAATAATAATAATTATTATTATTATTATTTTTATAATATATTATATTTTTGTAATATATATATATATATTAAACATTATATAATAATAATAATAATGTTAATAATAATAATGTTAATAATAATAATAATAATAATAATAATAATAATAATAATAATTAAATAATAATGTATACATTTCTAGGCTTCCTGAATTTCCATCTTTAGGAACACTGAGTCTCATCAAGACAGAAAGAAAACAAAGTTACAGGAAAAACAATAATGCAGGCAATGATTAATTAATAGAATTTGATTTCAAGAAATGCTAGAAAAACTCTGCCCTACACATCTGTACTCACCATCCTACACCTGTACACATTTTTATTTGCCTTACCATCAATAAAAACTTGCTTAACAATACATCACAGCAAACAAACAAACAATGATGACACAGCAGGTTGTTTATACCAAAGATTCTAAAAGTTTCATATCCTGGGAAAAGTACAAAATCATTTTAGAGCCCTGTGATTACTGTGATGCAGAAAATGTGGACGAATCACAGAATCCAGATATAAACATCAAATTTTACTGTATTCCACATTGTCAAGCGTAAAACTGTATCAAATGGCAGTATGGATTTGTGTGTGTGAAGATTAAAGCACAAAGAATGACTATTTCAGAAGTCTGTGTGTTCTGTGTGAATGAATGGTGCAGACACTCAGGTTCATTCACTACACACACTGAAGCAAGAGGGATATTTGTGGTGTTTCCAGCATCTGCTGTCACACTATATAAACACATGACCACATGAAGGTCATCTTCAGAGCTGCTCTGAGTCACAGCAGCAATTTACCATTTCATTTACTCAAAACCATCTTCAGACTAACTAAGAAATCAAAGGTCATCTCTACAACTCATCAAAATAAAAGTTTGGTTTCATTTAAAGAAATTATATAACTTCAAATAAATTATATTATAATAAATCAAATTATTATAATTACAACTTAACAAAATTATAAGAACTTTTTTCCATCATTTTGTAATGTTATATATATATATATATTTTTTTTTTTTTTTTTTTTATATATATATTTTCTTTTTGAAATATTACATTGTTGTTTTATGTCTTCATTTGATTACCACTGTTTCTGTTAATAAATTTGGATTACATCATGAATCCTGAAATAATATAAAAGAAACACCTTCTGTTGTTCCCAACCTGTTTGAGGTTCTTTCTTCTGCTGAACACAAAATAAGTTATGAAGAATGAGAGTAACTACGCAGTTTCTTTTTTTTCACCATATGAAGAACATCAACAGTTTGGTTGCCCATATTCTAACTTATACTTGGATGCTAGGTGCCTGAAGTTTGTGTGTGTGTGTGTGTGTGTGTGTGTGTGTGTGTGTGTGTGTGTGTGTGTGCACGCTGCACTTAAATATATATCATCAAATTTACTGTCACTGAATTGCTGTGTCACCTGTGATAATGTTTTCTGCCACATGTGCAAAATCCATGTAAAAACTTATAAAAGCTAATGGAACTGATAATATGTGATATAAAACACACTCACCTGCTACAGTCAGTGTAACTGCATCACTGATCTGTGTGTATTTTGGGTCTAATGATTGAGTTCCTTTACAGCTATAAGCACCTTTACTATCGGTTTTAACATCAGTGATTGTGTAGGTGTTCTTTCCTGCAGCATCACTGATTTCTTCATTACTTCTATTCCAGTGATACTCCCAGGATCCTCCAGTCTGTATGTCACATGTGAGAGTGACAGTTTCCCCAATGAACACATTCACAGCTGGCTGTATTTTCACTACAGGCTTTGGTCTCGCTATACAAAGGTAATAAAAACTTCAACATATACAGTATATACAATATATACATCTAAATATCATTATACAATTCCAATAAGTTAAAATAATTTTTTAACAGGCTTACTATCTCAAAATTTTATATTAAATATTGATATTTTTAAAATTGATATTAAAAAAGAAATACCAACATGTTGTTTGAAACCTGTGAGTGTGTGTGTGTGTGTGTGTGTGTGTGTGTGTGTGTGTGTGTGTGTGTGTGTGTGTGTGTGTATATACGCTGAACTTATATATGTCACCAAAAATCAGTCACTGAATTGCTGCAGTCACCTGTGACAATGTTTTTTGCCACATGTGCAAAATCCATGTAGAAACTTGTAAAAGCTTATGAAATAGACAATTATTAAGATAAAACACAGTCACCTGATACAGTCAGTGTAACTTCATCACTGATCTGTGTGTATTTTGGGTCTGATGATTGAGTTCCATTACAGCTATAAGAACCATTATTATTGGTTTTAACATCAGTGATTGTGTAGTTATTTTCTCCTGCAGCACCTCTGAGTTCTTCATTATTTCTATACCAGTGATACTCCCAGGATCCTCCAGTCTGTATGTCACATGTGAGAGTGACAGTTTCCCCAATGAACACATTCACAGCTGGGTGTATTTTCACTACAGGTTTTGGTCTCGCTATACAAATATAATTAAAACAAACATATAGATTTAACATTTAACCACCATTTAAATAAATTAGTTATTTACATAATTAATTAACTGCAAATTATTAAAATAACTAAGATTTCTTTCCACAGTTATTAGTTGTCCACACTATGTAAGTATTAGACTACAAAGAAAATGTATTAAACATGATGCAGCCTTCACTGTAATTGTGGTTGGATCACTGAACTCTGACTTGTTTTCTCTGAGTGCTCTGCAGTAGTATGTTGTTTGTCCTTCATTTAAGAGTTTCACATTGAGTGTGTTGGAATTTGCTTCAGGGGACATGGGATTTGATGTCTGATTATCTTTGTACCAGAGAAACTTCCAGCCAGTAGACTGTAGATTACAACTCAGAGTAACAATGTCTCCAGTGTAGATGAAGCTCTGAGGATTCACATTCAAAGTCAGGTTGGGTTTTTCTGTTGATGTGAAATAAGATTAACAGAGCTGATTTTTACAACTTAAGGTTATTATTATTATTATTATTATTATTATTATTATTATTATTATTATTAATAATAATATTAATACTGTACCTATTTTAGCATATTAATACAGATATCATTTAAACTGATATGAATTTTCTACACTTATTTTACACACACACGCAGACGTGGGAAGTAATGAAGTACAAATACCTTGTTACTGTACTTAAGTAGATTTTTCTGATATCAATACTTTACTTCACACAACTTTTTACATTCAAACAATTACATTTCTACACAAATATCTGTATTTTTTATTTCTTATATTTTTTAAACAGACTCGTTACTTTAGTTTTAATCTATTTGGTGTATGTCAATATTTATTCTTGTCACTGTGTGCCATTTTCAGCCCATCAACCAATTTCCTGTCAGTACACGGCTTAAAAAAAGATTGCAAAATAATGAAAACAGACAGGGGGCGCTCTCTGCCCTTTTTGTCATCTCTCTTCACCGGTATAAATAAAACAACCTGAATCTGAGTGAACATTTAGTGAAGTTGTAAGAGTTTCTCAGGTATCGCCTCATTAACCATCCATATAGAAACAGAGCAAAGGTTCCATTTGGTGTCCTGATCATTTATGTATTTTAAAACAACATCATTACTTTAAAACATTTACAAGAGTATTTTGTCTTCATGACCTATGAGTATGGTTTCACTAATTATAAACCTACATTTGCATAAAGAATCAACATTTGTCCATGCTCATACTGAATAGAGTATTAAAACATTTAAAAGTATAAATCTAAGGTACATTTAGAACAGATAGAAATGTGCGAATAAGTTAACTCATGACAATCATGCCCTAATATTAATATGACGTGAGATCCAGTTACCAGTGTGACACTAAAAGATAGTAGTAGTAGTACTAATGGCTACTTTTTACTTAAGTACATGTCAGAACACATTCTTCTTAGTATAGTCAATACTTCAACATTTACCAGAGTATTTTAAAACATGAATATCTGATGCCATTGTTGGCAGAACTGTGACAAACCAAGCTAAACAAATCACACTTAGGTTTGTAATTTATCCAATATGGCAAACATGCAGGCTCTGCAGTGTGTGTAGCATGGAATGTTCAGTCAGTCTTTCTCTATTCTTCTTCTTTTTCTTTTGGCTTCTCTCATTTGGGGTCGCCACAGCGGATCATCCGTCTCCATACCCCCCGTCCTCTACATCTGCCTCTTTCAAACCAACTACCTGCATGTCTTCCCTTTACACATCCATAAACCTCCTCCTTGGCCTTGGTCTTTTCCTACTTCCTGGCGGCTCCATCCTCAGCATTCTCCTACCGATATAACCCATGCCCCTTCTCTGCACATGTCCAAACCTTCTCCATAGTGCCTCCCTTACATTGTCTCCAAAAAGTCCTACTTGCACTGTCCCTCTAATAAACTAATTTCCATCCTCATCACTCCCAAAATAAACATCAACATCTTCAGCTCTGCTACCTCCATCTCCACCTCCTGTCTTTTACTCAATGCCACTGTCTCTAAACCATACAGCATTGCAGGTCTCACCACAGTCCTATAAACTTTCCCTTTCACTCTTGCAGATGCCCTTCTATTAAAAATCACTCCACCCTGCCTGCACTCTTTTCTTTACTTCTCTAACACACTCTTCATTACTTTTCACTGTTGACCCCAGGTACCTGAACTCCTTCAACTTCTACACCTCTTTTCCCTTCAACCGCACCACTCCACTGCCCTCCCTCTCATTCACACACATGTACTCTGTCTTACACCTTCTGACTTTCATTCCCCTTCTCTCCAGCGCATATCTCTAGTTTTCCAGGCTCTACTTAACCTGCTCCCTACTCTTACCATAAATTACAATAACATCCGCAAATATCATAGTCCACAGAGACTCCTGTCTAACCTCGTCCATCAACCTGTCCATCACCACTGCAAACAGGAAAGGGCTCAGAGCCGATCCTTGATGCAATTAAACCTCCACCTGTCAGGGACTTAGGTACAGGGCTAGGTGAGTGGATGATAGGACCCAAATGCAGGATGCTCCAGACGATATGAATCGAGAGAGGAGGGTTGCACAGGCAGTAAATATTTAATGTCCGAATACAACAGCACAAAAACACAGTCACGGCACGCACAGGGTTAAAGTAGAAGAAAAAGATGAGAAGGATAGAACAGGCAGGAAAGCAACATGTCTGAAAACTTATTAACACACAACAGAAGCACACACTGGGTAAATATAGAGAAAAAAAGAAAAACAATAATGTCCGAATACTTTTGACCACATAGTAGAAACACACGCTGGGTTTAAGCAGAGAAAAGCAATAACGTCCGAATACTTATGAACACACATTTGCGGCACTCACTGGGTTAATGAAAAGGTCCGTGGCCAACACAGTCTCACCCCACATCGTCACATATGGACGCTGTGGATGTTGCGTCGGACGGCGTCCACATCCGACGCCGAGGGTACCCCCTTCGTGTCGCTTTTCGACGTAGATGGACGGGAAACCCTTCGCTTCGCTTTTTGACGCAGATGGACGGGACCCCATTTACGGGTTAAGGTTAGGGTTTGGGTTAGGGTTCGGGTTGAGGTTAGGTTTAGGGTTAGGGTTAGGGTTAGGGTTAGGGCTACGGACATCTTCAGGATTTTTCGAATTTTAAAAATTATTCCTGCACACTTATTATGATAGATAATACTTTATTAAGTGTATAGGACAGCGATCTGCTTAGAAAAGTGCAGCACACGGGCTCTCAACCGTCTGCGTCGAAAAACGAGGTGAAGGGAGGTACCGTCTCTCTACGTCGAAAAGCGACGCGAAGGGGGTACCCTCGGCGTCGGATGTGGACGCCGTCCGACGCAACATCCACAGCGTCGATATGTGACGCTGTGGGGTGAGACTGCCCTGCCGTGGCACCAGGAGAGTGAAGCAGGGGGCGTGTCTGAAACAGAAGTGAGTCCGTGGCTATTTATACAGAAACAAGATGGCGGGCATGCCGGTGTTGCCGGCTGAAAGATGACGCTGAACCGGAAGCGGACGTCGTGACCGCGGAAATGTTCAAGCGGCTGGCTGACACCACCAGTCTGTCGTTCCTACCTCCACACTTCACTGCTGTCACTACCCTCACATACTTCTCTGACACAGTACTTCCTCATACAATACCACAACTCCTCTTGTCAGCACCTTGTCATATGAGAAACTGAACCCACAAACACACAATACAACTCCTTCTGACCTTCTCTATACTTCTCTATCAACATTCTCAAAGCAAATAATGCATCTGTAGTGCTCTTCCTTGGCATAAAACCATACTGTTGCTCACAGATGGTCACCTCTTCTCTCAGCCTGGCTTCCACTACACTTTCCCATAACTTCATGGTGTGACTGATCAACTTAACTCCATTGTAGTTACTGCAGGTCTGCACATCGTCCTTATTCTTGAAGATCGGTACCAAAACACTCCTTCTCCATTCCTCAGGCATCCTCTCCCCTTCCAAAATCCTGTTAAACAAACTACACTGCCATCTCTCCTAAACATCTCCATGCTTCTACCGGTATGTCATCTGGTCCAACCGACTTTTCACTCTTCATCCTCTTAATTGCTGCACTCACTTCCTCCTTACTAATCCTATCCATTTCCTGCTTCACCATCTCCACATAATCCAACCTTCTCTTTCTCTCATTTTCTTCATTCATCAACTGCGCAAAATACTCCCTCCATCTTGTCAACACACTCTCCTCACTAGTCAACACAGTTCCATCCTTTATTGCTCTAACTTGCAGCACATCCTTCCCAGCTCGGTCCCTCTGGCCAATTGGTATAAATCCTTTTCTCCTTCCTTAGTGTCCAACTTCTCATACAGCTCCTCATATGCCTTTTTGTTTAAGCCACATCCCTCTTCACCTGCTGTCACATCTCCTTGTACTCCTGCCTACTTTATTCATCACTCTGTCGATCCCAATTTTGTTTTACAAACCTTTTTTTTCCCTTATGTTCTACTGCACTTCCTCATTCCACCACCATGTCTCTTTGTCTTCCTTTTTATTTCCAGATGTCACACGAAGTACCTTTATAGCTGTCTCCCTGATCACTTCTCCAGTAGTTGCACCTCTTCACCACCACCGAGCTTCTGTCTGACCTCTTCCCTGAATCTCTCACTACAGTCTTCCTCCTTTAGTTTCCACCATCTAATTCTTCTTTCAGTCCTCACTCTCCTCCTTTTCACCTCCAAAACCATCCTACAGACCACCATCAGATGCTGTCTAGCTACACTGTCCCCGGCCAACACCTTGAAGTTTCCAGTCTCCTTTAGGTTGCATCTCCTACATAGAACATAGCCCACCTGTGTGCATCTTCTTCTATTCTTATGTTTCACCCTTTGCTTCTCCTTCTTCTTAAAATAAGTATCACCACTGCCATTTTTATCCTTTTAGCAAATTCTACCACCATCTGCCCTTCCACATTCCTCTTTTAAAGACCATACCTTCCCATCACCTCCTCATCACCTCTGTTCCCTTCACCAACATGCCCATTAAAGTCTGCCCCAATCACCCAATCACCAATTTTTCTTTCCTAGGTTCACCTTCTACCACTTCATCTAACTCACTCCAGAATTTTTCCTTCTCCTTCATCTCACAGCCCACTTGTGAAGCATTGGCATATATATACTGATGGCATTTATTATCACTCCTTCAACTTCCAGCTTCATTTCCACAACCCTACCAGAACATTTATTCACCTCCACTACACTCTTACTGTACTCTTCCTTCAGAATCACCCCTACACCATTTCTCTTTCCATCCACACCATGATTGAACAGTTTAAAGCCCCCTTCAATGTTTCTGGCCTTACTCCCTTTCCACTTGGTCTCCTGAACACACAACATATCTGCCTTTCTTCTTTCTATCATATCAGCTAACTGTCTCCCTTAACCAGTCATAGTCCCAACATTTAAAATACCAACCTGAACCTCCACTCACCTCCACTTCTCCTTTTCTCTTTTTGAAAATCTGAATGCCTTAAGCATAGTTAGCAATCCCTATTGAAGACTTCACAGTGGGCCAAGTGGGTGACAACTGTGAGGATACTCACTAATGCTAATGCAAATGAAATATCTCACTGATTCTAAAATGCTACATATAAAGATGTAGCATTTAGCAGTGCTGATATAAAGCACTAAATGGTCTCGCATTGCGGTATTTAAGCAAACTTTGTAATAATCCACTGTGCCTTCTTTGATAAAAAAGGTGCTGGCTTTTTGTTGGTACCTTAAATAATGAAGACTACAGCAGGGTACAGAGGCCTAAAGATATTCTACAACCTTACAACTAGTGTTTGGCATTCACAAAGAAGCAATTATGTTCACTTGCAGGAGCAGATCTGGAGGAATCATTTCAAGAAAGTGTTTCGGTGAACTGGGATTTTTAGATGCTGTCATTCTCCCACTCTCACATGTTCAGTCAAGTTTGCTTTTGCTTGTGCGGCTGTCTTTTATGCCAGAGATTCCTCATGTCGATGTTACGTTGTGTTTCTCCCTTTTAGTTATGCTGCCATAGCTAGTGTCTTTAACTTCTATGTAACAATAAGTATACTTAATAATTCTTGTTTCTCTCTCCTTGTTACCACTCTACTCTACTTTTCTTTTCAACTGAATTGAATTTAAAAACCTGCATATCCGATGGGGGTCAGTTAGTGTCTATTGAATGGGCAGCTTGCTGGAAATGTGCTGTCAATGCTAAAAGGTATGTATAGGTTTTAGCAACATACCTGTATGCCTCCATCCAGACAATTTTTTTGTAAGTATTACATATTTCAGCAAAACAATGCTAAACTGCATACTGAATGTATTACAACAGCAACAGCATTGATTCATATCAAAAAACACTGGGGACTGAACTTTCCGGCCTGCAGTCTTGAACTTTCACCTTTTGAAAACATTTGCCATGTCATAAAACAATACAACAAAGAAGACCCAGGACTGTTGAGTAGATAAAATGTTGTATCAGACACAAATAGACAAAAAACATTCCTCCCTAAAAATGGTCTCCTCAGTTCCCAGATAGATATATATATATATATATATATATATATATATATATTATATATATATATATATATATATATATATATATATTATATATATATTGACTGATATGAAAAGAAGAGGGGGGCTACACAGTGGTAAACATGGCTTGGTCTCTTTTTTGAAACATGTTCTTTAAATAGTATATTTTCTCAGTTTCAACATTTGGTATGTTTTTATGTTCTAATGTAATGAAATATGTCATATTTATTAGTCTTTTTTTTATTTCCTACCAGCATCCAACCTTTTTAGAATTGGGGTTGTATATACCAAAGGGTTCATTTTTTCCTCTGTGAAGTAGTGATCAGAAGATCAGATAAGCCTTTATAATTTTCAAATCTCCTTCTGCTATTGCTTTATTCAAGTAATTTTGTACATTTTAGCAGAAAGATTTTAACATGTATCATTTTTAGTAACCAAATTTCTCCAACTTTTATACTTATGCAAATCTTTTATGCAGCCAAGTACAAATGATGAGAAACAGAAATTATTAGGTAACCCCTCAACTTAGTGATTAATTTCATGTTGGTGACACATTGCATTACATCTATCCTTTGAAATGTAAATACCACATAGATTTTATAGAAGAAAGAATAAACTAATCCTTGAAGTAAAATGCAGTTAACTTCTCTTAATTAAATAGACTATATCAAGCTATAATGGTTTGAGAGTGCTGATTTGCATATTTCGCTTTTACTCCTCACTTCCATGCCATTAGTTCATATACATATATGCTTCTATGCTTCTGGTAAATTGTAAAAAAAACACTCTATATATTAGGCTTTTATTACTTAATTAGTGAGCAAACGCAAACGCAAACAAGACAAATAAAATAAATCATTTAGTTATGTCAAAGAAACCCCTCCATTTAAATTTAGGACAGGCTGCACCAACATTTGGGAGAGTCAACATACATGTGTATGGTCAGAAATAAAAGGCAGAATGATATTCCACCTGTCAGACTCACTTCTATTTTATATATGAAAAAGAAAAGTAGCGGATATAATAAAAAATTAAGAATATAAACACACTGACTTGAATCAGGGTGTGAACCAGGATTACTCGTCCCTGATTTCTCATTGTTACTGATCTGCTGCTTTTCTGCTAAAAATGGTAGAGAAGTTCAGGGTTTACCACAATAATAAAACAAATTTCTGTCTCTGTGATTAAATTTGCTTCAGATAAGTAACATCACTTAACAACCAATTTTCTATTATTCAGGATTTTTTTCTCAGGCAAATGAATATCAATTAATTAAATACATATAAATCTTTACTGTAATCACAGTGATGGTCAACAGTTACAAACATCAATGTAACTGGGTGGTGTTGCTACATTACTCACACACACAATTCTCTCTATATACACAGTAGAAAGTATACAAAATTTAATACTTCCCAGTCTACCCATTATTTTGTCTTGTGTAAATAAAGCATAATGAGGGATATGAATGTGTGAAATTACTTCCCAGCAGTTTGTATCCTGCAATTACCCACAATTAATACCAACTAATAGTTAATTACTTAAATAAATATAATAAATAAATATCAATACACTCTACAGGGTAATACAATATAATTAAAACATATATTATCTTAATACTTCATCTATCTATCTATCTATCTATCTATCTATCTATCTATCTATCTATCTATCTATCTATCTATATATATATATATATATATATATATATATATATATATATATACAGTGCCCTCCACAATTATTGGCACCCCTGTTTAAGATGTGGTCATGGACTTCTAAAAATTCTCCTTTTTTTTAAAACAACATAGAACCCAAATGCAAAAAAAGAGAAAAATCCAACCTTTCATTTAAGTACATAACTTTGGTGGTAAAAAAATCACACATTTAGAAAAAAAAACAAAACTTGAAATCATGTGTGCCACAATTATTGGCACCCCTGATGTTAATACTTTGTACAACCTCCTTTTGCCAACAAGACAGCACTTAATCTCCTCCTATAACATTTCACAAGATTGGAGAACACAGAGAGAGGGATTTTTGACCATTCTTCTTTCTAGATCATCCAGTGTCCTGGGTCCTCTCTTATGCACTCTTCTCTTTAGCTCGCCCCACAGGTTTTTGATAGGGTTGAGGTCTGGGGACTGAGATGGCCATGGGAGGACCTTGAGTTTGTGACTGCTGAACCACTTTTGTGTAGATTTTGCCACATGTTTTGGATCATTATCCTGCTGAAAGACCCAATGACGACCCATCTTCAGCTTTCTGGCAGAGGCCATCAGGTTTTTATTTAAAATATCCTGGTACTTCAAAGCGTTCATAATGCCATGCACCCTAACAAGGTTCCCAGGGCCTTTGGAAGAGAAACAGGCCCACAGCATCACAGATCCTTCACCATACTTCACGGTGGGCATGAGGTGCTTTTCGGCGTACTCATTCGCCAGACCCACTTAGAGTGTTTGTTGCCAAAAAGCTCAATCTTAGTCTCATCTGACCAAAGCACACGATCCCAGTTGAAGTCCCAGTACCGCTTAGCAAACTCCAGACGTTTACGTTTGTGAGTGTTAGTGAGAAAAGGCTTTTTCCTTGCATGCCTCCCAAACAGCTTGTTGGCATGTAGAGAGCGTCTGATGGTTGTTTTGGAGACTCTGTGACCCCAAGATGCCACTCTTTGATGCAATTCTGTGACGGTGAGCTTGGGAAATTTTTTTACTTCTCTTACCATCCTCCTCACTGTGCGTTGTGGCAAGATAAACTTGGGAGCTCTTTCAGCCTTGTTTGTCACTGTTCCAGTTGTTTTAAACTTCTTAATGATTCCTCTGACTGTAGATACCGGCAAGTTAAGGCGAGTGGCTATTTTCTTGTAGCCATTGCCTGACTTATGAAGGTCGACACACATCTGACTTACTTGAATGGTGTGTTCTCTTGTCTTTGCCATGTTGACAAATGGGTAAGAGAATTAGGCGTCTGTGTCACGTCATATTTATACCCCAGGGAAACAGGAAATCATGAATTACTAATTAAAAGTCCCTAGATACCCTAACCAACCTTAGCAACTACAGAAAAATATATTAAAAAAAAAAAAAAATAAATAAATTTTTCAGAGGAATTGTTAGGGGTGCCAATAATTGTGGGACACATGATTTCAAGTTTTTTTTTTTTTCTAAATGTATGATTTTTTTTACCACCAAAGTTATGTACTTAAATGAAAGGTTGGATTTTTCTCTTTTTTTGCATTTGGGTTCTATGTTGTTTTTTAAAAAAGGAGAATTTTTAGAAGTCCACGACCACATCTTAAACAGGGGTGCCAATAATTGTGGAGGGCACTGTATATATATATATATATATATATATATATATATATATATATATATATATATATATATATATACATACAGTATAGACCAAAAGTTTGGACACAACTTCTCATTCAAAGAGTTTTCTTTATTTTCATGACTATGAAAATTGTAGAGTCACACTGAAGGCATTAAGGGCTATTTGACCAAGAAGGAGCGTGATTGGGTGCTGCGCCAGATGATCTGGCCTCTAAAGTCACCGGACCTGAACCCAATCGAGATGGGTTAGGGGTGAGCTGGGCTGCAGAGTGAAGGCAAAAGGGCCAACAAGTGCCAAGAATCTCTTGGGGAACTCCTTCAAGACTGTTGAAAGACCATTTCAGGTGACTACATCTTGAAGCTCATCAAGAGAATGCCAAGAGTGTGCAAAGCAGTAATCAAAGCAAAAGGTGGCTACTTTTAATAACCTAGAATATGACATTTTTTCACGTGTTTTACACTTTTTTGTTATGTATATAATTCCATATATAATTCCACGTGTTCATTCATAGTTTTGATGCCTTCAGTGTGAATCTACAATTTTCATAGTCATGAAAATAAAGAAAACTCTTTAAATGAGAAGGTGTGTCCAAACTTTTGGTCTGTACTATAAATATATATATATATATATATATTCTGGGTCAGATTGCACAAATGTGAGTTAGAGTTAAAGTTAAAATTGATGCTTATTTGAAGGAAAAAAGCAGATGGAGCTCTTAGGATTAACACTCACAGTCAGGTTGGGTTTTTCTGTTGATGTAAAACAAGGATAACAGAGCTGATTTTTACCTTTACAACTTATTTTTTTTTTATTATTATTTTGTGTCCAATTTAGCATATTAATAAAGATATCATTTATACTGATATTAACTTTTCACACTGATTTCATACACATGCAAAGGTGTACAAATACTCGATACTGTATTTAAGTAGATTTTTCTGGTATCAATACTTTACTTCACTTTTTATTTTTCAGACAACGTTTTTCAACCCACTCAATACATTTTTACACAAAAATCAGTACTTTCTACTTCTTACATTTTCAAAACAGACTCATATACTTTATTTTTTAATTTATTTGGTGAAATGCCAATATTTTTTCTTCTCACTGTGCTCCGTTTTCAGCCCATCAACCGATTTCCTGCCATTACATGGCTTAAAAAAAAAATAAAGACCGAAAAAAAAAAAAAAAAACAGTTAGGGGGCGCTCTTTACCATTTTTGTCATCTCTCTTCACAGACACAAATAAAACAACCTGATTCTGAGTGCATACTCGCCTCACAGATATAATAAATATATGAATTTGAGGTTTTGTGTTTTAAGGGTTTCTCCTGATGTCCTGATAATTCACATAATTTAAACAACATAATTAATTTAAAACATTTACGAGAATTTTTTATCTTCATGCTTTGAGTAAGGTTTCACTAATTACATACATTTGCAAAAAGCATTTATATTTGTCCATGCTTATACTGATTAGAGGAATAAAACGTTGGAAAGTATTAATTTAAGGTACATTAAAAAGAGATAAAAATGTGCGATTAAGTTGCAATTAATCATGTGTTAACTCATGCGATTAATCACGATTACATATTTTAATTTAATGTGACACTAAAACAGGTAGTAGTAATGACTACTTTTTAATGTTTAAAAAGTGCATGTCAAAACACAAACATTTTTACTTTATCTTGAGTAAAAATGTATAGTCAGTACTTCAACTTTTTTCCCAAGTATTTAAAAACATGAGAATCTCCCTCCTACTTTTACTTAAGTGAAGGATATGTGTACTTTTGCCACTTCTGTAAACATGTAATAAATTTTATAATTTTCTTCTGATACAAATACCAGACTGGTGGACTTTTTTCCCCAAACGTGTAACCCTAACCTTAATCTTTGCCACAAATCAGAATGTCTGATCAGTTACAGTGATTCCTGACAAATCAATTTAATTGTAAGATTTAAAATAGTAATAAATAGAAAATGAAGTTTAAAATTTTAATAATAACACTGGCTTCAGGGAACCACCGGCCACGCCTCCCCTCAGCACGCTCACATCGCCTCACCCTCATACTAACTACCTTCACCTGTCTCCTATTATTACACTCCCTTTATCAAATATATATGTAATTCATTTTATATATAAATATATTATATGTCTGTGTGTGATGAATCTGTATAATATACGAGTTTTATTTTTTAAATTTTTTTAATTAATCTAATTTTCTGAGATGCACCTGTGCGCGCACACACACACACACACACACACACACACTAATATATATACATATATATATGTGTATATATATATATATATATATATATATATATATATATATATATATATATATATATATATATATATATACAGTGAGGAAAATAAGTATTTGAACACGCTGCTATTTTGCAAGTTCTCCCACTTAGAAATCATGGAGGGGTCTGAAATTGTCATTGTAGGCGCATGTCGACTGTGAGAGACATAATCTAAAAAAAAAAAAAAATCCAGAAATCACAATATATGATTTTTAACTATTTATTCGTATGATACAGCTGCAAATAAGTATTTGAACACCTGTCTATCAGCTAGAATTGAAATCATGCATGGCACGGAAGGTTCCCCTGCTTAAACCAGCACATGTCCAGGCACGTTTTAAGTTTGCCAATGACCATTTGGATGATCCAGAGGAGTCATGGGACAAAGTCATGTGGTCAGATGAGACCAAAATAGAACTTTTGGGTCATAATTCCACTCAACGTGTTTGGAGGAAGAAGAATAATAAGTACCATCTCAAGAACACCATCCCTACTGTGAAGCATGGGGGGGGGGGGGGTAGCATCATGCTTTGGGGGTGTTTTTCTGCACATGGGTCAGGGCGACTGCACTGTATTAAGGAGAGGATGACCGGGGCCATGTATTGCGAGATTTTGGGGAACAACCTCCTTCCCTCAGTTAGAGCATTGAAGATGGGTCAAGGCTGGGTCTTCCAACATGACAATGACCCGAAGCACACAGCCAGGATAACCAATGAGTGGCTCTGTAAGAAGCATATCAAGGTTCTGGCGTGGCCTAGCCAGTCTCCAGATCTAAACCCAATAGAGATTCTTTGGAGGGGGCTCAAACTTCGTGTTTCTCAGCGACAGGCCAGAAACCTGACTGATCTAGAGAAGATCTGTGTGGAGGAGTGGACCAAAATCCCTCCTGCAGTGTGTGCAAACCTGGTGAAAAACTACAGGAAACGTTTGACCTCTGTAATTGCAAACAAAGGCTACTGAACCAAATATTAACATTGACTTTCTCAGGTGTTCAAATACTTATTTGCAGCTGTATCATACAAATAAATAGTTAAAAATCATACATTGTGATTTCTGAATTTTTCTTTTAATACAGTGGTACCCCGCTTATCGACCGGCTTATTTGCCCGAATTTGACCAAATACCTGCTTATCAACCTTTTTTTACCCCGACCTACATGGACCATTTTTTTTTTTTTACTTTTGTAATGTTTTTATTGATACTTTTTACTGTATTATTGTAATCCGGCTTTGCCTCCGATTATTACGCTGCATAACAATTATATACAGTATTATTTATGTACCTGTATTAATACTGCTAAAAACAGGGCAAAAAATTTTAATAAATGGGTATCGGTGGAGGTCGGGAACGGATTAATTGGTTTTCCATTATTTCTTATGGGATAATTACATTCGCTTTTCAACCTTACTGCATTTTGACGGGTTTTAAGGAACGGATTAACGTCGATAAGCGAGCTGAGTGGAGGGATTTTTTTCAGAGCGTGGATCAATACGTGGAGTTAAACCCAGCCAATTTTTCGCAGAAGAAGCGAAAATCACGCTCCACATGTCTCTGCTGACTGAGGAATCTTTCTCACTTGCCAGAGAGCTAAAGGCAAAGTCAGCTCATGCGCCCGGTTCCTCCAGCTTCTCACCAGGGGACTCGGGATCACCACAGCTGATCTCCATCTCCTCTCCCCCGCTTCCAAGAACGCCGTTCCTCATCAGAGTCTCAAGGAGGTCACCGCGCTGCTCCAGGCCCTCCAGGACAGCTCCGCTCCGCCGAAGGTCCTCCAAGGGATCTCCGCGGTGCTCCAGGATATCCAGGCTGGCTCCATTTCGTTCCAGGACATCCAGGAGCTCTCCATCCTGTTCCAGAACCTTCGAGTTGGTTCAGCTCCGCTCCAGGTCTCCAAGGAGAGCTCCGTTCCGCTCCAGGTCTCCAAGGAGAGCTCCGTTCCGCTCCAGGTCTCCGAAGAGAGCTCCATTCCGCTCCAGGTCTCTGAAGAGAGCTCCGTTCAGCTCCAGGTCTCCAAAGAGAGCTCCGTTCCGTCCCAGGACCTCCGTGAGAGCTCTGTTCCGTCCCAGGACCTCCGTGAGAGCGCCGTTTCGTCCCAGGACATCTCCGTTCCGTCCCGTGAGCTCCTCTCTGTCCCAGAGTGAACCCGTGAGCTCCTCTCCCTTTCCCGAGTGACCCCGAGAGATCGGTTCCACTCCAGAGAGTCCCCGAGAGCTCGGTTCCGCTCCAGAGAGTCCCAGAGCTCCTCTTCGCTCCCGATTCCCGAGGAGAGTTCAGCTCCGTTCCAGGGTCTCAAGAAGTGCTCTGTTCCGCGCCAGCGTCCCAAGGAGAGCCCGGTTCCATGCCAACGCATCCCAGAGAACATCCCTTCGACCAATGGGATCCCAGAGCACACCACTCACCTCCGAGACTGCGAAAGGGAAGTCGGCTCCACCGAAGGCGACGGAAGGCGGCGGTTCGCCCCACAGTCTCCCTGAAGACGATGCCACCTTTCGGAGCTCTGCTTCACCAAGGGGTTCCCCAGAGCTCTCCACTCGGCTCCTAGATTGCGAAAGGGACGTCGACCCGTTGCCCCCGCGCTCCACCGAAGGCGACGGCTCGCCCCACAGTCTCCCAGAAGGTGACGGCTCGCCCCAAAAGCACTCAGAAGGCGAAGCTACGTCACAGACCTCCTCTTTTCCCAAGGGGTCCCCAGAGCACTCACCTCAGCTCCGGGACTGCAAAAGGGATGTCGAACCGCTGCCCCTGGCTTCATCCGCAGGCGACGGCTCGCCCCACAGTCTTCCAAGCAGTGCTTCGGGTCCCCAGGGGGGTCGTCTCTCCGCCTCCTGTGTCTGCCAAGGGCGTCGCTTCGCTCCGGGTCTCTATGGGGGTTGTCGCCCCGCTTGCAGCCTCCGCAGAGGGCATCGTTCTGCTCCAGGGCTCCGTAAAGGACGTTGTGCTGCCTCCGGTCTTCGTTGAGGGCGTCGCTCTGCTCCGGGTGTCCGTGGTGGATGTCTTTCAGCCTCTGGTCTGCAAGGAGGACTTCGCCCCGTTCCTGGCCTCTGCGTGGGGCTGTGTTCCGTTCCGGGGCCCCGCTGGGGTCGTTGTCCTGTTCCGGCTCTCCACAGTGTTGGTCGCTTCGCCTTGGGCCCTTCCCTGCTGTTCCTGGCTCCGTGACGGTTCCGGCCGGGTCCCCTTCGACCCTGGAAGACTGGAGGGGCCCTCCTCCGAGTGCCCGGGCCCACGGGGCAGTTGGCGGTTTAGGGGGGGCCGGTGATGCCCCTTTGGGGGGAGGTGGTGTCAGGAATCCACCTGCCATGCCTCCTTCAGAGGCTGTCATTGCCTCCGCGCGCTCCCAAGCTCGCAGCGCAAATCATGCGCAGCTGAAGCGCGTTACTCACTCACTCCCGGCTCCCATATAAACCGCTCACTCACCCACACTAGCTGTCCGTTATTATATGTGTTCATGCGTGGTCGTGTGTACGCTGCATACTTTCTCCTCCCGGACTCCTCGCTCAGTCCATGGCTGCGTTCACCTTCCCCAGCGCACCTCAGACTACTGACGCTTCTCCGTCGCTACCTCCGTGCCGCGCTTCCTCTATAACGCACTGTGGATGTTATTGTTGGACTACCGTTTGCCGGATTATCCCGATCTATGCGGGTATTTTGTGTTATCTCTGCCTTTATATATATATATATATATATATATATATATATATATATATATATATATATATATATATATATATATATTACTTTGGATGCTCAAGTACATTTAAAGGCAAATTCTTTTGTACTTTTACTCAAGTAACTGTTTACAGGGAGCACTTTTAATTTTACTAAAAAAAAAACTAATATTTTACCGTGTATGTCTACGAGTGGTGGTCAACAGTTTTGTACCTAAACATCAATATTATTGGTGTGTTGCTACATTACACACAGAGCATCACATCTTTTATGGAATTGTGGATGTACATAAAAATGTGTAACTTTTCTTAAAATCACTCTCTGTATAATTTAGCCTTTAACTAATAATTAATTACTTTAGTTTTTTGCAATAAATATCAATATGCTGTACAATTAGTGAGCCAACACAAACCAGACAAATAAATCTAATTCTTTGGTTATGACAGAGAAATTCCTGCATTTTGAGCCTGCACTCACTCTTGGGAGAGTCAGCGTACATTTGTATCATCAGAAATTAAAGGTAAAATAAAGGGAGATATTCCACCAACCAGACTCAGTTTTATTGTACATATGGAAAAATTAAAAGAAGTAACAAACATAATAACAAAAGTGAGAATATAAACTCCCACACTCACCTGGTACAGTGGGTGATTTAGTATTACTATCCCCTGGGTTCACATTGTTGTTAATTTCTTGATTATTTTGATCTTTTGCTGAAAATTTACAGAAGTTCAGTGTTAAAGGTTTTTACCACAATAGTGAAACACTGTCTTACTGTCTCTGTGATTAAACAAACCACAATATTTTACAATATGTTCCAAAACAGTTTGGACACATGTACATTGTTCAAATATCTTACAATATGTTCAAAAACAGAATGCAATGATTTGCAAATCTCATAAACCCATATTTATTCACAATAGAGCATAGAAAACATATCATATGTTTAAACTGAGAGAAATCTAAGAATTTAAGCAAGATATAGGGTAATTTTGAAATTGATGGCAGCAACACATCTCAAAAACATTTATGACAGGTTCATGTTTACCATGGTGTAGCATCTCTTACTTATTATTATTTTTTGCCTCTGTCCCAACTTTTTGGAAATTTGTTTCTGCCATCAATTTTATAATTTCCTGATTTTTTTTCCTTAAAATTTTACTTTTTCTTACTTCATTGGATATGTTTTCTATGTTTTACTGTATTGTGAATAAAATATGGGTTTATGAGATTTGCAAATAATTGCATTGAATATGTTTTCAGCTACATTTTACACAGTGTCTCAATTTTTTGGAATTGTATTTGTCATCTGTTAAGTAGTGATCAGAAGATCAGTTCATTTAACTGACTTAGTGTGCAAGTGTAGGAATTTATGCTTATTTGAAGCCAAAAGGAAGTAACACAAAATAGTGATTTGATTTAGATTTTTGTTCTTTTAACTGAGTTTAAAGAATTTTTTGTTTTTAAGTATCACAACAACAAAAAATTATCAAACCAAGTATTTAACAAAATATTTTAGAATAAACTTAAATATATTATTTTCTATTGAGTTATTTTCACATAATAAATCACGTCATACCTAAAACATTTAAAAATTAGTTCACATGCTTCCTATTTCTCTTGATTGTTGCTGGGATGTTTCTACACCTTGACTAGAACTACCTGTGGAAACGTTTATTGATTTGATTTGGAAAGGCACACACCTCTCTATAGAAGGCTGCACAGCTGATAATGCATATCAGATCAAAAACCAAGCCTTGAGTTTAAAGGAACTATCTGCATAGATCAGAGGCAGAGGATCTGGAGAAGGCTACAAAAAAGATTCTGCTATACTGAAGATTCCCAAGAGCACAATGGATTCCTCAAGTTGAACAAGTTTTAACCAGGACTCTTCCAAGAGCTGGTCACCCAGACAAACTGAACAATCATAGAGAAGGGCCTTAGTAAGGGGGTGACCAAAAACCCAATGATCAATCTGACTGACCTCAGGAGATCCTGTGTGGAGATAGGACAAAGTTCCAGAAGGACAACCTTCACTGCAGTTCTCCACCAGTCTGATCTTCATGACAGAGTATCTAAAAGGCAGGCTCTCCTTGTGCAAAACCCATAAAAGCCCTGCACTCAGACTGTGTGTAACAAGAGTCTCTGGTCCGATTTAGCCAAGATTGAACTGTCTGGCATCAATTCTAAACGTTATGTCTGGAGGAAACCAGGCACCATTTATCACCTGCACAAACCAGTCAACAGTGACGCATGATAGTTTCAGCACCATGCTATGGGGGTGATTTTCTGGGCACCTGGTGAGGGTTGAGGGAAAACTGAATGAAACAAAGTAGCATTTTTTTTTAATAATACTTTATTAATATTCTATTGATAAAATAGAGACCTCAATAAAGCAGTGAGACCTCAATAAAAACTTTTTCCATAGTGCTCAGGATTTAAGACTGGGCAAAGGTTCACCTTCCTACATGACAGCAACAATTAGCACACATTTTACATTTTTGCCGTGTCCCATATGGTCTCGTATCAGCTGCGGCTGCATTTCAGAAAATTATGTATATTATACTCAAAGGTGTTCCCAATGTACAGATTTACTTAGATTGTACTTTGGATGTACACAGCAGGAACACAACACTGTGTTAAAACGTTTTAAGGACGATGGTCTGCGAATGAATAAAAAAGGGCCAATTTCTGCTAGTACTGTCTGCATTTGCTCAGACAAAATTGGAATACAAAAGGTATTCAGCCTGATGGAGAACATCTGCAAAAAATAATGCAAGCCCCTGCACCGACAGATGTTACAAGCCTGTGTTCCTTTCTCAAGATGTTGTCCTGGTATAATACGTTAATACCTTATGATGCCACTCTTGTTGAGCCGTTGCGTGAATGTCTGAGCAAAGATTTTGAATTTGAATGGACAGATGAGGCGTAACAAAGCTTCATTGATCGTAAAAATGCTTATACAAGGCACTGACAACTTTCCTGTCCATGAAGGGAGCTGGACATTCACTTGCTGACCAAAGTCACCAAGAAGTAGTAGCTACAAACAGAGCTTAAGCGAACTGTACTGTAAATATTCCCTGGCACGGGGGAAATCCAGACTCAGGTTTTCTCATCCAACTTGTGTCAAAAGCTACTGTAGATAAATCGACTCAGATTGTTACTGCCCCCTCCAAACTGTACATTTTCCAGATGTGTTGTGGAGCAAACTGGGCATGGATATTGTTTGCCCATTTGACACTGCTATTTGTGATTCTTACCTTGATTAAATACCATTCCAAATATTTAGAATGTGTTTTTACATTATCCATGCCCATTGGGTTTCTGATTGACTTCCTTAATGGTATCTTCAGTCACCATGGTTTCCCAGTTGACTTGTTTACAGATAATGGGCCACAATTAACTTCAGATGCATTCCAGTATGCACCGCTGTGTATTATTCTGTAGCAAATCCACCTTAGAATGCTTTAACAGGGTTCAATAAGACTGCATTCATGGTTATAGTACAGTCTAAGCCTTGGAAGCAGACTGTGTCTGACTTCCTTCAAGTTTACCATTACACTCCACATGCCACCATACGTGTGTCATCTTTCAAATCAAAACGTTTTTCAAAACATTCAAAAATAAGAACAAAACTGAACATCAACCTCCATCCTTCTGCCAGCACTAATTTACAAGCGAGACCCTGATAAGCAATCACAGATGAAGTGATACATGGATGCAAATTCTCTAAAGAAGGTGTTCAAGCCCTTTCATGTGCAGGAGGAACACTGCAAATTCTCTGACCCCATTGGAATTAAAGAACAAGTGGGTCCAAATACCTACTTATTAGAGGATGGAAAGAAATAACGTGCATGACAAATGGCACCAGCTGTTCGGATGCCTGGTCCTGTGCCTGAGCCAATGGAAGAAACTTCTGCTTGTAATAAATGTGAGAACACTCAGCAGACCAAGGCACATGGATATGGCCAGTTGCGATTATGTAAAAAATAAATGCTTGAGGTTACAGCAATATTCTGTTCAGAAGGTTCAAATAATTGTACTCTCCTGAATACATTGTTTTATTGTTTGCTACATAAATTTAGTTATGGCTATGATTCTGTTTTGTTATTAATGGTGATAAGTTACAAGACAAGTGTAGGAAAACAATTATACGTTTTTGGAGGAATGCTGTGTCGACACTGTGTTGTTGTAGAGAATGAACACTAGGGGGAGATAGAATTGAATAAGAGAGTAGAGACAACAAGGGAAATATATAGAGTTCAGTGTTGATTAAAAATGATGTTAGGAATCCTTGTGCCATCATTTCTCATTAATTAGCAGGATTTAAGTACATTTTACAACAGCCACAGCCCTGATTTGAACCTTGTATGTATGTGTAACAGATAAATGTTGTTATACCAGATTATTATTATTATTTTTTGTTCTTGTTGTTGTAATCTATTTAATTGATTTGCCATCAGGTCTTTTATTTTGAAGCAGTTAGTTGGTGGTAATGGTTGCAGTGCGCCTATTGGCTGATGTCATGTAGGCTAGGCTGAATTAGAATTGTAGCTGAGTGGAACTAACTCTCTTTCAGCAGTGCCATTACAGAGCAGAGGCAAGGCAGGAAGAGCAGTAGCATTGCTAATGCTTGTCTTTTGCTTTGTTAACCAGAAATAAAAAGAAAAAGGTAGAATCCAATTGGTGTGGATGTCTTTGGTATCAAGCAGTGCAGATCATCAAATATACACAACGCAAAACAATGACCACTACATATGCATAACATTATTTTCACCAGCCTACTATTGTGTTGGCCCTCCATTTTTTATGCCAAAACAGTTCTGACCTATCAAGCATTAACAGCATACACTTCTTTAGCAATTACAGTTACTGGTCTGTTGAATCGGACCACATGGGCCAACTTTCGGTCCCCACGTGCATCAATGAACTTTCAGCACCCACGTCCCTGTTGCTGGTTCACCACGGTTTTTTGCTTGGACCACTTTTTATAGATACTGGCCACTGCTGACCAGGAACAGCCAACAAGAGCTCAGTTTTGGAGATGCTCTGACCCAGTCGTCTAGACATCACAATTTGGTCCCTGTCAAACTCACTCTGATCCTTATGATTGCCCATTTTTCCTGCTTCTAACACATCAACTTTGAGGACAAAATGTTCACTTGCTGCCTAATATATCCCACCCACAAACAGGTGCCATTAAGAAGAGATAACCAGTGTTATTCACTTCACCTGTCATAATGTTATATGCTAATATTAAATGCTCGATCAGCAAAATAAAAAAATGTTTGTCAAATAATTTTGTTTATTTAAGCAAAATGAAATGAACATGTACTATTTTCAATAGCCAGCCAGTCTAGTTATGCAATTCCTTCATGCAGCTAAGGACAAATGATAAGAAATATAAATAATTAATTTACTGAGTAATTCATTAATTTTGTGTTGGCCACAGTGAGAAAACCACATAGCTGCACATGACATAGTAAACACATGTGGCTAACACATAATAACACTAAATGAATAAATTATTCTCTGAGACAACTCAATAGTTCTGAGTCCTACATGTCTCACCTTACATGACACGACACATCTTTTAATTTTATTATACCCTCAGTCTTTTCTTGAGGAAGAGTCTATCAGCATATCACATGCTGATCAGATACTGACTTGACTTTTTTGCAAGAGCATTTTAGATCCAAATTGAAAGGGTGTTTCCTGTATAATAAGTCATTTAAAGACAATAAAACTTTCTTTCGGCTTCGTTAGGGGTCGCTACAGCGGATCATCCGTATTCATGATCCGCATGTTTGATTTGGAACATGTTTTCACACTGGATGCCCTTCCTAACGCAACCCTCCCCATTTATCCGGGCTTGGGACCGGCACTAAGAGTGACTGGGGTTGGTTTCCTGAACGGGGATCGAACCAGGGCCACAGTGCTGAGAGCGCCGCATCCTAACCACTAGACCACCAGGGAACCTCAAGTCATTCAAAGACAATGATGATCTTTATTTTAAGTCATTCCTCTGTTGATTTGAATGTTTGTTTTAAGCCAGTGACAAGGTGAAGTTTATTTTCATCTTCTGCTTACTTGCAGAAAGGTTTTGTACAAAAATTAACTGGTATTTGTAGTTATACATGATTACATCTATCTTGGAGAAAACCCTGATTGCTATGCCCCCTCTACTGGCTTCCTGTTGGTGTCTGCATCAGATTTAAAACACTTGCCTACAAAGCCAAAAACACACGTTACCACCCCCCTACCTCACAGCACTTATCTCAGACATGTTGGACCATTCTCGCTCCAATCCTCTACCACTGGTCTACTAAAAACCTTAATTTCTCAGGCTGTTAAATGTCACTGTTTTGTGTGTGTTTGTCATTGTTTTAAACTTTTTCTATAGCTATATTTTGCTCTGCTGCGTCTGACTTTCTCCTGTCCTACTATATTCAGGACAAAATAGTGTGTGTCAATCATAATTAAATGGTGACTAATCAAGACCAAGTACCTGAACATGCAGAGTTGAGAGTTAAAAAAATAAACAATACTATAACTTTAGGTCCTATTACAGTCGACCCCTGTTTAAAGGGCCAATTTCTGGTAGTAGCCTGATGGCCATCTGCAAACAATGATGCAAGCCCCAGCACCGACAGATGTTACAAGCCTGTGTTCCTTCCTTGGGATATTGTCCTGGTATAATAGGCTTATACTTAATGATGCCATTTTGTTGAGCCATTGTGCATGTCTGCTCAAAGATTTTGAATTAGAATGGACAAATGAGGCCCAACAAAGCTTTATGGATGTTAAAAATGCTTATAACAGGCACTGACAACTTTGTGCAGGTGTTTAAGCCCTTTCATGTGCAGGAGGAACACTGCAAATTATCTGACCCCTTTGGAATTGAAGAACAAGTGAGTCCAAATCCCTACTTTTTAGAGGATGAAAAGAAATAACATGCATCACAAATGGCACCAGCTGTTCAGGTGCCTGGTCCTGTGCCTGAGACAATGGAAGAAATGTTTGCTTATGATAAATGTGAGAACGCTCAGCAGGCACGTCTGTTGAGAATCTGCTGACCCCCTTGCATGGCTCTGAGACTTCAAGGCTTAAATTTAGTGTGGATATTGCTGGTTACGATTACGTAAAAGACTAAAATCCTTGAGGTTACAGCAATATTCTGTTCGGAAGGTTCAAATAATTATACTCTCCTGAATACATTGTGTTATTGTTTGCTGCAGAAATTGTGTTATGGCTATGTTTCTGTTTTGTTATTAATGGTGATTAGTTGCAAGACAAGTGTAGGAAAAGAATAAAAAAATTATACATTTTGGGAGGAATGCTTTGTCTACACAGTTGTTGTAGAGAATGAACACTAGGGGGAGATATAACATCTCTAGGTTACATATGTAACCTAGAGACGTTCCCTTCCAGGAACTCAAGCTGCGTCGCAACGCTTTGGGAATGAGGGTCAAATTGCGCCAGTCTGACCAGTCCCTGACTAGTTTGTATAGGCACAGCTAGGTCTAAGGACAGAGGGGCAAGAAATGGCACTGAGGTCCAGGTTGTAGAACTATACGAAGGAGCTGCCACACTCCAAGTCGAGTTTGCTCTGACCCCGAATGGAGCGGAGAGACCTGAGGACTCATAAGAGGATGTGATGGCATCAATGATCCATATGCTTAGGGTCTGCTTATTAGCAGGGAGGCCTCTCCTTGGAGTGCCATAGCAGTTGGTCAGACTTCCTTCAGGGACCCGTCCTGGGAATTATTCCAGTGCTCGCACCGGGCACAGCCGGTCAGTTTCTCCTGGTCTGGGGCCTGAAATAGAGAGTAGAATGCCTGTAACCTCATGGGTCATGGGACAACTGAGGGCACCTTGGGGATGTAACTTGTTCTAGAGTACAAGAAGGCATTGGCCATACCTGCAGTAAACTTTAGAAAGGAGGGGGCCACAGTAAGGGCCTGCAGATCTCCGACTCTCTTGAGAGAGCAAATGGCCAATAAGAATATTGTCTTAATAGAGGGGTGCCTCCACAATGCCTCAGCCAGAGGCTCGAAGGGGGGGGCTCAGACAGAGGCTCCAACATGATGGCCATGTCCCCCTCAGGCACTCTAGGTCGCACCGGGGCCTTAGCCTCTGGGTGCCACAAAGAAAACACATCATGAGAGTGTCTCGGCCAGAAACATTCCCCCTCCATGGGGGGCACGCTACACCTATGTGACAATAGCTGATGTCACATAGGCTAAGCTGTATTACAGCGCCATTACAGAGCAGAGGCAAGGCAGGGAGAGCAGTAGCATTGATAATGCTTGTCTATGTTTTGTAGAAAAAGGCAGAATAAAATTGTTGTGGATGTCTTAGGTATCAAGCAGTGCAGATCATCAAAAATACACAACGCAAAACAATGACCACTACATATGCATAACATTATGGCCACCTGCCTACTATTGTGTTGGTCCACCATTTTCTGCCAAAACACTTTAAGCTTTAACAGCATGAACTTCTACAGCAATTACAGTAACTGGTCTGTTGGATCAGATCACATGGGCCAGCTTTTGCTCCCCACGTGCATCAATGAACTTTTGCCACCCTGTCGCTGCTTCACCACTGTTCCTTCCTTGGATCACTTTTCATAGATATTGACCACTGCAGACCAGGAACACCCAATTAGAGCTGCAGTTTTGGAGATGCTCTGACCCAGTCGTCTAGACATCACAATTTGGTCCTCATTACACAAAATGATGTGTGTCAATCATAATTAAATGGTGGAGACCAATCAAGACCAAGAATTTAAGAGTTTAGAGTTTGAAAGATGTACAATACACAAACTTCTGGCCCTATTATATTAACAAGTACTTTGATCCAAATAACTAACGATACTTAAACTTTTATTGTTATTGTATGCCCATAGGTCTAGCCAATGTGGGAACATAACAAGTGATTGTCTGTGATCTGTCTGGATAGGGATAGGATAGAATAGTTTATTGTATTTAAGGTTCATTGTGTTCTGTTTGGCTGCTTAGTAATCATGTCAAGTTTTGACCTTCAGGAATTTGTTGCTACTCCAAGTCAGTATGTTTATGAAAGGTGTTGTAGGATGATTTGTTTGATAAATGGAGAGTTTGAGTAAAGTTCTCACTAAGCTGTGTGAATTAGGAGTAGAGTTTTACTTACATTCTGATACAACTGTGGCTAGTGGTGTGGAAAATTTAAATATTTCTGGGACTGCAGTTGAAGTGCTGGTTGAGGTGGTAGATGAAACTAGCGTTACACTACCCTGCGTTCACCTTTTTTTCTCCTTCTTTGTCCCCGGGATCAAGGTATGAGGCTAAAGTGCCCATTCTATCACATTGCATCACATGAACAAAGCAAGAAGAAGCAGAGGCATGTAAAGCAAAGATGAAGTTTCAGATAGCTGTGTGTAAGATGGACATTGAAAAAAGATCAGCAGGTCCAATTACAGCAGTTGGATTTTGAAGCAATAAAGATGTCCATGTGTGCTTTAAACTCATGAACTTCTGTTGTTTGTTTACCCTTAACTGATTACATACACTAGAGAGGAACTGTTTAACATTGGGCAGTTCACACCAGAAACTTTTTTTTTACTAGATTTTACAAACCTGGAAAGTTTTTTTAGAGCTCTTAGTTGGAGGAGCAGCTACTCTCTATAGAACATGGAAGAGACACCGACGGGGAAGCGAGCTGGTGCACTAGTAAAGCTATGGCAGCTGGGATTTACTACTGCGCTCCCATCGATTCACTTGGCAAATCTCTGCTCATTGCCGAACAAAATGTCACTCTATCCTGGACAGTGGATTACTTCTTTCGAGCTTCCACTTACACCAAGCAGATTGCATAACAGAGCTATCTGAATAAATACTGCAGCCAAAACTTGTAAACACTGTTCATAAACTGTAAACTTTTTTATTCACTGCGGGAATTTTCCTTATTTATTCTGACTGGCTTTTACAACCCAGCGCAGGCCAATGTGAGTGTGTGAGTGTTGCACTGCAAAACCTGGCAACCAAATATCCGGCTTGAAGCAAAAAAATACAGGATTCTCTTTTCATTATCCTTGATGATTTTAACAGAGCAAAACTAACTCTTTCAAAATACAGACAGCATATTAACTGTTCCACAAGGGAAAATAACACACTGGATCATTGCTACACAATTTCGAAGTCTGCATATTGCTCTGTACCATGGGCATGCTTGGGGCACTCTGAAGAGAAGTTAAGCAGAAGTTAAACAAATTCAACAGGCCAAAGAGGTGTCTACAGAGGAGAGGACAACATACACACAGAAACTAAAATCTGATAGGCCTGTGATCAAAACAGTAAAGAGATGGACCAGTGAGGCAAGGCAGGAACTACAAGACCACACTGATTAGAGTGTCTGAAGCTGGAACTGATAATATGGATGAACTGACTGACACTGTGAGGTCTTACACCAGTTTTTGTGAGGATGTGTGTGTGTGTGTGTGTGTGTGTGTGTGTGTGTGTGTGTGTGTGTGTGTGTGTGTGTGTGTGTGTGTGTGTGTGTAACAACAAGCAATAATTTACAGCCAAACTTAGAACAACTTCAACAGGCCAAAGAGGATGCCTACTGTTGCAAGACATCACAAACTACAGGACACCACCCCTCCACACTGAAGCAAAATTCTACTGCAGGTTTGATAACAATTTATTCACACCTCTTATCCACCCAGCCCATTGATTGCCCCATCACACCTCTGGGAACCCCTCTAACAACTCCTCAGAGCACTCACGTTGCACTCACAATTTGTGCTTTGAGACAGGAGGGGGTGACACCAGCTGGGCCAGGTGCTTTCCTGGTCTTCTGTCTCTTGTATGTGCTGTCCAACTGGCTCCTATCTTCACCCATATCTTTAAAAGATCACTGAAGCTGTGTGAAGTCCTGTCCTGCTTTAAACTCTCCATGATCATCCTAGTCCCCAAAAAAACCCTCCATCACAGGGCTGAATGACTACAACCATGTCACTCTGACATCTGTTGTCATGAAGACCTTTGAGCAGCTGGTATTGGCCCACCTGAAGAATGTTACAGAACAGCTGTTGGATCTCCTACAGTTTGTCTACCAAGCAAACAGATCAGTGGATGACGCAGTCAACATGGGGCTGCACTACATTCTGTAACACCTTGACTGCTCAGGTACTTATGACCAGATTCTGTTTGTCGATTTCAGTTTGGCTTACAATAATCCAGACAATACTCCACTCAAAACTCTTAAAGCTCACTATACCCACTGCCATCTGTCAGCGGATCACCAGCTTCCTGACAGGCAGGAAACAACAGGTGAGGCTGGGTGGTTTTACCTCCAGTATTCGGGCAGTCAGCACCTCAGGGATAAGTCCTCTCCCCACTGCTATTCTCCCTCTATACCAACAATTGAACATCCAATGACCCAACTGTTAAACTCCTGAAATCTGCAGATGATACTACACTCATTGGACTAGAATAAATTAGAATAGAATAGCCTTTTTTTGTCACATATACATTACAGCACAGTGAAATTCGTTCTTCGCATATCCCACCTTGCTTGGAAACTGGGGTCAGAACACAGGGTCGGCCATGATACGGCGCCCCTGGAGCACAGAGGGTTAAGGGCCTTGCTCAAGGGCCCAGGATTGGCAGCTTGGTGATACCAGGGCTTGAACCCCCGACCTTCCAATCAGTAACCCAGCACCTTAACCACTTCAGCTACCACTCCCCACAATTTAAGATAGGAGCCAGTTGGACTCATTTAAGACAGTGACAAGTCTGCATATCTGCAGGAGGTGGGGCGGCTGGTGCTATGGTGCAAACAGAACAACCAAAAGCTAAACACACTTTAAATTGTGGAGATGATGGTGGACTTTAGGAAACATCCCTCAACACTACTACCCCTCACAATAATCAACAGCCCCGTGTCATCTCTGGAGACATTCATGTTTCTGGGAACTACCATTACCTAAGACCTGAAATGGGAGTCCAGCATAAAATTCATTCTCAAAAAGGTTTAGCAGAGGATGTACTTTCTATGCCAATTAAGGAAGTATGGTCTGCCACAGGAGCTATTTCTACATTTCTACACTGCAGTCAATAAATCTGTTCTGTGCACATCAATCACTATCTGGTTTGAAGCAACCACAAAACAGGACAGAAACAAACTGCAGGAAACAGTAAAAACAGCAGAAATAATCATTACTGCTCCCCTGCCAGCTCTCCAGGACTTTTACTATACAAGAACCAGGAAACGGGTAGGAAAATCACTACTGACCCTTCACATCCTGTACACAACCTCTTTCAACTCCTTCCTTCAGGCAGGCCCTACAGAACTTTGTTCACCAAAACTGCCAGGCACAGGAACAGTGTCTTTCCTTAGGCAATCACCCTCATTTACAACTGACTTCAATTATATGCCCTGCTACATATCTAAAAGTACTGCATTATAAGAAGAGTAGAGAATATATAAGAATATATGAATAGTCTCATATAGTCTAGGCTAAATGTGTAGCTTTATATCTGTACTTTTGCGAGTCACCAACAGCTGGAACTAAATTCCTTGTGTGTCAATACATTTGGCCAATAAACCTGATTCTGATTGTGTCTTCTGTCATACTGTTTGTCAGTTAGTTTTGCAATGGTTTATTAAAAGCAATCACTGTACTCTAATCTGTGGTCCTATAATATTTACCATTGTGTTGATCCCAACAACCCACAACAATTAAACTGTTCCTGCACTCACCTGAGGCTTAGCCACTTTGGCTATGTAAAACAGACTAAAAAGAAGACATAACTGACAACTCTTCTCTGGTCCCTCTCAAGTTCAACCATTGCAGATTTCTTTTAATTGAATTTGCATATGCTGTAATTCACTTGGAAGGTGGAAAAAGTTCAAGATTAATCTTGATTCCATTTTTTTACTGGTCATTTTAACAGGGTGTGGTTAGATGTTTAATGTACATTAAAAATAAACTGCACAATTTGATATGTAGTTTTAAATGTGAGTGTTGATTCACAGGGTTGATTATGCAGCAGTAATTTCCGACATTTCACCTGATGTAATCAGTTCTCATAGTCTGTAAAAAATTGCATATGGTGAAGTAAAATATATGCCTTTATTAAAAATCTCATGTTATTCATGACTCAATCAGGAACAAAGAATACCAGTGAAAATCTATTTTTAGAGATCATTTTGATACCAGTTTACACAAGTACTCAGTGGTTACAAAAGCTAGGCATAATTGGATATTGCTCACGAGTGGATATAAAGTGCATAGGACAAAATTGAACAAACTAACAATAAAGCTTTTCACCTCTATTTTTTTAGCACTTAAATAGAAAAATTAAAACAAAAAATTGTAAAATTTAGCATTGTGAGTAAATAACACTGATTATCTCTGAATCATGGCACCTGTTAGTGGGTGGGATATATTAGGTAGCAAGTGATCATTTGTCCTTAATGTTGATGTGTTACAAACATGAAAAATGGGCAAGCATAAGGATTGGAGTGAGTTTGAGTGCAAAATTGTGATGGCTAGATGACTGGGATAGAGCATCTCCACAACTGCAGCTCTTGTGGGTTGTTCCCGGTCTGCAGTGGTCAGTATGTATCAGAAGTGGTCCAAGGAAGGAATAGTGTTAAACCGGTAACAGGGTAACAGGGTTACCAAGGCTCATTGGCTGGTCAATGAAGTTTGATACAACTGATGAGCTACTGTAGCTCAAATTGCTGAAGAAGTTCATGCTGTTATTGTCCGATGGGTAAGGACTCATTTTGCAGCAAAAGAAGGACCAACACAATATAAGGAGGTGGTCATAATGTTATGATTGATTGGTGGCCATAAAGTTATGCCTAATCGGTGTATATTTTACAGTTTATGAGTCAAATGACCAACAGCCTAGAGGCAGAATGTGAGTACATTTACTCAGCAATTAAAGGATCATAATCACAATAATTTTATATAGATATTAGTAATAGTAAATGCCTCACTGCTAATCAAATGCAACATGTGAACCAACCCCAATTCTTGCATTTATATGTCCACTGATTAGACACCAAAGCTCCCTCACTAAATCCATGAGACTCAGAAGCTCCCTCTCTGTATACAGTCTTCTGAAATCATCATGCTGATGCAAATAGTTACTCATCAATAGTTAGAATATATATTCTAACTAACATTATTTATGGTGCTAGCATAATCATGTTCATGAAAGGTCAAATCATAGTATTTACAATTATTTATTTAACGAACATGAAAATGAACAACAGCTATTAACAAATTTGTCCTCCCATCTAATATCATTAGCAACCATTACTTACCAACAGCATGACAACAGACAAAGCTTTCAATTAAAGCAAAGATAAATAAATAAACAAGGACATAAAAAGACATACTAATCCAGCAGCAAAACAGAAAAGAGTGAATACTTTAGTGGACCTAAGCAATGACAAGACAGTGGCAAAGACAAGTCAGTAGCCCAAAAATAAACATAATAAACCACTGAGAGGCGGGAATTTATGACAACTCAAATGCAGCTGCACAATAAACCCAACACCATTGCAATGACATTAATGCACACTACATGTTCAGTAATGATGCAAAATAAGTCAATAAATGGATTGTACATAAATCACCTGTTTGTGTACAGCAGACAAGTCCAACCAGCACTAAAGAAAGAAAGGTAGAAATTACATTAATTAAGGGATAAAGCATTTATGGGTCTGCATTTGTAGAAAAATAAGAACAAGGTGGTATGATGTGGCTCAGTTCATAGCAGGTTTACTATCACCAAGTTAAATAAAATTAATTGAAATTAAATGAAAGTTAAATTGAGAAAGTTAAATTTCTCATATACTACAGCCAAGTTTACTTATGAACAAAATAAAGTAGTTTTCAATTTCCTGTTATCAGTAACACCACAGTCCACTATATTCACACTTGAAGTCACAAAGTGCACTAACGTATCATGCAGAGCTGAAGTAAAAAAATAATTCAAATCAATGTAGACATGTTGGAAACGAACTTCCCACTCTTTATGCTCTAATGATCAAAAAGGAAACAAAAATAGATTTATTCAAAGCAGCATCTTTTTGTTCTGTTGTTGCACACAGAGGCATGTCTCTATCAATGAAGAGGTCACTTATTTAGAAACCACTCGATTTCCTGTCTGCTTTGCACAGTCTCTAAGATCTGCTCTGTTTTACAGTATATCTACTAGAGCAACATTTTACACAAAATATCCACCAAAAAATGTAGAAAATTGTGCGTAATGTAAATTCTTAAACAAATACTGACTACCAATGCATAACGGCTGTTCAATCTAGCAATGCGATATTCTGCATTTTAGAGACAGCAGCATGTAGTTGCTGAAAACAGTGTTTGTTTAATGATTATTAAATATTTTACTTATAAAATAAATTGGGTCAAATCTAACAATGCCACAAAAAAGAATACACTGTTCACAATAACTTTAATATGAAACCTTGGGCATAGACAATTAAAGTAATCATACAGAGGATGATATAAGATGCTCAGCATGTTAATTCAAAATCTAATTCAGCATAATTGACTGTAGTAAAGACATATAGAGAACATTTACTTACAGAGCATCAGACAGAGTGGACGGAGCTCCATCCTGTCTTACTGATGACGGTTGGCTGACTTACTGACTCTATGACAACTGCTTGTGTTGAAGTCTAAATGCTTCCTGTGTTCTTAAGCACCAATCACACTTTAGAAAGAGAGTGTGATAGCTAGATAGAAAGAGAAAAAGAAAGAGAGAGAAAGAAAGAGACAGAGAGAGAGAGAGAGAGAGAGAGAGAGAGAGAGAGAGAGAGAGAGAGAGAGAGAGAGAGAGAGAGAGTTAGGGTGGAAATTCATGATTTAACAAATATTCTGATTCATTGCATACAACACATTTAACCAACATTATATATTCACTATTGACAATATGCATTATATGGAAGTATATTTTCCCTACATAGAGAATTATAGTAAGAGTCTTAAAGCAATACACTTTGAAAGAGGAAGTGCACAGAAAGAGAGAGGGAGAGATAGAGAGAGAGAGAACGAGAGAGAGAGATAGAGACGGGGGGGGGGGGGGGGGGTTGGGGGGTTGAGGGTTCCTGTAAATGGGCCTTAAAAAAATAGTATTGGTGTTGCTGACTTTAATAATAGCTAATGACCACTGCAGACTGCAAACACTAAACTGATGTTAGTTAAAGTCCCAAAATGAGACATGAGTTTGAAATCCTCTTTAATAAAGCAAATATATTGTTTCATTCATGGTCTGGTTGTACTCTTTATGTGCTTTATCTATCGGCTTTTGGTGAGACAAGATTGAGTGAGTACACTTAGTGTGTTCTCGGTTAGGAGCAAAGCAAATATTTTCTTCATCAAAGGATCAGAAGGGCAAAATCAAAATAAGATGATCTGTAATCCAAATAAAATGCAGGACAAAACAACAGATTTGCACACTCTTACTACTGCATATGGAAACTCTCCCAGATTTAGAGGAGGGTATGAATCATCAGGGTATAAAAGAGAAACTATTCATGTGCTAAAATTGGAAAAATAGGAAGTAAACCAATAATGAGAAAAGTGCAGAGAAGAAAAACTATAAAAAGTGAAGAATCTCATTGTCTCAATCTGTCTCATTGATTTTGTTGCTGAAGGTTGAAGTGGTAACAAAACTTCACTAAGTCTAAGGATTTTCCTTCTTTTTGCATCTTGATTACCGATTACCTTGATTACAATTTTCAGTACACTGGCGAATACAATATCTAGTTTTACTATCTTCAATTAGATGCTGATAATTTAATTACAGCCTGTGAATAGAATGAATCTCTCTGTGTTTGGATGCATTTCTGTGGCACAAAGTAATGTCTCATAAGTCAAAATAAGATTTTGTCGAGGCTTCTATAAGATCGAACAATTTGCATTTACATTTTGTAATTTTCATTACTAGCTCATCTCTCTGAATGGTGATAGTGTTTGTGCTGAACCCAAAGGCACATGCAACAGAAACTTGCAGTAGTAGACACATGCATGTGAGACTAATTTCAGTTTGGCTTTAGTGAGAATGACGGTGAAAGAGTGTTTCCTTTTTCACTGGTAGCAGCCACAAAGCACATCTCAGAAACAAAAACCACAGAACAATGTATCATATCAGTCACATACAGTATTTGCTGACAAAAGAAAACATGTAAAAATGCCATGCCAAATAATTACAACATTCATTGCTAGATATTGTTCAAGGGTATTTATAAAGTACCTATTCAGATCCTAGATGATTGATATGGTACAATGAAGAAAAATGTCAGTTAGAATGACCCCAGAAGCAGATTTGATGAAACAAGGCTAATTTCCTGACCTGTGTTCTTTATGCCTGAGTCGGTTCTCATGATAAATACTAGACTTTTCTAGAGAGAACCTTATAAAGATACTGATATACATCTACCATATACCAGTCTAAACAGGTTACATCAGACTAGAGAGTATAGTTTACTGTGTGGCATGGTGTGGCAAGTTCATTTCATTTGTCAAGTTTTTCTTCCTCTATTTTGCAAAAATATCTTGTGGGTTCATTTGATGTTGAACAGGAAGTATATATTGTTCTTTTCAATAGTCTGTACATCACACAAGTTGGTGTTATTTGAATTAAATGTCTTACATACTTAGCACTGGTCATTTTAGTCCAACAGTTCATTTTGTTATTTAATCTGATAAGAAATCATTTCTTACAATATATAAAATACACTAAAGATTTCTCTGACAGTCTTATTGTGATCAAAAAAGGTCCCCTATGAAAGGAAGAAAGACTCTAATGACCCTCTATGCTGTCCTAACTATCTGCTGCAGAGTCGTAAGATCTAAGAAAGTGCAATTCCCAAATCAAGCAGTGATGCAACTGCTCAGAATGCTCTTGATAGTCCTTCTATAGAAGATGGGGTAGAACAATTCTTTTGTTTGCTAAGCAAAGGTTAATAATGGCAACACTTTAGTATACCAGAGACCAGCCACTGCAGCAGCCTTACTGACATATAGACATAAAAATACAGTAATAAATAAATAGATACTGAAATAAATACAAAAAATAAAAAACAAGCAAGGCTTCACCAAGTAAATGCAAGTAAATGCATTCATTTAATAGCAAAATAGTTAATAAACGCATAAAAAACATATGCATGTATGTACAGTATGCATGCATTTTTCACCATTTGTGCATTTTTTTGCTTTCTATATTTATAGGACTGTCAGAATTAACGCAAACTGATTTTACCGGCACTAGTTTTATTACGTGTGATTAATGATCAATGCAGCACACATTTTTGTTGACCATTTTTATTCAAAATATAAATGAATTAGGGCTGCAACAACGAATCAAATTCGTTGTTGATTATTTAGGCTGCTCATGTTTTGCATCAGTGCGACAGCAAGATAACACAGCTGCTTGAGAAGTGTTAGTGGAAAGTACAGGGTTAATCTGCAGCAGGAAATTTGTGTGTCTCAAGTCACGGATGAGGGTGAAACATCAGCACGGAAAGCAAAAACTGTAGAATCCTCATCATGTGAAAATGGTATAGTTTAAGTGCTATTGTGTAAACTGTTTGTTTGTAACTTCGGGACAGTCGCACTGAATCTGTTCTGTCATGTCTCGCGAGCATCAGGTTGCGCACTCAGTTTGCTCATCACATCGTGATGGTTTCAATTAAAATGGTGAGGACAAAGACTAAATCTAAAATCAGCAAATAACAGCAGCAATAAACGAATACATTTTTAGTCACTGTTGTGGTTTTCAGCGAATGCTTGTGCATTTCTATAGCAATGCATTGTTTTTCCTTTTTTTAATTAAGCATGTTAGCTTGCTGTGTAACACAAATTACTTCACCTGGAAAACTAAAATGCTGGTTTCCTTTTTTTCCAGAAACAAACAACCCAGCATGAGGGAATTTATTTAGAAAAATACTTCGCAATCACTAAACAATTGTTTTACTGTTGTGTCAAGTCTCAATTTATCCCAAAATCTGCCATAATGCACACATCTGGCAATTAAAACTGTGATAGCAAAAGTTCCGTTTGGTGTCCTGATGACTTACGTAATTCCTAAAATCATAATTACTTTTAAACTATTCTAAGTAGGAGATGCAACCTGAAGGACATTGGAGACTGTAAGTTGTCGACAGGGGACAGTGTAGCTAGACAGCATTGGATGGTGGTTTGTAGGATGGTTTTTGGAGGTGAAGAAGAGGAGGAGAGTGAGGACTGAAGGAAAAATAAGCTGGTAAAATGAAGGAGAAAGACTGTAGTGTAACGAAGGAAGAGGATAGGATTAGTAAAGGTGGATTCTGGAAGGTGAGAGGATGCCTGAGGAATGGAGAAGGAGTTTGCTGGTACCGGTTTTTAAGAATAAGGGAGATGTGCAGACCTGCAGCAACTACAGGGGAATTAAGTTGATCAGTCACACCATGAAGTTTTTAAAAAGAGTAGTGGAAGCCAGGCAGAGAGAAGAGGTGACCGTCTGTGAGCAGCTGTATGGTTTTATGCAGAGAAAGAGCACCACTAATGCATTATTTGCTTTGAGAATGTTGTTGGAGAAGTATAGAGAAGGACAGAAGGAGTTGCATTGTGTGTTTGTGGATTTAGAGAAAGTGTACGACAGGGTGCTGAGAGAGGAGTTGTGGTATTGTATGAGAAAGTCTGGTGTGTCAGAGAAGTATGTGAGGGTGGTGCAGGACATGTATGAAAACAGTGTAACAGCAGTGAAGTGTGCAGTAGGAACGACAGACTGGTTCAAGGTGGTGAGAGTAGGGAGCGGGTTGAGAAGAGCCTGAAGGGCTGGAGGCATGTGCTGGAGAGAAGGGGAATAAAAGTCAGTAGGGATAAGACAGAGTACATGTGTGTGAATAAGAGGGAGGGCAGTGGAGTGGTGTGGATGCAGGGAGAAGAGGTGGAGAAGGTGGAGGAGTTCAGGTAACTGGGGTCAACAGTGCAATGCAATTGAGAGTGTGTTAGAGAAGTGAAGAAAAGAGTGCAGGCAGGGTGGAGTGGGTGGAGAAGAGTGATATCAGGAGTGATTTGTGATAGAAGAGTATCTGTGAGAGTAAAAGGGAAAGTTTATAGGACTGTGGTGAGACCTGTGATGTTGTATGGTTTAGAGACAGTGGCATTGAGTTAAAGACAGGAGGTGGAGCTGGAGGTAGCAGAGCTGAAGATGTTGAGATTTTCATTGGCAGTGACAAGAATGGACAGTATTAGAAACAAGTGTATTAGATGGACAGCGCAAGTAGGATGTTTTGGAGACAGCAGTAGATATTCTTAAATTTTGTGAGCATTTCTTCCTCTGGGTCTCCCTCAAGGGAGTGGGCCAAGACATTTATGGTGTGCCCTGTGGAAGCCTGAGCACCATGTGGGATACAGGATGTTTTGCATAGGCATTAAACACTACTCCTGCCCATAAAACTCCCACTCTACTAAGTACTCAAGGAATCCCCTCCTTCACCTGTTTGTCTATCAATATTGAGTAGGTGGAGGAGGGTTACCTGGAGGCACTTCAATGGCAATAGGCTCAGAATAACTGGCTTAAGATGAGAGTTATTGAACAATGGCTCAATAGGCCACTGACAGCAGTTTGTACTGTTAAGAAGCATCACTGATGTCAACTAAAACTTTCTTTTGGCTTCTCCTGTTAGGGGCCCTTCCTAACGCAACCCTCCCCAATTTATCCAGGCTTGGGACCGGCACTGAGAGTGGCTGGGAATGGTTCCCTGACCGGGGATCGAACCCGGGTCACAGCGATGAGAGCGCTGCATCTTAACCACTAGACCACCAGGGAACCCATCACTGATGTCAACTATCATTTTGAAAAAGTCATTGTATGAGGACTCGGTTTTTTTCACTGTTGGAAATGTTGCACCTTTTGTTATATATCCTCAATACTTGGTCCTCCAGTGACTGACTTGCTCCTTGTTAGTGCAATCTAATCTCTAAGCGCTGGTGTGTGCATTCCCAACCTGCTCACTTCAGCAAAACAAATAATCCATCGGTTTCATCATACATTCCAGGGGAACATTGGGGGCTGGTTTGGGGGAAAATCTCACATGCCTTATTACATAATCATAACACTGTTAATGGCTGGCTGGTGAATGTGCTTGGTTGCTTGTGTAGAGAGTTTGGGTAAGAACTTAGATCTGGGTGAGAGATTTTGAAAGATAACTGTCCATTAGCAGTTCTGCACTGTGATAACTCAATACAGATCTGGATCTCCTGCTGCATCCATGTGTGTGGTGAAGTAATTGATCATGTAATACAGGTACAGAAAGATACCGATTTAGGGTAACAGCTTTCATTAATAAGTCTAAAATAAAAATCCAATATGTGGCAAAAACAGCAGCGTTTAGGGAATTCACAGAGTAGAATTATGTTAGCAGCAAAGTATCAAAAAAAAGAAAAATGGCTCAGTAAATGTCAAAGAACAAAAGTGAGCATATTATTTTGCAGAGTTGTCATGAATGAGAGTTCCCTTGTGAGTGTATGTGTGTGTAAGTGAGCACATCTGTGAGCAATCAGTAGCAGGGAGACAGAAAAGGAACATGTGTATGTGTTCTGAAGGGCTGAGATCATGGAGGCAATATTCACAGGCTGCAGTGGTTTCTGGGAGTTAGAGTTGCTCTCAGGCTGAAATCTGACAAACACAAGGATTCTGGGTATTGATGTTTTTGTAGCAGAAAAGTAATAATAAAGTTAAATAATGCATCATTATTAATATAGAGTGCTGTGAAAAAAAATTATCAAGCAAATTTTAATATTACAAAGATTACCTGAGTAAATCCAAAATGCAGTTTTTAAATGTTGATTTTATTTATTAAGGTAAAAAAAAATGCTGTACAATCAAAAATTTAAACAGAGCTGCTTTTGCTTGAAAAATGTTTATTTATGCTAATTTCAGACATCATGTAAAAAAAAATACAACCTTAAATGTTTTTAAAACTGCTTAAATTAGTTACAAAATAAAGCTAAGGAATAACAATTAGTACATTAAAATTAGGTTACAATTAATAAAAAAGTAAAATATATTAATATGTAAAAAAGAAATACTGTTTTGTTAATATAGTTTGACATAATTTCTTTTTTAAATAATGGAAAAATATAAAATTACAATAGTAAAAAAGTAGGAAGTTCCATATAGAAGCACTAAACAAAAAAAAAAATGTGACTAAAGGGCAATACTGCATTATTACTGTTTAAAGCAGTGCAGTCAAAATATCTGATTATTATCCAGTGCTGAAAGTGTCTTTTTTTTTGCATTACACTAACAGGCAAATAACATAAATGAGTAAATAAACACAAACATACATGAATAAAACTTGCAAAAACAATGTCCATATAATCTATAAAAATGACTTCATAAACCATATAAGCTTAATTTTTTTGGGGTTTTTTTGTAACTGAGCATGAAATCAGTATTAAAATAAACCAATCAACACTTAATCTACTGCCAGATTATAAATTATTCTGATTCAATGTTTAACAATTTGAGTTGATGTGAGTATAATTCTGTTACATTGTTAAATATAAGAATTTAGATATAAACACAGCTTCCTCTTCCCTCTTCCTCTTTTAATATCACTATCAGGAGTTTGTACAATGTTCAGATTAGAAAAAAAGAAGAAAAAAAATACAGAAACTACGTAATGCCTCCTAAAATGTCTTTACCATGTTCTTTAGCTGATTCAGCAATTCCTGATTGGAGACTTTAGACTTTCTTCATGGACCTATAGAAAATGGCATTTTATATTGTTTAGTTATTAATGATTTAACTATTACTGGGTGTTACTTAATAAATATTTCTAAAAAAATTCTATAAATCAAACAACCTAATGTTCCTGCCAAATTCCACATATTTTATTAACGATTATGTTAATTACTGCACCATTAATTACTGAGCACATTTAAGTGCATTTGTGAAAGTAATAAAATCTTTTGCACTATAATTAAACTGAATGATAAAAACACATTTAGTCTAAAAACTGACATGTAACTAAGCAATTGCTAAACTCTTTTTCTATGTGAAGGGTCTGGAGCAGTACAACCACCAGAGCGGCTCAGAGATATTTTGGCTTTATATTTTCATCTTCTGAAGCAAAAATGGTGATAATAGTAAAGAAAGAAAATAAAAAGTACCTTTTACTTGTCACATGTACTTTTTTTTAAAGCATAGTGAAAATCTTTTTTCAGGGTCAGTCATGATACAGCAGCCCTGGAGCACAGAGGGTTAAGGGCCTTGTTCAAGGGCCACAAGAGTGGCAGCTTGGCGATACTGGGGCGTGAACCACCAACCTTCCAATTAGTAACCCAGAGCCTTTAACACTGAGCTACTGCCCCCCCACCACTACTAATCATTCATTATATAATGACTATACAAATGATTACAAATACCACCAAATGATTTATATCAAGTAACGTGTATGGTTATTTGTATGGTATTTATGTCAGACTTATTTGTCCAGATTTATTTATCCTTGCAGGTTTCTCTTCATAATATTTTTCCCATTTCTTATCATAATAACGACATCTGAATATAATTTAAATGTAGCATAAATATTAGTTTGTCTACATAATGCTGTTGTCTGGAGAGATTGTGTTTACACTTTGAACTTATCTTACCTTTATCTATGTTCTTCTTCAGCTCTGAGTACAAAGTGTCAGATCCCTCATTGTTCTTTCCTAGTGGGTAACAGTAACTAATGTAACTAATATAATAATCTATTCATATTAAACCTTTAAACTTCCACAGCTACAGTACAGTTACATCTCCAGTTATTTTCATGGTAGTTTTTACATTTATCATAGTGGTTACTGAATAATGTGCTTTAAGATTACAGACAATCAAACTAGGGTTTGAATGAAATCCAAAACAGTTACTAATTGAAAGATTTTTGTCTTGCCTTGTTTTTTCTTGGGTTTCTTTAGTTTTTTTAGGTCAATTTTAGCATAAGTCACATCACTCGGTCCAGCAGCAGCATCTGTAAAATATTATAGAAACTTTATCATTCTTCATGTTTGTGTCATAATCTCATAGCCAACTTCTAAATATCACCAGTTACAAACATTTCTCCAACTTTTAGAATATACGCACAAATGTTTACAATGATCACATAGATTGATCCACACAAAATGTATTTGTATAAAAGTAAGTAAACACAGTTAGCAGATGTAATAACCTCACAATGCTGCTAGTTTCAGTTTGTGCAGATGCGTCAGATTCACATTCGATAATTAGTTCGGCCATTTTCACTTCTTGGCCCTGCAGCTCACCGTAGTTTTATGTTATGAAGCATAATGTTATGAAGCAGCCAGCTAGCTGCTAGATAATGAGCTAGTTTATGCTTCAAAATTAACCACATACTAGACAACAACAAAGAACTTTCAGTGGATCTGATAAATCAGTTTTCAGCAGAAGGAGCCACATAAATGTCATAATTGCTGTATGATTTATTTTTTTTTTAAACATTGGTGAGATTACAAGGACATCTGTTTTATATATGTATAAATTCCACACTCTATTACCAAAATAAATTCATAAAGATGTAAATGTAAAGCAGATAGAAAATCACCATGTTTATGGTTTTGCTGCAGCTACCAAATAAACCCTTGTTGTGATTGTGATGTTCACAGATATCTACTGTCTTTAGTTTGAGTAATTCAGAAATGGTGATAATATTGAACTGCTTACTGAAATTCTAACACATAATGTCTTAAAAACAGTGTATTTATGATACCTACAGTACTGCATGTCTCAATTCTCATTTCTACACTATTAAACTTGGCCAGAATCTTGGGGATTGTTGGTATTAGTCCAGATTTGTTGAAGGCCGTCCAGTTACAGGAATGATATCTCACATCTGTGTGTGTGTGTGTGTGTGTGTGTGTGTGTGTGTGTGTGTGTGTGTGGTTCTGTAATCATAAAATACACACATCAATGTGCATTTACAGAATATAAGACAATATAATTATAGATTATTAAGTGAAATAATAATTACCACAAAGAAATATAAAAATCGGTATTGTTAACTACTTATACAATGCACTAACATCATGCAGGCCCTGTGGATATCTAAACAACTTTATAGCTCTTATGCACAGAGCTACAATACAGTGCCCTCCACAATTATTGGCACCCCTGTTTAAGATGTGGTCGTGGACTTCTAAAAATTCTCCTTTTTTTTTAAACAACATAGAACCCAAATGCAAAAAAAGAGAAAAATCCAACCTTTCATTTAAGTACATTACTTTGGTGGTAAAAAAATCACACATTTAGAAAAAAAAAAAAACTTGAAATCATGTGTGCCACAATTATTGGCACCCCTAACAATTCCTCTGAAAAATTTATTTTTTTATTTTTTTTATATATATTTTTCTGTAGTTGCTAAGGTTGGTCAGGGTATCTAGGGACTTTTAATTAGTAATTCATGATTTCCTGTTTCCCTGGGGTATAAATATGACGTGACACAGAGGCATAATAGTCTTACCTATTTGTCAACAAGCAAAGACAAGAGAACACACCATTCAAGTAAGGCAGATGTGTGTCGACCTTCATAAGTCAGGCAATGGCTACAAGAAAATAGCCACTCGCCTTAACTTGCCGGTATCTACAGTCAGAGGAATCATTAAGAAGATTAAAACAACTGGAACAGTGACAAACAAGGCTGGAAGAGGTCCCAAGTTTATCTTGCCACAACGCACAGTGAGGGGGATGGTAAGAGAAGTAAAAAAATTTCCCAAGCTCACCGTCACAGAATTGCATCAAAGAGTGGCATCTTGGGGTCACAGAGTCTCCAAAACAACCATCAGACGCTCTCTACATGCCAACAAGCTGTTTGGGAGGCATGCAAGGAAAAAGCCTTTTCTCACTAACACTCACAAACGTAAACGTCTGGAGTTTGCTAAGCGGTACTGGGACTTCAACTGGGATCGTGTGCTTTGGTCAGATGAGACTAAGATTGAGCTTTTTGGCAACAAACACTCTAAGTGGGTCTGGCGTAAAACAAAAGATGAGTATGCCGAAAAGCACCTCATGCCCACCGTGAAGTATGGTGGAGGATCTGTGATTCTGTGGGCCTGTTTCTCTTCCAAAGGCCCTGGGAACCTTGTTAGGGTGCATGGCATTATGAACGCTTTGAAGTACCAGGATATTTTAAATAAAAACCTGATGGCCTCTGCCAGAAAGCTGAAGATGGGTCGTCATTGGGTCTTTCAGCAGGATAATGATCCAAAACATGTGGCAAAATCTACACAAATGTGGTTCAGCAGTCACAAACTCAAGGTCCTCCCATGGCCATCTCAGTCCCCAGACCTCAACCCAATCAAAAACCTGTGGGGCGAGCTAAAGAGAAGAGTGCATAAGAGAGGGCCCAGGACACTGGATGATCTAGAAAGATTGTGCAAAGAAGAATGGTCAAAAATCCCTCTCTCTGTGTTCTCCAATCTTGTGAAATGTTATAGGAGGAGATTAAGTGCTGTCTTGTTGGCAAAAGGAGGTTGTATAAAGTATTAACATCAGGGGTGCCAATAATTGTGGCACACATGATTTCAAGTTTTTTTTTTTTTTCTAAATGTGTGATTTTTTTTACCACCAAAGTTATGTACTTAAATAAAAGGTTGGATTTTTCTCTTTTTTTGCATTTGGGTTCTATGTTGTTTTAAAAAAAAGGAGAATTTTTAGAAGTCCACGACCACATCTTAAACAGGGGTGCCAATAATTGTGGAGGGCACTGTATAATCAGTGTTTAAATAACTATAATACTGATATAAATGTACATTGATAAAGAGACATTAAAGGAATCTAATGTGATTTAGGCAACATGTAATTCTTTGTACAAATTAAATGTAAAAACTGTCAAAAAGCTTATAGTTTATGCATTTATGCAGTCAAATTATATACATAGTTACTTACAGTGTGCTGCAGGCACAAGCAATAAACTCCAAAAACCTAAAAACTACTCTTTTTGTCTGCTATGAACTTCACAAGTGAAACACAGTTTCACTTTGTTTCCTGTTTTCTACACCAAACTCAGGGGAGAAGCTTGGAACAGTCTATTTCTTGCAGAACAGGGGTGACTGGAAGAGTGCATGCTCAGAACGGGGGGTTTAGACTAGATTACATTAGATTAGTTTCAACTTTATTGTCAATGTGCATAGTACAAGTACAGAGCCAATGAAATGCAGTTAGCATCTAACCAGAACTGCAAATAGCAATGTATATAAATAAATCTAATATAAATATATTAATATACATTACATATTATAGGAGTGCAATATATATATATATATTACAATAATACTGTATAAGGTGCACATGTGTAGATAAAACAGAAGGGTATTATTTGCAAGTGATTATAACAGTGGGTCACTGGTTTACCACTCTGAATGTAATACTGAATGTAGGGTAAATTTCTATGTTTGCTAAGACAATACTTTTGGAGAAGTGGTGGCTCAGTGGTTAAGATGTTGGATTCTGAATAAAAGGTCCTAAGTTTAATTTTCAACACCATCAAACTGCCACTGCTGGGCTGCTGAACAGGACCCTTCACCCTCAACTGCTCAAGTCTGTTACATTTTATTTGTAGTACACGTTTATCAGTGAACATCGTCCCAAAGCAGAAAATAGAAGTAAATAGATTACGAAAATACATTTTCATTTATAAACCAGTCCATGTAAGTTTATCCCTAATAACTGAGCCAGTGGCAAATGTTGTGAGGAAAACCTCCCTGAGCTGGTATGAGGAAGAAACCTTAAGAGGAACCAGATTCTGAAGGAAACCCATCCTTATCTGGGTGACCCCAAATGTTCATTCATTATAGTTTCATCACTGTAGAGGTTTTAACTGTTCACTGATGGAGACTCGAGTGCAAACTGTAGTCCTAAACCATTGTGTTTATATTAATCACAGTCCAAATCTAAATTCAGTTGTATACATGAGATCATTGCAAGTCATTTTGGATAAAATGCCACAAATGTAAATATCTGGAGAGAGAATATATTTTCTTTGAGCAGATCTTACCTTCATCTGTGTTTTGCTTCAGTTCTGAGTACACAGTATCATCTCCCTTACTGCTCTTTCCTAATGGGCAACAGTAACTGATTTAGTGTTCACTAAGGTAAAACACACTTTTCATATTTTTGTTCTATGAATTTTACACATCTACTGAACATTTACATTTTTTACATTCTATTATTTTCACTGTAGTTCCTGAAAAATTATGGATGTTGCTGAATACTATGCTTTAAGATGAATAAGTAGAAAAGAATTGAAGTTACATAAAATCTAAATTATTAGCTATGTTGCATTGTAAACAAAAAAACGTTTAGTCCTACCTTGTTTCCTCTTTGGTTTCTTTTGGTTTTTCAATTCAATGTCAGCATAAATCACATCACTTGGTCCTGCACCTGCATCTATAGAAGATTATAAACACAGTGTTGTTTTATCATTTATGTCAGTATCAGAATCATTTCACAAAGTTCTAAAATTACTGCATACACTGCTGCAAAAATCCTCAAATCAAATAAAAATAAAATGCAATTCCACTCGCCTCTATACAGGCTCTCCACGGCACTACCAATGTTTTATTGTTGCCAACTTAATCAGGCTTACAGTCCCTTCTTTAAAAAAAATTATTCTGCAATTACATTGTATCAGAAGAGCTATATGAGGCGTTGCAAATGCAAAGAGATAATATGCTAACATAGAACACAGTAGATTCTTCATAGAGTAGCAAGCAGAAGCTAAAATATTTGTTGTAGTGAAGCACTTTAGTTTTTTGGTAAATTATGATCCTGAAGTGGTCGACCAAATCATTACAGTGTGCCAAATCCCAAAGTGTGAGTATAATACAAGTGCATTCAACATAAAACATGGACACAGTATGTTTACAGTTTACAAACTTTCTGTTGTATTCAGGCAGCTTTTTATTTGCTGAAGACATTTCTGTGATGATGAAGAGGTTTATACTTTGTATACTTTGTGTTTAAAAACATACACTTACAGCTACAGTATGTGATGTTGCACAATGTGACAGCAGTAAAAGAAAATCGCAGTCAGTCATCTTACATGCCGTCATGTGAACCACATCAGTAACAGCTTAGCCAAATACATGCTTAAAAAACATACATGCTTACAACTTTCATTTTTAAACTCTTAGCAGGTTATTATTATTATTTTAAATAATTTTAACATGGTCATTATTATGTTTCAGTTAATCTTCAGTTAGAATGTAGAATATTTTAATAAATTGTAAATAGATACACTTATTCATGTAATGTTTATCTTTGTTGAACTGTATCAAAAACACCATCTTATCTCAATTGCACTGAATTAAAATCTTGTGCATCATTACACTTCATAAAAAAAATTTTTCTGGGTTTTTAGCTGCAGCATTTACTATAAAAGTTGCTAAAGGCAATTAAACACAACAGATCTGATAATATTCTTACTGGTTTGTTTCTGGTTTCTAGTGAGAGCCTGTGAGCTGGTTCCAGCTGCAGAAACATCTAGAAGAGAAAAATAGGTACAAAGAAATCGTTTGCATTGTTTAATATCCACTGTCTCATATTTAGCTACAAAACTCTATATAGTCCATACCTGTGGCTGCTACATCAGCACTATTTTATCTGAAATAGCAAATACATCATGGCAACAGGCTTTGTGTGGCTTATTGTGCTACAGAAACAAATAACTGAAAATCAAACCTTTTTTCTTTTTGTGGTGAAACAACATGATCATTACGATCATTATGATGACAAATGTGAAAGTCAAACTCAGTCCTATAATTAAACCAGTAGCTGAAGAAGGTGAATCTGTGAAAAGAAGGAAACCTGATTATCTATTTAAACACTACATAGTAAAATCAAATTGTTACACATCTAATTCATATAAGAAGAAAGAATTTCCTCACCTCTGACTGAAATCCAGCTTCTCGGTGACTCTCCTCTCTCTGGATGTTTACAGTGGTAGAAACCTTCATCTGACTTTGAGACACTGCTGATGGTCATCACTCCTGTAGTCTGATTCTGGAGGATTGAATCATTTTTATAGAAATCAATACCAGTTGAGATCTTTGTGTTACGATATAAACAGTGTAAAGTCAGAGGATTTCCCTCAGTTACAGGATGGACAGGACTGTCCAGGATCACATCACCATCTGTAGGAAAGAGAAAGAGAACAATAAAAACACAAAGTGTGTAAAAGTATAATTTTAACATGCAGACCTCTAATGATCTGTTCCATGTGACACTGCTGTAGAAACAAACTGCCATATTTAAGACCAGAAGATTGTGGAAGATGCGACAATAGCAGCAAAAATACTAATATTTAATTCTAAATGCTGCAAAATGCTAAATCCTCTATAAAGAACACTTTATATCAGGTAACTAGGAGGCTATAATAACATGTGCTAAGCTAAATAAATGATCTGAGCATGTGTCTGAGACAGAAGTGTAAATGATTTATGGTTAATGTTTGTTGCTTTATTTGTCAGTTTTTTAAATAATACATATAATTTTGTACATACCTGCTGGACATAACTACATATCTATTTAAGATATATACTGTAAACATGTAAATGTCTGTGAATGGTAGTTCCCATTCAGGAACTCTAGCTGCCTCGGAACGCTGTGGGAACGCGACCCAAACCAGTGTTCTAGTATTCAATTTTGTTTTAGTAGAACACAGCAGTAAATTAAAAACTGTACAAGCTTTCATCATTTCTTCAGGTTGTAGAAACACCAGCACAATGATGCAGTTATCATCACCATAACAGAGACTCAGAGAAGAAAACAGAGCCACATATCTTGAAATGTTAAATGTAATTGTTCATCTGGAGTAGATAATGACACTTTGTTCACTAAAATACAGTGGTGTGATTTCTTATTTTTTTCATGTTTTTCACACTTTAAGAATGTTTCAGATCATCAAACTAATTTAAATATTAGTAAAAGATGACACAAGTGAACACAACATGCAGTTTTTATTATTGAGGGAAAACAAAATCCAAAACTACATGGCCCTGTGTGAAAAACCAGCGAACCACAGTGAGTTATTCACGTATGGCAAAAACATGGAACAGTGGAGAATCTTCCCAGGAGTGGCCGACCGACTAAAATTACCTCAAGATCACAGTGACGACTCATCCAAGAGGTCACAAAAGACCCCACAACAACAAAAAGAACTGCAGGCCTCACTTGCCTCAGTTAAGGACAGTGTTTTTGAGTCCACCATAAGAAAGAGACTGGGCAAAAATGGTCTGCATGGCAGACTTCGAAGATGAAAACCACTGCTGAGCAAAAAGAATATAAAGGCTCGTCTCAGTTTTGCCAGAAAACATCTTGATGATCTCCAACACTTTTGGGAAAATACTCTGTGGTCTGACAAGACAAAAGTTTACTTTTTGGAAGGTGTGTGTCTCATTACGTCTGGCGTAAAAGTAACACTGCATTTCAGAAAAAGAACATCATTCCAACAGTAAAATATGGTGGTGGGAGTGTGATGGTCTGGGGCTGTTTTGCTGCTTCAGGACCTGGAAGACTTGTGATAAATGGAATCATGAATTCTGCTGTTTACCGAAAAATCCTGAAAGAGAATGTCCGGCCATCTGTTCCTGACCTCAAGCTGAAGCGAACTTGAGTTCTGCAGCAGGACAATGATCCAAAACACACCAGCGAATCCACCTCTGAATGGCTGAAGAAAAACAAAGACTTTGGAGTGGCCTAGCCAAAGTCCTGACCTGAAACATATTGAGATGCTGTGGCATGACCTTAAAAAGGTGCTTCATGCTTGTAAACCCTCCAATGTAGCTGAATTACAACAATTCTGCATAGATGAGTGACTAAAATTCCTCCACAGCGCTGTAACAGACTCATTGCAAGTTATCACAAATGCTTGATTGCAGTTGTTGCTGCTAAGAGCGGCCCAAGTAGTTATTAGGTTTAGAAGGCAAACACTTTTTTCACACAGGACCATGTAGTTTTGGATTTTGTTTTCCCTCACAAAAAAAAGCTACATTTAAAAACTGCATGTTGTGTTCACTTGTGGTTTTTTTTACAAATATTTGAATTAGTTTGATGATCTGAAACATTAAAATGTGCCAAACACGCAAAAAATAAGAAATCAGGAGGGGGCAAACACTTTCAAACCACTGTATCAAGTTCTTCAATTATTTTATATTTAATATTAAAATAGTTTTCACCACAAGATACTAAACACTATTTTAAATTTAATTATTAGAAATAAGTATGTCTCTATTCTTAATAATACAGTTTGCATGTTAGATCTGGTTTATATATTAAATTCTACTGATGAGAAGTGATAAAGACTCACTGTGTACTGTGATGTTGACAGATTTACTGCGTCCTCCAGATTCAGACTGACACCAGTAAACTCCAGTGTGTGATGGAGAGAGGGAGCTGATGTTACATGTAGATCCTGAAACTGATGAACAACTGAACGAGGCCTGAATGCTTGTGTCGTGTCTCACTGTCCATCCAGTAGAGTCTCTCTGGTCCTCACAGCTCAGTGAGAGAGAGTCAGCAGTAAAGTGTTGAGATCTGCTGGGATTGATGATCAGAAACACTGGAGGAGATTCACCTGTTCATAATTATATTAATATTATTATATTTAAATTTTATGGCATAATATTAAGATTGATTTTGGTTAAAGAAAAATGTTTGAACTGCTGCATTGTATCAGTGTTAAATTATTATATTCACACACACACACACACACACACACACACACACACACACACACACACACACACACACACACACACACACACACCTCATTCTTTCCAATTCTGCAGTATTTTTATACTAGTACATTTAGTACTTTTGTTCTGCATAAAAGCACCTTTAAAAAAAAAAATAAGAAGGAAAAACACTTTGTTGTCTCTAATGATCCGAGACTCAAATACATATAAATTATACCTATCTATCCTTTTATGTTTTTTTTTTGTTCTTTATCTGTATTAGAGTAATGTAGTAAATGAACATAATCAAGTTGGCATTAATTTGCTGAACAGGAAAACTGACCAAAGTTTAAATCAATAGATGAAATGTGTCTGAAGTAAATAATGTAATAAATAAATGCGTATTTACACAAGTAAACATCTTTCATCATCATGAACACATAATCAGAGGCCTTCAGTTTTGTGGTACAATGATCTTGCATTCTTTTAATTTAGATTTTTTGTGGCCATTGTTCAAAATAAACAAAAGAAATATATAATTCAAAGTTTAATTTGTTTTACTGTCTTAGTCACACATTATAAAGAAAATGTCTCACTTTTTTAAAAGTAACTTTTAAACTTTCTAACTTTTAAAAAATGTGTCAACATTCAAAATATCTAATTCACTAAGGTGCAGTGGTTCTTTGCAAAAGAAATCAGATACTTTGATATGGGAAAGTGAAGATCATACATAAACATAAAAGAGGAGCAGTAAAAGCATTATAATGAAATGATTGTGACCAGAATAAAAACCTTCTGATAAATAATACATACATACATTTCCACACTCACCTGATACAGTGAGAGTAACAGAATCACTCGTCTCTGAGATCTGATTGTCACTGCGTCTCCTCCCTCTGCAGGTGTAATTCCCTCTAGAAGAGTCTGGAACAGAGCTGATACTGAACTTCTGTGTTGTGTGTTTTGGGTCGAGTGTGTTATCATCCTTATACCAGTCGTATGTCCACTCAGTGTCTCCTCCTCCCTGTATTTCACACCTAAAAGTCACAGTTTCTCCTCTGAACACTTGTGTATCAGGTTTTATAATCACCACAGGTTTAGGAGACTCTGTAAGATACAAAAATATCACTGTTAATGTATATGCATATTTCGACATATGTACATATTAAGATAATATAGTTCTTATACAGCACTATTATTTAATCAAGTATAAAAAAATGTTTACATTGGAAAGAAAATGTACAGTTCAGAGTGAATGCACAGTAAATCTACTCACATGTAGATGATTAAACTCTGTCACAACAATCACTACTGGTGTAAAGTGAATGTAGATCACTATTTTAAAAACAGATTCTGCACTAAAATAATTATTTTACTGTACTGATAAGTGACTTCTGCATTATTTATTTATATCTGTTCATACAGGCTGTTGGATATCCCTCATTCTCTAATAAGACAATTCAACTTTAGGAATTAAACCTCTTCAGTAATGAAATAAGAATGTAAATGTAAGAACATAACCGGATCACAGATCACTTACAGATCATTGAACGAGACATTCAAAATATACAGGAGGTGCAACAGTTTTTTTTTTTTTCTCTCTCTTTTTTTTTTATTTATGTTTTAATTAGGTAATTAACCATATACAAACAACATGGCAATAACAAGTACAATATACATTACAATAAACAGAACAGGTGCATGAAAATACAAATATATACACATATATTTATGGGAAAGAGAGAGAAAATAAATAAACAAATACAATATAATAATAATAATAATAATAAAATTAAGGTAAAAAAGTAAAAAAAAACAGGGCTATGGATTATTCTGTAAATCATATTTTTCTATAAAGGACAAAAGATTCATTGCATTTTTCTTTTTAATCACTTTTAAGGCTTTTGTAAAAGAAATAAACTCATTATAAAATGCAAAAAATAAAAAAACAAAAAAACATTTCTCTTTTAAATATTTAAATTTTGTATATAAAATTTTTTCATCAGAAGTATATTATTAACAAGTAAGTCGTCTTTGTTATTGTTTATTACAAGTCCAAAGATAATGTCCTTCACAGTGACATTTCTTAGATGGGAATCCTTTGTGTAAAGCCAGTTATGGATATCAGACCATAAAGCATCTGAAGTAACTGTCTGCGGCAGGAGAAAGTTGGAGCGTATGTGTGAAAGTGTAGAAACTAATTTTTATGTCATGATATACTGCAGCATCTCCAACATCACTGCATATGTATGTCCTTCCTCAAAGTAGCTTTGAATAGAAAATTAATTCCATCTTCTCCTTGCCATTGTTTACTTCTGTTATTTTTTTATATTTAAATGTGCACTAATCAAAATAACAAAATAAAGTTCAAAGTAAACGAAGAACTTTACACATGTACAAGAAACAAAGTTATGAGATTTCATATTTCCTGTATATTTTAAATGGCAGGTGTCTCGTCCAATGATCGGTAAGTGTTTCATTCACAAACTATACCTACCTCTTCCACTTTGTCAAAATTTTGTCGTTGTGTTTGTTTTCGGATTTGTTAATTTGTTTTTGCATTTGTTATTTTGTTTTCAGATTTGTTAATGTGTTTTGCACTTCTCGGCCACCGTATAAAACACAGGCAAACAGGGTGATGCAGGAAAAGACAAAACCAAAACTGAAGACAGTCTAAGATTCAGCAAGCCGGCAAAAAGAGCAGCATAGTCAGAGCAAAAACAAAAAACAAAAGCAAATCAGGGGTCAGGAACAGGATCCAGATCAGGCAGGGCAGCAAGAATATATTTAGGGACTAATGAGCCAGAAAGATAATCTGGCTCCGAGCAAAAGTCTTGGGTGTACTTAAATACAGGGAGGCACGGAAAAAAAACGGAAAGATGGCCGCCGACCAACCGGAAGTGCGTGTCGCGAAACCGGAAGTGCACACAATGTGCCCGGAAGATCCTGACAAAGAAAGTAATTGGCGTTCATCATTATTTATTCCATAGCAATATAAACTTTACTTTGCTTTCGATCCATAACAATTAGGCTGGAGAGGAGGTTTGGCGGCAGCTGATCTGTGACTGGAGAGTGCATGGTAGGAGGTGGAGTAGATTCCGAAAGTGAATCGGAAATGGAGGGTGAAATGTTTGAAGCGGATGAAGGTCGGAACGGAGAAAATTAATGGAGTGTAGTAGAAAAACGAAAAAGAAAGAAAAGTAGCACATCTGAAACAGATAGTGGAAATGGATCTCATCTGACAAGAAGATGAAAAGAAGAGTATAAGGTAGTAATAAAACTTGTAAACGGATCTTTCAATGTTATAAACCCGCTAAAGCTGTCCAAAGCAATAAAGGAAGTGATAGGACTGGTTGAAAGTGTGAAGAAGTTGAGAGATGGTAGACTGCTAATATATTGTAAGGACAGTATGCAACAAAAAAGGGCTGTAGGAGTTAAGACTATCATGGATCAACGAGTGATTTGTTCAATTCAAGAAGAAAAGAAATGGGTTAATAACAGGGATTCCTACAGAGGTTACAGTTGAAAAGATTAAGAAAGGTCTTACAGGAGCGGCAAAAAGTTAAACCCAAGTGTTATAATTGTGGAGGGGATCACAGTGCGGGATATGGGTGAAGGTGAGGAAACATGCGGCTCAAGTACAAAGTGTCAGAATTCAGGAGGGATTGTCATATTCTAAAGCTCTTAAAAAAGTAGGACAGAATTTGTAATCAGGAGAAAAAAGTAGAGATCATTCAACGAAAGATAAAAATGGCAAAGGGAAGTACAAAAGAAAAAGTTGGGTTTAAGGACAATGTTGCATTTGTTACTTTTATGGCTGAAGTAGTGAACTGTTCAGAACAAACTGAAAGCCGGACAGAAAGAATCAGAATTATAATCAAAGCAGCGGAAAAGTATCTAAAAATTTAAGGTATTTCAGTGGATATGATTAATGAGAAATTAAAGATGCAAACAACATACACTCAGCTGGGGTGTGGTGGTACATAATGGTGTTGTAATACTCCAGTTGAATGCTAGAAGCCTATTAGCTAATGGGCAGAAGTTTAAAAAGTTCATTTTTTATTTAGAAAATAAACCTGATAGAATGTGTTCAGGAAACCTGGCTCAAACCTCAACTAAATTTTGTATTACAAGGATATGCTGTAATTCGGAAAGATAGGAAACAATGTAATGGAGGTGGGATAGCTACATTTGTTAAACATGGTGTGGTATATAGGAATGTTGGAGAGAGTGTAGACAAAGAGGTGGTTGTGATGGAGGTTTGGGAAGGGAATAAAAATTTTAGAGTAATAAATTATTATAATCCATGTGAAATGTTGGAAGTATTGGAAAATACAAGAGGTAACACAAACCAAAAAGTAATATGGTGTGGTGATTTCAATGCACATAATACTCTATGGGGGAGTATCAAAACAGATTATAATGGGCAGATAGTTTAGGAAATGTTAGATTGGGGATGATTATTGAATGTTAATAATGGAAGTTGTATAAGAATTGACATGTCACAAGGACGTAAGTCAGTTTTAGATATTACCCTAGTGTCAGAAAACCTAGCATAAACAGAGTACAATGGGAAGTGATCACTATCCTGTATGGTGCAAATTTGGTATGGACATTACCCAATCTTTAGAGGAAAAAATCCAAATAAAGAAATTAAATGAAGCCAACTGGGAACTTTAAACAGAATTGTGTCACAATAAGATGTTTGGAATATGTGTGGAGTTAAGTAAGGAAATAAGTAAAGTGTTAATAAATACAGCAAAGGAAGTAATAGGAAAGAAAAAAACTATAAATAGTAAGAAAGCTGTACCATGGTGGAATGAAGAATGTAGTAAAGCAGTAAGGGAAAGAAATAAAGCGATGAAGAAAGCCAGAAAATCTGTATTGTTCAGTGAGTACATTAATTATAAGAGAGCACAGGCAGTAGTGAGGAGAGAGGGAAGAAAAGCAAAAAAAAAATTACTGGAGATGTTTTTGTAATAGAATAGGAGGAGATATTGAAATTAGTGAAATTTGGAATATGATTAGGAATAATTAGGGATAATTTATCAGAGAGTATGAGGAGGTGTAGGGAACAGAAAGTTAGGTTTAATTTATACGAATTAAAGAGAGCACTTGTGGGGCTCAAGCGTACGTCTCCAAAGAAAGGACGACATGCTATGAGTTGATAACACATTTATCAGACTTATTGTTGAGTATGATTCTAAGACTTTTTAACAAAATATGGGAAGCATGGGGTAGTAGTGCCTATAGCCAAACCAGGAAAAGACCACTCTCAGCCAATTAACTATAGACCTATTGCGCTGACATCAAATGTATGTAAAGTTATGGAACGAATGGTTATGAATAGATTGACTTATGTAATTAAAAGCAGAAATATTTTTTCACCATGTCAGAGTGGATTTAGAAAAGGGAGAAATACGATGGATGCAATATTGTGTTTGGAATCTAAAATTCGAAAAGCTCAAATGACTAAAGAAGTACTAGTGGGGGTGTTTTTGATGTAGAAAAAGAGGCTGTGGAAAGAAGGGCTCTTAATGAAACTGGAAATCTTGAAAATTGACGGAAGGATGTATAACTGGATTATGAATTTCTTATTTAGAAGAACGATTCAGGTAAGAGTAGAGACTGCTTTATCTCAGATCCTTTTAATTGAGAATGAACCTCCCCAGGGAAGTGTGAGCAGCCCTATACTTTTTAACTTAATGATTAATGACATCTAACATACTGTAGATAATGGAATAGGAAGGTCATTATATGCTGACGATGGAGCACTATGGAAAAGGGGGCGAAATGCTCTATTTGTAGAAAATAGGATTCAAAAAGGAGTAAACCAGGTGGAGACTTGGGCAAATAATTGGGGTTTTCGATTTTCTGTGGCAAAAATGCAAGTGCTGTGTTTTTCGAAAAAAAAAAAAGAATATTCCAAGCTTAAATTTTGAAATGTACAGGTAATAAGTTGGAACAAGTAAATGTAGTAAGGATTTTGGGAATGTGGATGGTTTCTAAATAAAATTTTAGACGCATTCAGAAACTGATAGAAAAATGCAAAACAGGAATGAATGTGTTGAGGTGACTGTCAGGATTAGAATGGGGGGCAACTTGTCAGTCATTGAAAATAATTTTTGTGCTGTGATTGGGTCAAACATTGACTTTGGATGTCTAATATACAGTTCTGCAAGCAAATCAATACTTAAAAAGATTGAGGTAATACAAAATCAAGCTTTGCGAATGTGCTGTGGTGCATTTAGATCATCCCTGATACCCTCACTACAAGATGAAATGGGAGAATTACCCCCTAGAACTGCGCAGGTTCCAGCTGAGACTAAGGTACTGGTATTGTGTAAAGGGACATCTGGAAAATCATCTAGTTAGATTAATTTTGAAAGAATGTTGGAAATATGACTACAGAGAAATAACAAGCTTTGTTGGGAAGTAAGGAAGGAGGTGAACAAGTTGGAGTTGAAAAATCATGAAATTGCTCCGTCAGTTGCTTTACCAGCAATTCCCCCCTGGTTGTTTCATATACATGTAATAGATTTACAAGTTAAGAAAATAATGAGTAATCTGGGGATGAATATACCAACTGATTAGTAGTTCAACAGTATATTACACGAGAGTATTATGCTGCACTACAGGTATTTTCCGATGGATCCAGAATCTGAAAGGACTGCAGCAGCAGTGTATGTCCCTGCTTTAAAGACAAAGATTAAAAAATTAATATTAGATCAAGTGTCAGTTTTTGCTACTGAACATTTAGCTATCATACTAGCCCTACAGTGGATTAAAGAAGTCCAACCAGAAAGAACTGTGATTTGTAGTGATTCAATGGCTGCTCTCACTAGTCTAAGAAGTGGAAAATCAGAGGCAAGGCAAGTTGAATATTTGAAATCTTACAAAGTCTGTTTAGAATTAGGCAGCTGAGGGTGGAGGTAAATTTTCTTTGGGTACCTGCTCATGTTGGTGTGGATGGAAATGAAACGGTGGACTTGCTAGCAAAGAAAGCATTGAATCATTCACAGATAGACATTAAGGTAACTTTTAGTAGAGCTGAATTCAAGACAGTGATTTCATCTGAAGTATGTAAAAGATGGCAGGAAGTATGGAATACTGGGGCTAAAGGAAGACATAACTTCCAGATACAGGAGAATGTTGGAAATGAGAGGAGAAAGAAGGATGTCATCATCACAAGATTAAGAATTGGACATACTGCATTAAACTATATAGGTAATAGGTAAGCAATAATCGGGAGAATGTAACAAGTGTGGGGAATTGGAAACAGCGAGGCACATTGTTGATAAGTGTCCTGCATATGAAAAGGACAGATTTCAGTTGATTCCGGAATTAGGGTGGATAGGAGTAGACAATATTTCTTTATTTTTATTGTTATTATTATTTTTTGTTTTCCTCTTCTTTCAAATCTATGTTCGCTCCACACTCCAGATCAGTAAGTGGCGGTAATGCACCTTTTCTTTGGTCTGCCAAACCGCCATAAAACACTACAAGAAGAAGAGCCATAACAATAATATTTTGTTGCACAACCTTCAAAAGTCATCGCTGCACACATGCAGTTTGTGTAGCTCTCAGTGAGATTTCTGCATCTGCCTACAGGTAGTTTATTCCACTCTTCATGGACAAACTGCTCCTGCTGTCTCCGGTTTAAAGGCTGCCTTTTCCAGACTGCATGTTCTCCATAGCGTCCCATAGGTTTCAGATCAGAACTCATACAAGACCACTGCAGAAGAGTTCAGTGTTTTTGTTGTTAGTGTCTGGGTACTTTTAGTTGTATGTTTTGGGTAATTATTTGATTGGAGAACCCATGAGCTGTGACTGATACTGAACAGTCTGATGTCAGGAAGTACCTTTTACTCCAAAATGATTCTTTAGTCTTAAGATTTCATTGTGCACAGATTTAAAGCTCCATCTACCAGACTCTTTTCTTTTAAACCTTTATTTCTCCATCTGTGAACATACAGCTGATGCTCCTCACTAAAAAGTTCCTGTTTTGTCTCATTAGTCCAAAGGACATTCTTTCAGAAGCATTGTGTACATGTTTGGGTACATGTTAAAGACAACAATACGCCTAAAACATCAGTTTAATAAAATTATTTATATTCTTTTTATGGAAAACCAGTACATTTTCGTTTTCACATTTGTATAGATACATACATACAATTTCTCAATTCATAACTCCTTATACACACAATCTCTCACACTGTACAGATTTTACAGCCTCTTTTACTCAGTGGTTCAGTATAAAATTTCACACTGAGTTTCATGTTTATGAAATAGTCAAATTGATGAAGGGCCTTTTACAACCTCTGAGCACCACAGTTTGGTGACATCAGTGGGGGTAAAGTACAAACCATGTAGTTGAGTAAAAGTAGAGATACAGTAGGTAAAATACTAGAATGTGATATTTCCTGAAGAAAATGTGAGTAGTGCTTGCTGGTGCAAAACTCCACACAATGGGCATGAACCTGGGCAAGAGGCTTATCGTTTTTTAGTGCCTAATGCTAGAGGCTAGACGCGTACTCAGTAAGACGAGAGTTTCGATACCTGGCATGTATTTTTTTAGGGGGCGGGGCCAGTAACGTCACACGACATCATCACGTGCCGTGGCGCTTGACTCCCCTCGCCGCACCGAACGATTAGATGTGTCACACGCCCGTGTAGCGGAGTTTTGCCGTGTCGCGGAGTTTTTCTGCCCACGTGATGTCACAGAACAAAATGCTGCGTTGAAACGGCACTCTGCTGGAGATTCTCCGGACCATGCCGAACGGTTCCATGCGTCACATGTCCAGGTCAGATCGGGTTTAGCGACGCGGAAAAAGCTAATAGGTTTGTGCGCTGGGCGTGGCCTATGACGTCACGTGATGGGCAAAATTCCCCGGGGTTCAACTCCCCCCACCGTGCCAAATGTTTTGACATATCGCACGCCCGTTTCCGAGCTGCGGCTAATGGTGTGGGCGTGACTATATCCCCATGCTGGGCTGAGTCCGTTAATATGTCACATGTTCCCTTCCTGCATTTTTTTACCCCCCGCTTATTTTTTACTATTGTATCTATAAAAAAACTCACTCTCTCACTCTTCACTCACTCCCACAGTAAATCCTCGATGAGTTCAAACTTCACTCCCTACATCATAATTAAACGTTTTTATTCACTCATAAATAAAAGAAATAACTGATTCAGCAAAATGTAGTTGAGTAAAAAGTAAGATATTTGACTTTAAAATGTAGTATATATATATATATATAAAGTAAAAGTCTCCCCAAATGGAAATACTTCAGTAAAGTAGAGATGCGTGAAAAAGCTACAGTGATGAATTACATTTACTTCATTACTCTCTAACACTGGGTGACATTTTCTGCCAAAGCTAGATGTGTTATACCACTTGTTTTTCAGTTCATCTCACACCAGTCCTGTTCAGCCATGCGCACACTGCCTCTCTTTATTAATATAATACTTTCCAATAATTTAAATAAATATTATTCAATGTGTTTTCTGTATTTACTTGTGTAAATGTTGTTATATTGTGATCTGTAAAATGTTTATATATTTTTAGAATTGCACAGATTCATTTAACAAAAAGTCTCTTACTCACCAATAACATTTACCCTGAGTGAATTACTGTAGTTTGTGTGGTAGACTGGGTTTCCTCTTCCAGCTCTGCACCAGTACCGACCTTCATCAGAGACACTCACTGATCTGATGGTGTAGGAGTGTGTTTCAGTCTCAGTCTCACGGCTCTTTATGTTCCAGTAAAACTTCCATCCAGCAGACTGCAGCTTCAGTGTACAGTACAGAGTCACTGAGTTTCCTGTCAGTGCAGCTCCTTTAAGGTCTGATGTGAGATCAGGTCTAGGTTTTTCTGTTAGAAATGAAATATAATTTTAGATAGTGAAGTCTTTACTACATGAATCACTTCTACAGTAAAACATTAATACTCTCTGTGTCGATGCCACACAACTTATGTCTACTTTAAAAAATTATTTTTTTAAATTTAATTATTTAGATTGTGATTCATGACTGTGATGTGAAGAACAAAAGAGAAATTAAATGTAAAGCTCCACTCTGGTTGAAGTTAGTGTTTTTGTTTTTAAACATTGTGTTTACTTATAAACAATAAAAATTAATCATCAATGCCACCTAACAGCAAAATGTACATTATTAAATGTATATAAAGAAAATACACTGCAAAAAATCTCTGCATACTCAGTAGATCTAAGTAACATTCTCTATTTCCCAGTCTACTTTTCTTAATGTATGTGAAACTGTAACTTATAAACTGATCACTGCGTTTTTCCAACTTACTTATATTACTTTACTTATATCTTGAATATGCTTCAATAATAAACATCTGTACATGACAACTAGCTTGTGTTTTCGTTTACAAAACCATAAAAAGGTAAAAGAAAAATAAATGATGAGCGTATTTTTTTTAAAATTAAAGTTTAGTAAGTAGCTCTTTATCTTGGGGCTTTGCTGTGTGTGTGTGTTTGCTGTTGAAAACTTGAAACAACCTGCACCACAAACTGCACTTATCATTTATCTATTTAAAGATCTTCACTCAACTAAACATACAGATTTTACTGTAAAGAAACAACTGTAAAACCTTCATCTTATTTCAAACATGCAGAATTATGACAATAAAATCAGCTTGACTTTTGGATAAACAAAATATCTTTTACATTTATTTCCTAAAAATTAAAATTAATAAAATTAAAGATAAATTTTAAACCATTTAGAGTAATTAATATGTAGTGATGATTCCTGTCTTTATCAGGAATTAAGCAAAATTAATGCTTTGGGATGAAAAAAGTACATAATTCATGAGTAAACTGTAGATAAGAGATGCAGTTACAATGTACTGTATAGTTCATTAAAAAATATTAGAAAGAAATTAAAAGCTGGAATTAAGATACATTATAGATATAAACAAAACCAATAACCTGCATAAGAGTTTATAAACTCACACTCACCTGATACAGTGAGTGTAACAGGATCACTGATCTTAGAGGTGTGAGAGTCACTTCTCCTCCCGCTGCAGGTGTATTTAACACTGTAATAGTGTGGGTAATAGTTTGTGTAATAGTTTGCATCTAAGCTGAAGCTTGAGTCCTGTGTTGTTCTGTATAGATTAGAGTTATAATAAAACCAGTCATATGTCCACTTAGTGTTTTCTTCAGTCTGTAGGTTACACCTGAACGTCACTTTCTCTCCTCTGAACACCTGTTTATCAGGCTCAAAACTCAGCACAGGTTTAGGGGACTCTAAAAATAAATAAATAAATAATAAATAAACAATTTACATGTATGAATTATTTTACAAGACCATCACTTAATCCAGTAGTAACATTTTAAATGTAATACAGTAAATGTGAATAGATGTAAATGTTTAAGCTCCATCTGACTTGGACTGAATCATTTAAACAATCACTACTGATGAAGTAAATAACGATCACAGTGTGAAAAACTCAACCCTGAAATTGCTTACAATTCTATAAAAACTGATCAATTTAGGTAAATGATTTTAATTATTCATATCTGATTCAGTGCTGAATTAACTGTAGAATTGATGCAATTCTGTTGTCCTGAATGTTCATCTTTAGAAATATTAAAATATTTTTAGCAAACAAACAAAAATTGTAGACACACAATTCTACTAGCAATAACTCTACAAATAGAATTTTAACATATATACTAAATAATTTTAAAAAGGACATCATAATTTTGACCTACACATTCTCTCACTACATACGATCACAAACACGACCCATCTCTACACACCCTTGAATATGTTTACACTCTCATTCCATAAAAGCCCTAAAGTCATATAATAATAAGTAGTAAAGAGTCAGAGTTGACACATTTATAACTTCTAAAAAGTGTAATTTATTAATACAATAAATCCATCACAGTACCATCACCATTCTACACTTCTTACATAGCCTAAGTGTTCTGAAAGCAGTTCTGTTTACTGCAGGCTCCACACTCACTTCTCCTTCAACTCTCTCCCTTTCCTTATCCTCCTCACTGTGTGTGCCGGTGCTGCCAGTGCTGCCGCCACCATCATCAGTCAAAGCAGCTGATGAAGGTCCTGCTGTGGCAGAAAACATCTCCTTTTGACACATTTTGCAGCATCTGTCTAAATGGCCTGTTTCTTTTTTCACACAATTTCTCTGTGCCTCCGTTGTGTTTCTTTTCCATTTCTGTGACTATTTTAACAGATACACGCTGATGAGCGCTAGTCTGCCCCTGCATTTCACACACTCACACTCTCTTATTTCCAGCTCCGCTCACATCAGTCCTGCTCAGCTGTGTTACCCTCAATAACAAAATCACTTACATAAGAGTTCTCTGTAGATAGTTGTGTACATATTACTATAATGTGACCCTGCTCACGTTGTTTATATGTTCAGTGTTGTGCAGAATCACTTAGCAGAAAGTCTCTTACCAATAACATTTACCCAGAGTGCATCACTGTAGTGTGTGTAGTAGACTGGGTTTCCTCTTCCAGCTCTGCACCAGTACTGACCTCCATCAGAGACTGTAACTGAGCTGATTTTATAGTGATCAGTCTCAGTCTCAGTCTCACGGGTCTGTGTCTCTTTCTTCCAGTAAAACTTCCATCCAGCAGACTGCAGCTTCAGTGTACAGTACAGAGTCACTGAGTTTCCTGTTAGAGCAGCTCCTGCAGGGTTTGATGTGAGTTCAGGTTTAGGTTTTTCTGAAAAATAAAAAGTAACAGATATTTAAGGTTTAAATTTATACCCCATCAATGAAACACACTATTACTGTCTCTTTGATGATATTTGCTGTATCTAAACAATTAAAATTTATAATTACTTTTCTATTGTTTTAAAAAAACTATATTTAATGAAACTCTTCATCGTGATTAGAGTCATTGTGCAAATAAAAAACCTGTTCAGTAGCAACACTACATCACATATATTTGTTTATGTTCTGACAGATGTGGACTAAATTATTCAACAATCACTACTATTCACAATTAATGTTTATTTCTGAATTACACAACTGACAATGAATCTTTATTCAGATCTTATGGATTTGACATGTGGGTGTAGTATTGTTCTTAGGCTGATTACTTAATTCACCTTCACACTGTACATTTAAAAGTACACCAGAAAATCATGTGCCCTTATAAAGACTATTACAAATTTAAAGGGTTTTCTCCATCAGGAAGAAGAAATTTCTTTTCTCGGACAGATTTTGGCTGAGCTTCTTCCTCATACAAAGGTGGGTTTGCTTCTGCATTACTCTACCCCGTCCCTACCGTCACTCTTGTTCATCACTTCTCTGTATTGGTTTTTTTTTTGCCCATCCTCCTCTTTTTTATTTTTACTCCTTTAAATTTTTCTCTTTATTCTAGTTTTCCCACTCTTAAATCTCTTTTTCTAATAATCTTTTTTCTCAACTTTTTTCTCAAATGTACTCTTCCCCCATATTTGTTTTATCTCTGTCCCTTTTCTATTCTCTCCCTTTGTTCCTCTCACTTCTTTCCTGTTTGTTTTGTCTCCTCTTGTCCTGTTCTTTAATTCCCAAATTTGTAAACACCCTATAAATGGCCTTCTAACCTTTTCATGTTTGAAACGTCAATATTATCTTTTCTTGAATTTCTTTAGATCATGGCACGATTGTGGTGATTTTTGAGATTTAGCATGCTTCACTTTGTCAGACATGTTCTATTTAAGTGATTTCTTGATTCAGCAGGTCTGGAATTAATCGGGGGATCATGATCATGAGTGGTCATGGTCATCATCAAAGTGTAACAAATATGCACAATAATAAAATAAAAATCAGCATGGGGGGTGAATACTTTTTTACAGCACTGTACAATATAACCACAATCCCAATGCTTGCAATGTTCATCAGCTAAAAGTTTCCCACAACATCTATGTATTATATAATATATACGTTTCGTAAAATGTAATGTAAAATAAAACACACTCACCTGCTACAGTCAGTGTAACTGCATCACTGCTCTGTGTGTATTTTGGGTCTGATGATTGAGTTCCTTTACAGCTATAAGAACCTTTATTAGAGTCTTTAACATCAGTGATTGTGTAGGTCTTCTTTCTTGCAGCAGCTCTGATTTCTTCATTACTTCTATTCCAGTGATACTTCCAGGATTCTCCAGTCTGTATGTCACATGTGAGAGTGACAGTTTCCCCAATGAACACATTCACAGCTGGGTGTATTTTCACTACAGGCTTTGGTCTCGCTATACAAAGATAATAAAAGCTTCAACATATACAGTACATTTAAATATATTATATAATCACACAATTGTATTTATTATTAAAATAAATTACTACACAATAAATAGATTTACTAAATGTAAGTCTGCAGTGAAAATGTAGAAAACATGATGTACCTCTCACTTCAATCGTGACTGAATTACTGTACTGTGATTTGTAGTTTCCTCTGCCTGCTTTGCAGTAGTATGTTGTTTTTTCTTTATTAGAACCTGTTACTCTGAGCGTGTTACTGTGTGTATCTTCAGTTATCAGAGATGTTGAATGCTGATCACTTTTGTACCAGGAAAAGCTCCATCCAGTAGACTGCAGATTACAGCTCAGAGTAACACTGTCTCCAGTGTAGATGAAGCTCTGAGGATTCCCACTCACAGTCAATATGGGGTTTTCTGTTGATATAAAATGATGACATCAGAGCTGCTTTTTCCTCTACAACATTTTTTTGTGTGTTTTAATTCAGCATTTAGATACAGAGTTAAAAAAAATACAAAAATATGTAAATGTTTTTATAGTTTATAAGCAACACAATCTATAAAATAAACATTTGAACTGAAGTGTGAAGGTCACTGCATTTATTATTGTTAATTTAATGCTTTGTACATAGTGTCATATCATGTACCACAACCTGCACCTGCCAGTATCCATTTAGAAATGTAATCAAATAAGAAACTCTTTACTGTGGTTACCGACAATAAAACGCAAAAAAAAAAGATTTTTAATAAATCCACAAGTTTTTTGTACACTGATATTATTTTCTTGTTATTTGAATAATAGCAGAGGAAGGAAGATTTGGAGTAACTGCCTTTAGTTAATACTTATTTTGGGCCACCAGTCAGATGGTGGTCAGTTATACTTCGTAAATTCTTGACAAATCAGGTTATTTTGAGGCTTTAAATACAAAAATTAAAAAATAAGTTATGAAAATATGTAGCTAAAACATAGTAGCACAATTCAAAACAGTTTTAGATTTTACACACACACACACACACACACACACTAGAAATCTTTGCATATGGAGAAATAAGTAACAGTCTGTGGGTCCGAGTACTGTTTTTTTGGAGTCTCTAATAAATAATAATAGTATGTTTAACTAGCTTGATAAAATTATAAGCATTTGTACTTGATTTAAACTCATCTCATCATCATCTTCTTTCAGCTGCTCCCATTAGCAGTACCACAGCAGATTGTCCAATATCATTTTAAACCAACTACCTGCATGTCTTCCCTCACCACATCCATTAAACCTCCTCCTTGGTCTTCCTTGTTTCCTCCTTACTGGCGGCCCCATCCTCAGCATTCTCCTACCGATATATCCCATGACCCTCCTCTGCACATGTCCAAACCATCTCACTTGTGCCTCACTTACCTTGTCTTCAAAACATTCTACATGCTCTTTACCTTCTAATAAACTCGTTTCTAATCCTGTCCATCCTGAAAACCTCAACATCTTCAGCTCTGCTACCTCCAGCTCCACCTCCTGTCTTTTCCTTAATGCCACTGTCTCTAAACCATACAACATCGCAGGTCTCACCACAGTCCTATAAACTTTCCCTTTCACTCTCACAGATACATTTCTATCACAAATCACTCCTGCTATCACTCTTCTCCACCCACTTCACACTGCCTGCACTTTTTTTTTACTTCTACATTCCTCAGGCCTCATCTAAAAATCCAGTATCTTGTTTAACAATCTTGCGACAGCTGTGACAGATGTTATCATTCATCTTGTACTCTAAGTCAAATGTTCTTCTTTTGCTGGTGTGATTACTTTAAAAACTATGTCTGCAATATTTAACATTATTATTGATGTTTGTCACAGTGTAGCAATTTTTAACCCGGTACAACAAAAAGATATTTAATATTTTGACCTCCACATCTTTGATAGCCAGGCAGCATTTTTTAATCCTTTGGAAATCCCCTAAAACACCAACTACAGCTCAGTGACTTAAATACAACATGTCCTTTTAAAATGAAAAAAATATATAAATTATTCTATTAGAGTTCACCTTGGAAATGTACTAGTAGATGACAACTATTTCTTGTATACTTTAAATATTTGCAGTGTCTATCCCCTGACTAAACCCCTTCATTTTTTTTATTTATTTATTATAATTTTTTATATTACTTTTCTTTACATACTCCTGTGTGTAGAGATGTTTTTTTTCTTGTTGTCTTTGATTTAGTGGATACGCATGGAAAAGTTATAGTACCATCTTTTTTTCTCTTGTTCTCTTACAGATTTGTAAAGTTTTGTTTTTGTAGAGGAATTATATAGTCATGAGTCTACAGTTCTAAATGCCTGTCCAAATAAAACGTTTGAACCAAAAAAAAAAGGTTTACTTCCATCTCTCCTAAACATCTTCATGCTTCTACCGATATGTCATCTGGTCCAACCGAATTTCCACTCTTCATCCTCTTAATCACTGCTCTCACTTCCTCATTACTAATCCTATCCACTTCCTGCTTAACCATCTCCACATCATCCAACCTTCTCTCTCTCTGATTTTTCTCTTTCATCAGCTGCTCAAAATACTCCCTCCTCCTTCTCGACACATTCTCCTCTCCTTCCCTGAATCTTACACTACAGTCTTCCTCCTTTAGTTTCCACTATCTTATTCTTCTTTCAGTCCTCACTCTCCTCCTCTTCTTCACCTCCAAATCCATCCTACAACCTACTCTCTCTCTCTCTCTCTCTCTCTCTCTCTCTCTCTCTCTCTCTCTCTCTCTCTCTCTCTCTCTCTCTCTCTCATTTTCCTCGTTAATCAGCAGCTCAAAACGTTCCCTCCATCTTCTCAACACATTTACATTTACATTTGTGGCATTTAGCAGACGCCCTTATCCAGAGCGAACACACTCTCCTAACTAGTCAACACAGTTCCTTCTCAAACTTTTATTGCTCTACCTTGCAGCACATCCTTCCCAGCTCGGTTCCTCTGCCTGGACAATCTGTATAAACGGGCCTTACTCCCTTTCCACTTGGTCTTCTGAACACACTACTGCATAAATACACACATACACAACTCAGCTACATCTCTCCCTTTACAGGTCGTAGTAACTACATTGAAAGTAGCAACCCGAAACTCCACGCCCCTACACTTTTCCTTTCCCTGCTGTCTCTGTAGACATCTTCCTCCTCTCATTCTCCTCCTTTGGCCAACAATTGCCCAATTTTCACCAGTACACTGTTGGCTAATGATACCTGGTGGGTAACCTGGGCCTTGACCAAGCCGATATAAAACCTTCTAGCTTTTTTTAAAAATGTGTTTTTAAGAATGTCCGAGACCAATTCAATTTCCCTTCTTCCGTAGGCATAAAAAGTCTAACTCCGATGTATTAATATGTACAGCCTGTTACACACCTGTTTTGCCAGTCAAACTTGGTTGTAACAGTTTTCATCTGACCAACCAATCAGATGGCTGAAAAACGCTGACGTTATTCTGTTATTCCCTGTGACAGAAATTTGAAATCTGATTGGTTAAAGAAACAGATTTATTTCTTATTAGGACTAAGGTAAAAGGCCAACAAAACAGACGTTGTAGGCTCTGGGCAGATTAGATTGACATGGCAGCACATAGAGGCTGAAATCTGATTAGACAAAAAAATAAAATCTAACATCCACATACACGTACTCGATGCAGTGCAGCCAAAAAAACTCTACAAAATGAAGAAAATAAACTGTTGGGAATAAATAAATACAATTTTATGAAACAAATATTAGAATTAAGGATGTAAATGTAGGTCGGTGCTTCAGATTAGGGCAGCAGAGAAGGCTTTACTGGCCCTGACCACCCACCACTGCTTTATTGCTAAATTTCTTCACTTAGTGAAAGAACTTGGGTGTACTAAGACCAATATGTAACATTTTATAGAAAGAAAATTGTGAGAATTATGAAATGTAAAATTACTGTGGAAAGTATGGAATAATAGCAGGACACCACCCTCATACATATAACGTGCTGTTATATCACAAAAGCATTTTACTCAACAATCCAAATTATCAGTCAATAACCAGAGCTAAAAGTAAAAGTCTCATTGTGTATCAAAATAAAAAAGTGTGAACCAATTAAAGAAATATTGCTTATTAAGATTCACTGCCTGGTCTATCAAAACTCCCTCACTAAATACAAGACACTGAAAAGCTCCTTCTCCACATACAGTCATCTGGAAAGTAAATAATCATGCTGTTGCAAATGGTTACTCATCAACAGTAAAAGTTTATGCAGTAACGTTCTTATAATGATGTTCATAAAAGATCAACAGCATCATATTTACAATTGCATATTAAACAAACTTTAAATGAACAAAACACCACATGCATTTTAAGTATATTTGCTCTTCAACATACTGTATATTCACACCCCATCATGTTTTACGTTATTTATGATACCTAGTATATTTTAACAGCCCTAATAATATATCACAATGCAAGGCCAGATTATTCTGTCAGGGGGCGTGGGGGTCTGGGTAAGTGAGGACCCTAATGCAGGATGCCACAGGGGTAATAGAAAGCAGGCTATAATAAAGACACAGGAAAGGCAAAACAAAATCCATAACACAGTCCAAGAGCCAGAGCAATGCAGGAAAACCAAAATCAGAAATTCTAAACAGTCCAAAATCCAACAGCCGAGGTAAAACAGGAACAGAACCCAGCACAGACATGGTGGCAAGAGTATTCTCAGTGATTTAGGAAGCCGTGAGATAATCTGGCCTCGAGCTAACATCTAAATGTCCTTATATACCGGGTGGCGGTGGTAAAACGGCAAGATGGTCGCTGACCCGGAAGTGCAAGCCGCGAAACCTGAAGTGCGTGCCGCCAAACAGGACGTGCCCTAATTTCATTGTACTGTAAGAGTCCTCAGTATGTAGCTGGTACAATATTGGCACTGTTCATGATGCACTTTCCTCTGCACCAAACTATTTTTGATTGCATAGAGGAAACATTACTTTGGAAAACACAAAATGCAGAACTACACACATGATATTAATGGATCATGTGCTGGGAACGTTTATTATTATAATATTTTATTTTATTATTATTTATTATTTACTTATTATAATGCGTGTGAGTTATAGTAACAAATGAGTGACAATGAAGCTCACTGAAAAATAGTGTAGAACAAATCAGAAAGCTGAAAGTTTGATACAATTTAAATATATTAAAAAGTAATAACATGTTTTAAAGTAAAAAGATACACACTTACTTAATACAGTGAGTGTAACAGGATCACTGATCTCTGAGCTCTGAGAGTCACTTCTCCTCCCACTGCAGGTGTATTCACCACTGTCAGAGTCTGTAACTGAGTCACGGCTGAACTTCTGTGTTGTGCTGAATGGGGGATTTCTGTTAGCTTCCTTATACCAGTTGTATGTCCACTCAGTGTCTCCTCCCTGTAGTTCACACTTGAAACTCACATTCCCTCCACTAAACACATGTGTACCAGGTGTTATAATCACCACAGGTTTGGGTCTTTCTGTAAAAAAAAAAAAGGAAATACTATTTTAAATGTATGAAATCATTTTCAGCATCATAATATAAATATAAATTAACATGTATAAATTTGAATACAGTATATCACATTTGTTTACACTCTGTCAGATGTGGACTAATCTATTCAACAATTACTACTGATGAAGGAAATGTAGATCACAATGTGAAAAAAAATGCTCAGCTCTGAAATTTAAACAAGTTTCTGTTCTGAAAGTTTTTAGATTCACAATTATATTCATTTCTGAATTGCACATCTGACATTTAATCTATAGTCAGATCTAAAGGCTTTTTAGCAATGAAACAAAATATTGAAGGTAAAAAAACACTAGTGCTAGAAGCAACTCACTGAGATTAACTGAGTATCATTGGAATACATATCATCAGTTATCATTCTCTCACTCACTCACTCACTCACTCACTCACTCACTCACTCACTCACAAAACAGAGATCATTAAAATAATATAAACGTAGTATAAATCTCTGTATACTCAGCCGAAGGTCTAAGTTATCGTCTGTAGATCAGGTGGTAGATCAGGTGGTAGCTCAGAGGTGGTAGCTCAGTGGTTAAGGCATTGGGCTTTGGATCAGAAGATCACAGGTTCAAATCCCACCACCAATCTGCCACTGCTGCGCCCTTGAGCAAAAAGCCCTACACTCCCCTGCTCAGTTGTAATTCGCTCTGGATAAGGGCGTCTGCCAAAATGCCACAAATGTAGATCCCAGTCTACATTAAGTTCATTAAATCCTTCATTATTTGTGAATGTGTGAAATTAATTAACAGCATCTTCAATCCTGTAATTACCCACAAGTAGCTCATATGCAGTTATGATGGAGCTGCATAATTTGTTATGTAGTGTTGTGTTATGTAGGAGACTTGCTATGATTCCAAACATTCCACAGTAACTCCACATTCTACAATTATCACTAAAACAGTAATCTATAAAATGTTGTATTTGGCTCTAAGTACACCTCTATACACCTCTAATCTCCATCAGAACCCATCCTCATGCCAGTCTTTATTTGGTCTGGGAGTCAATACAAAACAATAAATTAAGAAACCAATAGAAACAACACCATATAAGTGTGTCACGCAAAGAGCAAGGAAAGTGAAAGCAAGTTTAAATAAATTGAATTTAAAGTGCACACCAATACATACAAAACACAACAATAAATAAACACATGAACAAAGAGCTTAACCTGACTGTGATCAACATGAAAAAGATTTTTAACAATGAGTGTAGTAAACAGTGTAATTATATACACAAGTGCTGAAAAAACATGAACATGATTGTGCATAGTCACATGTATCATCTCAATAGACAGTTGTGTATGAATAACTGATTTTCTAAATGTCTAGTCAATAATTCAAATTCAAAACCTTGTAAGATGTTTGGTCATGATAATTATCATGATCTTCATCTAGAAAATAATTAACAAAGGTTTATTAAAATATAAACTGAAATGTGAAACATGTTATCCTGTGAGTTAACATGCAATTTGTGAAGTATTGTTTTAAAATAACAAAATAATGTATCAGGTCTATCAGAGCCAGAAACACTAAGTTACTCATATAGTATAGTTCTCATATAGTAATAGTTTACTCAAACATTTAATAATTAACTTTTTGTGTTTTCTCTGTAGTATTTTACAGAGAAAGTGGATTGCTTTAGTAAACACCAAAATGTATATGACAGTTTGTGAATGATATAGATCTACAGTGCATGCACATTATGAGCATTCATTTGAGGCCAAACTTGAACTGCTATTCACTCTGTGCACACAATTTACATGCAGCTGTGTAAAAAAGTTTCCTATAGACTTCCATATCTGCATTTACAATATATGATACCGTTCACTGAAGTGGGGAGTGAATTTTCAAAATATTGTTTCCTTCTCTGAAATTATTTTTAGTCAATTGTCATGATAAATAAAGTGCAAAAGATCAACCTTTAACATGCTGTTAGGGGCAATAGAAAAGGGCATTTACTCAGCAATCTATAAAGTGATCACTATCCATAGCTAGAACCATAGCTAGAAGTGGTGGATGGAGTACCCAAAGCATGTAGTTGAGCAAAAGTAGAGATACAGTAGGTAAAATATTACTCCAGTAACAGTAAAAGTGTCCCTTTAAACTTTCACAAAATTATTTGCTTTCAAATGTACTTAAGTGTCCAAGTACTATGATTTAATATGGTATAAAGTCTTATTATCATTTTAATCACAAGACTCTTTGCTTAATCAACTTTTTTTTATTAAAAGACTCTAATGTTACTCTCAGCACACAAATAAATAAATATAGGAGTTTGATATAGTGGATTTGCAATAAACCTGAAAATGATATTATATGAATGTAATAAAAACACACATGAACTCCTGAACAACACTGTACTCTCACTACAACTCCACAAGAGTTAAAAATCCCCAACATCTTCCCAGAGGTCGCTAAAGTACACTTAAGTAGAAGAACAGATACTCATGTTTGAAAAAACTTTGGTAAATATTGAAGTTCTGACTACACTTTTTTTATTTAAGTTAAAGTAAAGGAGTTTGGGCTCTGACGTGTACTTAAGTAAAAAGTAGCAATTACTACTACCTGTTTTAGTGTCACGCTGGTAACTGGAGATTACATCAGATTAATATTAGGGCTGTCAATCAATAAAATATTTTATTACAATTAATTGCATGATTGTCATGAATCAACTTATGATTAATAGCAACTTAATCACAAATATTTATCTGTTCTAAATGTACCTTAAATTCATAGTTTTCACTTTGTTAATACTCTAATTAAAATGGCCATGGACAAATGTGTGCTTTCTGTAAATGTATGTTTATTAGTGAAACAAAACTCAATATAGGGTTGTAAATGTATATATTTTTACGTAATTGTGGTGTTTTAAATTACGTAAATCATCAGGACACCAAACGGAACCTTTGCTATGTTTCCGCATGGACGGTTAATACCGGAGAAACTGTACATCTTCCAACTTTCATACAGATTACATAAACAGAGAATATCTGTTTTTATTTATAAGTAGACATTTTGACGTTTATTTTCATATATTTATTATGTCTGTGAGGCAAATATTCACTGAGATTCAGGTCGTTTTATGTCTGTGAAGAGCCTTTATAGATTCAAATGATGTATTGCTCTCATCTATATGATAAAAAAATACAGTTTGTTTTGGTGTTAGGAGGAAAAATCCTGCTGGTGCCTCTATCTGCCTAGTGTGTGAGGGCACAGTTCTGCCTGGTGTGTGAGGGCACAGCTAGGTCGTAAGACAGAGGGGCAGGAGTGGCACTGACGTCAAAGTTAAAAACCTGACCAGCAGAGACATGCAAGCGCAACGAGCACAGTCGGCTCCCTCAACCTACTTACCGTGCTCCGCCCCCAGACAAGCCACACACAGGCTGTGTGTATCCCCCATAATAAAGCTGGGCAGGGAGGAACACGGAAAGTGTGCTTGGTCTTTTTGGTTGCCTACATATATTTTGACAAACAATATGGACAGACAAACATATTACATATATCATTCAAAGCTTGGACAACGCTTGCCAAATTGTTGTTGATGCAGCTTGAGTTCCTGAAAGGGATCGTCTCCAGGTTAAGTTTTTAACCCTGGTTTTTTGAGGGAATGAAACACTGTGTCTATATGCCACACTGCCGGCATCCCTGCAGCGCTTCCTTCTCCTTTACAGAAGCTAGCGTCAGCTTCACCACATGCACGTTTTTTAGCTTCCTGGTCGTGACCTCACCCTGCCGGTGACACTGCGCTTTCCATTGGACAGGTTACTCACGTGATTAAAAGAGTGGACAATGTGGAAGCATTTCCAAAGAGTTGTTAACGCAGCATCTCGTTCCCTCAGGGAACTAGGATTACATACGTAACCTGGAGACGTTCTAATGATGTTAAGTCACACTACATTTATGTTTAGTGAAAAAGGTTCTATGCCTATTTATTATATTTACATTTTTTATTAAAATTTCACACACACACACACACACACACACACACACACACACACACACACACACACACACACACACACACACACACACACACAATAGATTCGGTGAAACTATAAATATAAATCTTTATAGTTAACTTTTAAATAATAATCAGTCAATAAGATGAAGAAACTCACCTGACACAGTCAGTGTAATAGAATTACTGATCTCTGTGCTCTGTGGGCGACCTACAGTCCGGGTTCCCTTGCAGGTAAATGTTGCTGCATCTTCCATATCGAATTTGTATTCACTTTGCTTTTCAGTAGAAATTTCACCTTCATTCTTGTACCAAATGTAAGTCCACTTGTTCTTTTCTTCCATTAGTTCACACTTAAGAGTGACTTTCTCTCCTTTGAATACATTTGTCCAACCAGACTGCACTCTGAGTGTGGGCTTTAACAATTCTGTAAAAACACAGAAAAAAACAAAACAAATTATGACGTCTTTGACACATTAGAAAAATGACATTTCATTACATTACAGTCCACTGGTCTTAAAATATTAATGCATGTATTACTTTTAATAATTTAAGCTTTGTTGTCCTAATCATCTAAGATCTTTGTCGTCTTTTTCAAAAAAACTTTTTAAATGCACATTAAAATAAAATTTTAATAAAATGTCAATAAATTGAATGTGTTAATTTCAACATGGTTGGTTAAGAAATGTGATTCTATACACCATTTCAGTTAGGGGTGAATTAATTACAACAACAACAACAACAATAATAATAATAATAATAATAATAATATATTAATATTAAAACAATCATAGGCTCTGAAGTATATCAGTTGTCAATGATATCAGAACTTAATGTCAAAAAAGTTTTAAATATATAAATTATGTGTTTGGCTTTGTTCTTTTGTTTCCACACATATGGAAATTCCCTCTTTTTGTCATTTCTTTGCATAGTTCTTTAGGTTATATGGTCAGTATTTTGCATTTTGCGCCCTGTGCCTAAGCCTTATCTTGAGTCACCTTCTGTAAATGCTTGTTTTTGTGTTTGTTTGTCTTTGTTCTTCTTTTTTTTCCAGAGAAAGTCTTTGTTTGAGACTTTTTGCCCGAGTTGTGGATTACCTTTTGTATCGTTGGATTTCTTGATATTGTTTGATTTTGTTTTTCTCTATTTTTTGGAGTCTCTAATAAATAATGATGGTTCTTTTAACTTGCTTGAATTTGTCTCTGCTCTTCGAGAGCCCATCTTTCACAGTCGACAATGGTTCAAGCCTCAAACATGAAATTCTGAGAGTCAATCCTCCTTCTTCTGCAGATGTATTTACAAGTAATATCATTTCAAACTACTTGTATTAATTCATTTATAATACTGAGGTCTTACCACAGTCCTATAAACTTTCCCTTCCACTCTTGCAGATACTCTTCTATCACAAATCACTCCTGTCACTCTTCTCCACCCACTCCACCCTGCCTGCACTCTTTTCTTTACTTCTCTAACACACTCTCCATTACTTTGCACAGTTGACCCTAGGTACCTGAACCACTCCACTCCACTGTCCTCCCTCTCATTCACACACACATACTCTGTATTACTCCTACTGACTTTCATTCCCCTTCTCTCCAGCGCATACCTCCACCTCTCCAGGCTCTTCTCAACCTGCTCCCTACTCTCACCACAAATCACAATATCATCCACAAATATCATCGTCCACTACTCTTTCCCAGAGTTCTATATTGTGGCTTATCAACGTACTGCAGGTCTGCACATCTCCCTTATTCTTAAAAATAGGTACCAGCACACTCCTTCTCTATTCCTCAGGCATCCTCTCACCTTCCATCTTGTTTAACAATTGCGACAGCTGTTGCAGGTGTCATCATTCACCTTTTAATCTAAGTCACATATTCTTCTTTAGTTGGTGTGATTACTTTAAAAAGTATGTCTGCAATATTTAACATTAATATTGATGTTTGTCTCGGTGTAGCAATTTTTTGGTGTCATTGGATTTAACCCAATACAACAAAAAGCTATTTGATATTTTGGCCTCCACATATTTGATAGCCATCTTTTAATGCTTTGGAAATCCCTTAGACCACCAACTACAGCTCAGTGACCTAAAGGCGTCCTTTTTCAAATGAAAAAAAAAAAAAGATATTTTATTAGAGTTCACCAAACATTAACCAGTAGATAGCAACCATTTCTTGTAATTCTTTGCAGTGTCTATCCCCTGACTAAACCCCTTGTTTTTTTGTTCATATATTATTATTTTATTTTTAAATCTCTGTGTAGATTTTTTTTTTGTATTTGTTTTTGTGGATACGAACCCAGCCATTATGGATGCACAAGCCAGTGCACTCTTAGTGCCGGTCCCAAGCCCGGGTAAATGGGGAGGGTTGCGTTAGGAAGGGCATCCAGCGTAAAACGTGCCAAATCAAATATGCGGATCACAAATGAGAATTCAATATCGGATCGGTCGAGGCCCAGGTTAACAATGACCACCACAGGTATCGTTAGCCGACAGGGTACCGGTGGAAATTGGGCTACTGTGTTGGCCGAAGGAGGAGAAGGAGAGGAGGAAGACGTCTACAGAGACGGCAGGGAAAGGAGCAGTGTAGGAGAGTGGAGGTTTGGGTTGGTACGTTAAATGTTGGTACTATGACAGGTAAAGGGAGAGAGATAGCTGATATGATGGAGAGGAGAAAGGTAGATATGCTGTGTGTTCAGGAGACCAAGTGGAAAGGGAGTAAGGCCAGGAACATTGGTGGTGGATTTAAACTGTTTTATCATGGTGTGGATGGAAAGAGAAATGGTGTAGGGGTGATTCTGAAGGAAGAGTACAGTAAGAGTGTAGTGGAGGTGAAGAGAGTTTCTGATAGGGTGATGATCGTGAAGGTGGAAGTTGAAGGGATGATGATAAATGTCATCAGTGCCTATGCTCCACAAGTTGGCTGTGAAATGGAGGAGAAGGAAAGATTCTGGAGTGAATTAGATGAAGTGGTAGATGGTGTACCTAGGAAAGAACGATTGGTGATTGGGGCAGACTTTAATGGGCATGTAGGTGAAGGGAACAGAGGTGATGAGTTGATGGGTAGGTATGGTTTTAAGGAGAGAAATGTGGAAGGGCAGATGGTGGTAGATTTTGCTAAAAGGATGGAAATGGCAGTGGTGAACACTTATTTTAAGAAGAAGGAGGATCATAGGGTGACGTATAAGAGTGGAGGAAGGTGCACACAGGTGGACTATGTTCTATGTTGGAGATGCAACCTGAAGGAGATTGGAGACTGTAAGGTGTTGGCAGGGGACAGTGTAGCTAGACAGCATCGGATGGTGGTCTGTAGGATGGTTTTGGAGGCGATGAAGAAGAGGAGGAGAGTGAGGACTGAAAGAAGAATAAGATGGTGGAAACTGAAGGAGGAAGACTGTAGTGTGAGGTTCAGGGAAGAGGTCAGACAGGGGCTTGGTGGTGGTGAAGAGGTGCTGGATGATTGGGCAACTACTGCAGGAGTAATGAGGGAGGCAGCTAGAAAAGTACTTGGTGTGACATCTAGAAATAGAAAGCAAGACAAGGAGACATGGTGGTGGAATGAGGAAGTGCAGGAGAGCATAAATAGAAAGAGGTTGGCAAAACAGAAGTGGGATAGACAGAGTGATGAAAAAAGTAGGCAGGAGTACAAGGAGATGCGGCAGCAGGTAAAGAGGGATGTGGCGAAAGCCAAGGAAAAGGCATATGAGGAACTGTATGAGAGGTTGGACACTAAGGAAGGAGAAAAGGATTTATACCGATTGGCCAGGCAGAGGGACCGAGCTGGGAAGGATGTACTGCAAGTTAGAGCAGTAAAGGATGGAGAGGGAAATGTGTTGACTAGTGAGGAGAGTGTGTTGAGAAAGTGGAGGGAGTATTTTGAGCAGCTGATGAATGAGGAAAATCAGAGCGAGAGAAGGTTGGATGATGTGGAGTTGGTGAAGCAGGATGTAGATAGGATTAGTAAGGAGGAAGTGAGAGCAGCGAGTAAGAGGATGAAGAGTGGAAAGTCGGCTGGACCAGATGACATACCGGTAGAAGCGTGGAGATGTTTAGGAGAAATGGCAGTGGAGTTTTTGACCAGATTGTTCAACAGGATTTTGGAAGGTGAGAAGATGCCTGAGGAATGGAGAAGAAGTGTGCTGGTACCTATCTTTAAGCATAAAGGAGATGTGCAGTCTTGCAGTAACTACAGGGGAATTAAGTTGATCAGTCACACCATGAAGTTATGGGAAAGAGTAGTGGAAGCCAGGCTGAGAGAAGAGGTGACCATCTGTGAGCAACAGTATGGTTTCATGCCGAGGAAGAGCACCACAGATGCCTTATTTGCTTTGAGAATGTTGATGGAGAAGTATAGAGAAGGACAGAAGGAATTGCATTGTGTATTTGTGGATTTAGAGAAGGCGTACGACAGGGTGCCAAGAGAGGAGTCGTGGTATTGTATGAGGAAGTCAGGTGTGTCAGAGAAGTATGTGAGGGTGGTGCAGGACATGTATGAGGACAGTGTGACGGCAGTGAAGTGTGCAGTAGGTACGACAGACTGGTTCAGGGTGAAGGTTGGACTGCATCAAGGATCGGCCCTGAGCCCTTTCCTGTTTGCAGTGGTGATGGACAGGTTGACGGACGAGGTCAGACAGGAGTCTCCCTGGACTATGATATTTGCGGATGATATTGTGATTTGTGGTGAGAGTAGTGAGCAGGTTGAGAAGAGCCTGGAAAGGTGGAGATATGCGCTGGAGAGAAGGGGAATGAAACTCAGTAGGAGTAAGACAGAATATGTGTGTGTGAATGAGAGGGAGGGCAGTGGAGTGATGCGGTTGCAGGGAGAAGAGGTGGAGAGGGTGGAGGAGTTCAGGTACCTGGGGTCAACAGTGCAAAGTTATGGAGAGTGTGTTAGAGAAGTAAAGAAAAGAGTGCAGGCAGGGTGGAGTGGGTGGAGAAGAGTGTCAGGAGTGATTTGTGATAGAAGGGTATCTGCAAGAATGAAAGGGAAAGTTTATAGGATTGTGGTGAGACCTGCGATGTTGTATGGATTAGAGACAGTGGCATTGAGTAAAAGACAGGAGGCGGAGCTGGAGGTAGCAGAGCTGAAGATGTTAAGGTTTTCGTTGGGAGTGACGAGGATGGACAAGATTAGAAATGAGTTTATTAGAGGGACAGCGCATGTAGGATGTTTTGGTGACAAGGTGAGGGAGGCGAGATTGAGATGGTTTGGACATGTGCAGAGGAGGGACATGAATTATATTGGTAGAAGAATGCTGAGGATGGAGCCACCAGGTAGGAGGAAAAGAGGAAGGCCAAGGAAGAGGTTCATGGATGTGGTGAGGGAAGACATGCAGGTAGTTGGTGTGAAAGAGGCAGATGTAGAGGACAGGGTGGTATGGAGACGGATGATCCGCTGTGGCGACCCCTAATGGGAGCAGCCGAAAGAAGAAGAAGAAGAAGAAGAAGAAGGAGAAGAAGTTTTTGTGGATACACATTGAAAAGTTATTTTTTTGTATAGAAATTATATAGTCATTGGGAGTGGCTCCAGTGGTTAAGGCGCCGGGTTACTGATCGGAAGGTTGGGGGTTCAAGCCCCGGTATCGCTAAGCTGTCACTCTTGGGCCCTTGAGCAAGGCCCTTAACCCTCCGTGCTCCAGGGGCGCCGTATCATGGCTGACCCTGCGCTCTGACCCCAGCTTCTGAGCAAGCTGGGATATGCAAAGAACAAAATTTCACTGTGCTGTAATGTATATGTGACCAATAAAGGCTATTCTATTCTGTACAATTTTAAATGCCTTTCCAAATAAAAAGTTTTAACCAAAAAAAAAACAAATTCTCCACTGCTATCTCCCCTAAACATGCTTCTACTGGTTTGTCATTTTGGCCAACTGACTTTCCACTCTCCATCCTCTTAAATACTGCTCTCACTTCCTCCTTACTAATCCTATCCACTTCCACCATCTCCACATCATCCAACCTTCTCTCTCTCATTTTGCTCATTCATCAGCTGCTCAAAATACTCCCTCCATCTTTACAACACATTTCAACACATTTTCATCTTCATTCTTTATTGCTCTAACTTGCAACACATCCTTCCCAGCTCGGACCCTCTGCCTGGTCACAAATCCTTTTCTTCCTTAGTGTCCAACTTCTCATACAGCTCCTCATATGCCTTTTTCTTGGCTTTCTTGGCCCTCTTTACCTGCTGCCACATCTCCTTGTACTCCTGCCTACTTTTCTCATCACTCTGTTGATCTCAATTCTGTTTTGCCAACCTCTTTCTCCTTATGCTCTCCTGCACTTCTTCATTCCATCACCACCACATCTCTTTATCTTCCTTTCTATTTACAGATGTCGCACCAAGTACCTTTCTAGCTGTCTTCCTTATCACTTCTGCAGTAGTTGCCCAATCATCCTGCACCTCTTCACCACCACCGAGTCCATGTCTGACCTCTTCCCTGAATCTCACACTACAGTCTTCCTTCTTCAGTTTCCACCATCTTATTCTTCATTGAATCCTCATTCTCCTCCTCTTCTTCATCTCCAAATCCATCTGACAGACCACCACCAGATGCTTTCTAGCTACACTGTCACCTGCCAACACTTGGCAGTCTCCAATCTCCTTCAGGTTGCATCTCCAACATAGAATATAGTCCATCTATGTGCACCTTCATCCACTCTCATATGTCACTCTAAGCTCCTCCTTCTTCTTAAAAAAAGTATTTACCAGTGCCATTTCCATCCTCTTAGCATAATCTACCACCATCTGCCTTCCACATTCTTTTCCTTAAGGCCTTACCTACCCATAACCTTCTCATCCCCTCTGTTCCCTTCACCTACATGCCCATTCAAGTCTGCCCCAATTACCAATCTTTCATTTATAGGTACACCATCTACCACTTCATCTAATTCACTCCAGAATCTTTCCTTCTCCTCCATCTCACAGCCGACTTGTGGAGCATAGGCACTGATGACATTTATCATCATCCATTCAACTTCCAGCTTCACTTTCATCACCCTATCAAAAACTCTTTTTTCACCTCCACTACACTCTTACTGTACTCTTTCTTCAGAATCACCCCTACACCATTTCTCTTTCAATCCACATCATGATAGAACAGTTTAAACCCACAGTCCTTACTCATGGCCTTACTCCATTTCCACCTGGTCTCCTGAACACACAACTACATAAATGCACACAAATACACAACTCAGCTACCTCTCTTCCTTTACAAGTCATAGTACCGACATTAAAAGTAAAAACTCTAACCTCCACTCTCTTACACTTCACCTTCCTCTGCTAGCTCTGTAGTCGTCTTCTTTCTCTACTTCTACTCAATGGGCCAACAGTAGCCCATTTTCCACTGGTACCCTGTTGGCTAACAATACCTGTGGCGGTCGTTGGTAACCCGGGCATCGACCGATCCGGTATGAAATTCTGGTTCGTGATCCGCATATTTTATTTGGCACATGTTTTACACTGAATGCCCATAACGCAAACCTAAGAGTGCACTGGCTTGTGCAACCCGAAATATAAAGAAATTAAGTTTGGTATCAGCTCCCTAAAATACCTGAAATGAACTTATTGTATGCATACATCTAATAATCACTGAATAGCTCTGATATTTTCTTGCTAAAGCTTTATTTTATTATTTATTTATTTGATTTTTAACAAGTAGATCTTTATTGCTAAATTACTGCAGTTAGTAAAAAACTTAAACAGACAAATGTAACATTTTAGATAAAAATGTTTGTGAGAATTATGGAATATAAAATTAATGTAGAAAATATTGCATCATAGCAAGACAATATGTTTTTATATATATTTTTTATAAGTACTTTGTGTTAATATGAAATAATCCTTAAATGTTCTGTTGATTTCTGACCACACTCCCTTATATGACATCACATGAATTAATTTGTGTTATTTCTACCAAGCAGTTCCAATACAAGTTCAGAAGCCAAGAAATATATATTGCTCAGTTTAACTGCTCCAATATACCAAGATCTTTATGGATTTTAATTTATCTTTAAAGAATAACTCCAGTCAGTGAAGGTGGTGCTCTTTTGGAGCAGCTGATGTGTTGCAAAAACTCTCTTGTGCTCTAGTTCTGGTGTGTGTTTGTATTTATTAAAGAAAAATGGGTTAAATTATTATGTTTTACTTGGGTTAAAAAAAACCTGCATCACAAACTGCATTTGTCATGATCTACAGTAAAAATGACAGTTCTTTACTGGGAAAGAACACTGTGAACAAGAACATTGTGAAATTGTATAACAGTGGAATCTTATTTCAAACATGTAGAATCATGACAGCAATATGAGATTAACTATCGTGTTTCCTGTCTTTGCAAACAATTAAGAAAATTCAATGACTTACAGTGCCCTCCACAATTATTGGCACCCCTGTTTAAGATGTGGTCGTGGACTTTTAAAAATTTAAAACAACATGGAACCCAAATGCAAAAAAAGAGAAAAATCCAACCTTTCATTTAAGTACATAACTTTGGTGGTAAAAAAAAATCATACAAATAAAAAAAATAAAAAACTTGAAATCATGTGTCCCACAATTATTGGCAACAATTCCTCTGAAAAATTAAATTTTTTTTTTTTTTTTTCTGTAGTTGCTAAGGTTGGTCAGGGTATCTAGGGACTTTTAATTAGTAATTCATGATTTCCTGTTTCCCTGGGGTATAAATATGAGTGACACAGAGGCCTAATTCTCTTACCCATTTGTCAACATGGCAAAGACAAGAGAACACACCATTCAAGTAAGGCAGATGTGTGTCGACCTTCATAAGTCAGGCAATGGCTACAAGAAAATAGCCACTCGCCTTAACTTGCCGGTATCTACAGTCAGAGGAATCATTAAGAAGTTTAAAACAACCGGAACAGTGACAAACAAGGCTGGAAGAGGTCCCAAGTTTATCTTGCCACAACGCACAGTGAGGAGGATGGTAAGAGAAGTAAAAAAATTTCCCAAGCTCACCGTCACAGAATTGCATCAAAGAGTGGCATCTTGGGGTCACAGAGTCTCCAAAACAACCATCAGACGCTCTCTACATGCCAACAAGCTGTTTGGGAGGCATGCAAGGAAAAAGCCTTTAATCACTAACACTCACAAACGTAAACGTCTGGAGTTTGCTAAGCGGTACTGGGACTTCAACTGGGATCGTGTGCTTTGGTCAGATGAGACTAAGATTGAGCTTTTTGGCAACAAACACTCTAAGTGGGTCTGGCGTAAAACAAAAGATGAGTATGCCGAAAAGCACCTCATGCCTACCGTGAAGTATGGTGGAGGATCTGTGATGCTGTGGGCCTGTTTCTCTTCCAAAGGCCCTGGGAACCTTGTTAGGGTGCATGGCATTATGAACGCTTTGAAGTACCAGGATATTTTAAATAAAAACCTGATGGCCTCTGCCAGAAAGCTGAAGATGGGTCGTCATTGGGTCTTTCAGCAGGATAATGATCCAAAACATGTGGCAAAATCTACACAAAAGTGGTTCAGCAGTCACAAACTCAAGGTCCTCCCATGGCCATCTCAGTCCCCAGACCTCAACCCAATCGAAAACCTGTGGGGCGAGCTAAAGAGAAGAGTGCATAAGAGAGGACCCAGGACACTGGATGATCTAGAAAGATTGTGCAAAGAAGAATGGTCAAAAATCCCTCTCTCTGTGTTCTCCAATCTTGTGAAATGTTATAGGAGAAGATTAAGTGCTGTTTTGTTGGCAAAAAGAGGTTGTACAAAGTATTAACATCAGGGGTGCCAATAATTGTGGCACACATGATTTCAAGTTTTTTTTTTTTTTTTCTTGTTTAAAAAAAAAGGAGAATTTTTTGAAGTCCACGACCACATCTTAAACAGGGGTGCCAATAATTGTGGAGGGCACTGTATGATAGAAAATTAAAATTGAAAAATACAGATAGAAGCTGTAAAGTCATTATAATGTGTGCGAGTTCCAGTTACAAATGATTCAGTGAAGCTCACTGAAAAATAGTGTAGAACAAATCTAAAAGCTGATTTTTACTAATTTAAATATATTAAAAAAGCAATAATATGTAGTAAAGTAATAAAAAACAAACATGTACCTGATACAGTGAGTGTAACAGGATCACTGATCTCTGAGCTCTGAGAGTCACTGTGTCTCCTCCCACTGCAGGTGTATTCACCACTGTCAGAGTCTGTAACTGAGTCACGGCTGAACTCCTGTGTTGTGCTGAATGGGGGATTTCTGTTATCTTTCTTATACCAGCTGTATGCCCACTCAGTGTCTCCTCCCTGTAGCTCACACTTGAAAGTCACATTCTCTCCACTGAACACCTGTGTACCAGGTGTTATAATCACCTCAGCTTTGGGTCTCTCTGTAAAAAAAAGAAATACTATTTTGAATGTATGAAATAATTTTGAGCATCATTATATAAATATAAAGTAACTATTGAAATGAAATATAGTATATCACATATAATAGTTTACATGGTAAGATGTGGACTAAATTATTCAACAATTACTACTGATGAAGGAAATGTAGATCACAATGTAAAACAATTTACTCAGCCCTTAAATTAATCAAGTTACTGTTTTAGATTCGAAATTAATATTTATATCTGAAATAATTTACACTGGCGATCAAAATTAGAGAACAATTTATAAACAATTTAACAATTTTGAAATAATGTCATCTTCACTGTTCAACAGTTGAAGGAGTTTTTGTCCTGTCTATACCATGCTACCAAAACACCTTTTCCACAAAATAACTAAGGCATTTCCAAAAAAACATTATTTTGCAGAAAGCACACTGATCAAAATTAGAGAACACTTTCAGATACCTCCCAGTTATTGGTGTTAATCTGGTACCTGGTGCTAATTTCCTTGTTTATCTGTCAACCCCTATTTAACTGGCAGCCTAACTTCCAGCTTCACTGACTCTGCAAGATGGTGGGCCGTTCTAAAGTGGGTGAAAGACTCCAGCAGCAGGTTGTCCAGATGAAGGCCAAAGGGATGACCCTATCAGCCATAGCAAGACAAGTTGGTCGTTCCAAATCTGTGATTTCAAGAATATTGAATCTTTACAACATAACAAACTCATTCAAGTCCGCCAAGAAGGCTGGTCGTCCACGGAAGACAAATACAAGAGAGGACAGATACTGCGGAGGATCTCAATGGGCAATTGTTTCCACACTGCAGCTGGAATTGTTCACCAGTTCAGTGCTGAACAGAGTAAGGATCTGTCTCGTCATACAGTTTCTCTACGTTTAAGAGCATTTGGACTGAAAGCCCACTCTGCAGTGACCAAACCTCTCATTAGCAGAAAGAATCAAAAGGCTAGACTATGCTTTGCTGAGGAGCATGTTGTGTGGACAGAGGAGAACTGGTCCAAAATTCACTTCAGTGATGAAAGCAAGTTTAATTTATTTGGGTCCGATGGGAAACATTATGTTTGGCGACAAACTGGAGAAAGACTGAACCCAAAGTGTGTAAAGAAGTCAGTGAAAAGTGGAGGAGGAAGTGTCGTGGTTTGGGGCATGTTTTCTGCAGCAGGAGTTGGGCCTCTTATACAGCTACATGGCAGAGTGAATGCAAATGTTTATCAGAACCTTCTTCAACAACATATGGTTCCTTCCCTGCGTTCATCACCCAATCAGCTCGCAGTGTTCATGCAGGACAACGCTCCATGTCACACAGCAAAACGAGTAAAGCAATTCCTTGAAACTGAAAACATTGAAATAATGACATGGCCTGCCCAGAGTCCTGATCTCAACCCAATAGAGAACCTCTGGAAAATCCTTGGCGACAAAGTTATGGCCAAGAAACCAACTACAACAAATCTAAACATAAAGGTACTGATAAATATTGTATCTCTTTCTTTTGTTTCCCCACTAGTTGTCACCAGGGTGCTCCTTTTTCCTGCACTATTTACCCGTCGCCTCCACCTGTATGTCATTACCTGTGTCTATTTCATATCAGGATCACAGTTTTTGCGATTGTTTATGGTCAGACTGTATAAGCATGATCTTCATGTATATGGTTTAATTTCTTTGGTCATAACTGATGTGTTTTATTTGTTATTTTATCATTTATGTTGGATCACTAATTGACTCCTAGACCAAGTAAAGACTGGCATGAGGATGTGTTTTAATAGATATATTGATATAGATATAGACGTTTATAGAGATGTACTGAGAGTGGTATGCAACAATTTATTATTGTTTTAGTGAGATTTATGGAATGTGGGATTACTATTGAAAGTATTGATATATATATATATATATATTATATATATATATATATATATATTATATATATATATATATATATATATATACAGTGAGGAAAATAAGTATTTGAACACCCTGCTATTTTGCAAGTTCTCCCACTTAGAAATCATGGAGGGGTCTGAAATTGTCATCGTAGGTGCATGTCCACTGTGAGAGACAATCTAAAAAAAAAAATCCAGAAATCACAATATATGATTTTTTTTAACTATTTATTTGTATGATACAGCTGCAAATAAGTATTTGAACACCTGAGAAAGTCAATGTTAATATTTGGTACAGTAGCCTTTGTTTGCAATTACAGAGGTCAAACGTTTCCTGTAGTTTTTCACCAGGTTTGCACACACTGCAGAAGGGATTTTGGCCCACTTCTCCACACAGATCTTTTCTAGATCAGTCAGGTTTCTGGCCTTTTGCTGAGAAACACGGAGTTTGAGCTCCCTCTAAAGATTCTCTATTGGGTTTAGGTCTGGAGACTGGCTAGGCCACGCCAGAACCTTGATATGCTTCTTACAGAGCCACTCCTTGGTTATCCTGGCTGTGTGCTTCAGGTCATTGTCATGTTGGAAGACCCAGCCTCGACCCCTTCAATGCTCTAACTGAGGGAAGGAGGTTGTTCCCCAAAATCTCGCAATACATAGCCCCGGTCATCCTCTCCTTAATACAGTGCAGTCGCTCTGTCCCATGTGCAGAAAAACACCCCCAAAGCATGATGCTAGCACCCCCATGCTTCACAGTAGGGATGGTGTTCTTGGGCTGGTACTCATCATTCTTCTTACTCCAAACACGTTTAGTGGAATTATGACCCAGAAGTTCTATTTTGGTCTCATCTGACCACATGACTTTCTCCCATGAGTCCTCTGAATCATCCAAATGGTCATTGGCAAACTTAAGACGTGCCTGGACATGTGCTGGTTTAAGCAGGGGAACCTTCCGTGCCATGCATGATTTCAAACCATGACGTCTTAGTGTATTACCAACAGTAACCTTGGAAACGGTGGTCCCAGCTCTTTTCAGGTCATTGACCAGCTCCTCCCATGTAGTTCTGGGCTGATTTCTCACCTTCCTTCGGATCATTGAGACCCCACGAGGTGAGATCTTGCATGGAGCCCCAGTCCAAGGGAGATTGAAAGTCATGTTTAGCTTCTTCCATTTTCTAATGATTGCTCCAACAGTGGACCTTTTTTCACCAAGCTGCTTGGCAATTTCCCCGTAGCCCTTTCCAGCCTTGTGGAGGTGTACAATTTTGTCTCTAGTGTCTTTGGACAGTTCTTAGGTCTTGGCCATGTTAGTAGTTGGATACTTACTGATTGTATGGGGTGAACAGGTGTCTTTATGCAGCTAACGACCTCAAACAGGTGCATCTAATTTAGGATAATAAATGTAGTGGAGGTGGACATTTTAAAGGCAGACTAACAGGTCTTTGAGGGTCAGAATTCTAGCTGATAGACAGGTGTTCAAATACTTATTTGCAGCTGTATCATACAAATAAATAGCTAAAAAAACATTTATTGTGATTTCTGGATTTTTTTTTTTAGATTATGTCTCTCACAGTGGACATGCACCTATGATGACAATTTCAGACCCCTCCATGATTTTTAAGTGGGAGAACTTGCAAAATAGCTGGGTGTTTTTTTGTTGTTGTTGTTTTTTTTACAATGCAGAGCGAGAAAACAAATATAGAATCTATTTAAAACCGGATTAGAAACAAGTAGGTAGACTAGACAGAGGCAAAGGCAGACTGAATCCAGAAAATATATATAAGTATATACAGTATATATATATATATATATATATGTATATATATATGTATATATATACACAGTGGAACCCGCTTATCTCGACCTCGGTTATCTCGACAACCCTATTAAGTCGACGTTTTTGAAGTGGAACCACCAAATTCTCGCTTTTTCTTAGCATTTTTTATAGGTTATGTCGATTCTTTTATGTCGCCAAACCCTAATATCTCGAGCACAAGGGGGGAAAATTTGCCATTTAACGTCGGTTATCTCGGTGCAGCCGTGGAAGAACTCTCGGAAGTGGCGGAAAAATCAAGGCTTACAACTGCTACAGGTGTTGTATTGTATACTGGTGAATCTCTGCTGTTAGTTAGTGCACGTATGCCTTTTGTTGTTAAATGTTTTGTTGTTAAATGCGCGGGATGAGCAGCAAAAGCATAGAATGAACACCGGCAGGATCGGGGGGGAATCCATTGGAAAGAAAAGCGCAGCCGTTGAGAGTGTGCCGGTGGAAAGACACATACCAGGATACGCATGCGCGATAACAACGACTGCCGTGAACCAACATATACCAACAATAACGGACAGTGAGAGTGTGGAAGTTTAAATAGGAGCTGGTGATGATGCTAAACGAGCACCATATGTGCGCGATTGAAGCCTGGAGCTTCAGAGAAAGCGGCCAAGAAAGCACCTGACAAGCTGAAGGGGGCCGAAGGGGGCGTGGCAGGTGGATTCCTGACAGATAAACATGTACTGTATGTATTTTTATAGCATGCCTTCATCAAACAAATCACGGCAACGCTGTTGTGTAAAAAAACTTTTAAAAAACACGTGCAAGCACATTCTCATTTATGAACGCACATCATGTACATATTTCAAATTTCAAGCACGTTAATATATTGCCGCCATTTTGATTTTCGTTTATCTCGATCATCGGTTATCTCGATGCTTTTTGGCGACCCCCTAGGACATCGACATAACCGGGTTCCACTATGTGTATATATATATATATATATATATATATAAATCAAAGACAAGAAAACAGTGCTCTCACTAAGAGGGGAATTTATAACAATTCAATTGCAGCTATGCAACAAACCTTCACCATCATAATGACAGTAATGCACACTACAGTTATAACTGGTGTATCAATGTTCTGTGACAATACTTATAACTTACTATTTATTAAGATTTTACACAAACACACATACACACACTTTTAGTAAAACAATAATAATGCAATTATTAGACAAGAGACAAGAGTCTACCTATATATACCTATATAGCATTCTTTTGCAATGAGATATAAATGTAGAAAAATGAAGAGTACGGTGTCACCAGGCAGGAGAAAAAAAAGTGGTGAGGGAAAACATGCAGGTGGTTGGTTTGAAAGAGGCAGATGTAGAGAAAAGAGTGATATGGAGACAAATGATCCACCGTGGTGACAACTAATGGGAGCAGCCAAAAGTAAAGGAAAAATGTAATTTAGGTGAAATCAGTGTTTTTTCCACAAAGTACAGGCTGCATTCCTAAATTAAGTCAAACTGAATATTTTGTATTTATATTTGTATTAACTATTTTGTTTCCTTTGCTCAAGCTTCTGTACATGCTGATTGATTAAAAATTCCTCAACACCTAAACCTATATCTGGCATGTGTCAGTGTGAAAATCTGACAGACCTGGTGTATTATTTATAAACAAGCCTACATTCCTTACTAAAAGTGTAAATGAATCTATACATACAGTTAATACACCTGTACATGCAGTGTACATGCATGAGTAGAGACCAGAAAGACAAAACTTGTGCAAAAATACTTGTGCTCCTTCACTCACTCACTCACTCACTCACTCACTCACTCACTCACTCACTCACTCACTCACTTTCACACACACACACACACACACACACACACACACACACACACACACACAATAATAATAATAATAATAATAATAATAATTCTGGAAAAACAAATCTAAACATAAAGGTACTGATAAATATTTTCCTTTTGTTTCCCCACTAGATGTCACCAGGGTGCTCCTTTTTCCTGCACTATTTACCCGTCGCCTCCACCTGTATGTCATTACCTGTGTCTATTTCATATCAGGATTACAGTTTTTGCGATTGTTTATGGTCAGACTGTACAAGCATGATTTTCATGTATATGGTTTAATTTCTTTGGTCATAACTGATGTGTTTTATTTGTTTTATTTTTCATTTATGTCACTAATTGACTCCTAGACCAAGTGAAGACTGGCATGAGGATGTGTTATATATATATATATATATATATAGAGAGAGAGAGAGAGAGAGAGAGAGAGAGAGAGAGAGAGAGAGAGAGAGAAGTTTATAGAGGTGTACTTAGAGTGGTATGCAACAATTTATTATTGTTTTAGTGAGATTTATGGAATGTGGGATTACTTTTGAAAGTATTGAATCATAGCAAGTCACCACCCTCATACTTATAACATGCTGCGTTTACAATTAGCACATGCATTTACTCAGCAATCGAAAATGCTACATATATTACAATAACTTTTGTTTTTAAACTAGAAACAAACACAATTGAATCTGTGAAACTATGAATATTAAAATTTAGATATAATTTTTAAACATTAACATTTGTTTTTAAACATAAAGATAAATAAACTCACTTGACCCTGGTGATGTAACAGAATCACTCATATCTGTGTCCTTCTGGGGGGTACCTGGGGGTTTGTCATCTATAGTACACAAAGTATATGGAAGTCTGTAAACTTTTAGTAAAACAATTTGATAGTAAAAGAAGTACAGTGGAACCCGGTTATGTCACTGGCCTAGGGGTGCGCCAAAAAGCGACGAGATAACCCATGATCAAGATAAACGAAAACCAATATGGCGACAATATATTAATGTGCTTAAAATTTCTTTATGTACATGATGTGCGTTAATAAATGAGAATGTACATGCACGTGTTTTTTAAAAGTTTTTTTACACAACAGCGTTGCCGTGATTTGTTTGATGAAGGCATGCTACAAAGTACATACATGTTTGTTAACTGTCAGGAATCCACATGCCACTCCCCCTTTGGTGGCTGTCAAACCTCCGCTTTCTCTGAAGCTCCCGGCTTTAATCGTGCACATTTAGCACTCATCAACCGGCTCCTATTTTAATCCCTCACTTCCGCACTCTCACCGTCTGTTATTGTTGGTATATGTTGGTTTACGGCGCTCGTTGTTATCGCTCATGCGTATCCCGGTACGTGCCTTTCCACTCGGACTCTGCACTCTCTCAACGGCTGCGCTTTTCTTCCCAAAGGGCATCCCGGATTCCCCCGATCCTGCCATTGTTAATTCTATGCTTTTGCTGCTCATCCCACGTTCTCCTGTGTGCTGTTCAGTTCCTGCGCTTCTGCCATGCGCACTCGTGGATATTATATACAGACTGCCTCTTTTCAGTTTGGGACTTAGTGTCAGAAAGTTCAGGTTATAGGATCCAAGGCAGATGCAAAAGAAGCAGGGGAGAAAAGCTGTGCAGAGCTGAATCGGGAAGCCGATTCAGGGAGTCGATTCAGGGAGCCGATTCAGAGAGCCGATTCAGGGAGCTGATTCAGGAAGCCGATTCAGGGAGCCGATTCAGGGAGCCGATTCAGGGAGCCGATTCAGGGAGCCGATGTGCGCGGAGGGTGAGGATTCCGAGCCGGAAACGGGAGCGCGTTCAGCGCGAGCCGGAAACCGAAACGCGCGTTCAGCGCGAGCAGAGCCGAGTCGGAAACCGGAGCGCGTCCAGCGCGAGCAGAGCAGAGCCGAGCCGGAAACCGGAGCGCGTTCAGCACGAGCAGATCAGAGCCGAGTCGGAAACCAGAGCGCGTTCAGCGCGAGCAGAGCAGAGCCGAGCCGGAAACCGGAGCGCGTTCAGCGCGAGCCGAGCCGAGCCGAAAACCGGAGGACAGAATGAACATGTCAGAAACAAAAGAACAAACAAAACAGAGAATACGCTGGAGAGTGATCAGGGCAAGCCTAAAGACAATCTGGCACTGTCTGGAGGATTCAGGCGTCCTTATAAATGCCAGAAAATTAGACGCCATATCCGTGCAGCTGGTTGGGAGTGGGCGTTTCCTCGGTGATTGAGGCGGTAATGCCTAAAGTGCTCAAGCGGGCCGAGACTTAGTGGACCGCGCTCCCAGAGCGCACCACCGCAATATTCACTTTCAAGGCGAGTGTTTGTGTTTGGCTTTGCCCTGTGTTGCAATAAACTGTTTTGCTTTCACTTCGGCTTTCGCCTCCCGTTCATCGCATATAATTTAACAACAAAAGGCATGTGCACCAACTAACAGCAGAGATTTACCAATATACAATACAAACCACCGTCGATTCTCGATACAAACCTTTATTATATTCTCCAACATTACAAACACAAAGATCGCTCACAAAAGCACTAAAAACATGCGGGGTGTAGTTTGTTTTTACAAAAAGCTAACCAGTGTCATCATTAAATTCTCGAGTCATTTCACTCTGACACACAGCTCTGAAAAGTATCCTACACTTGTAGCATCTGTAAGGCTTGATTTTTCCGCCACTCCTGTGAGTTCTTCTGCGGCAAATTTGCCCCCCTTGTGCTGGAGATATTAGGCTTCGGCGACATAAAAAAATCGACATAACCATTAAAAAATGCTTAGACAAAGCAAGAATTTGCCGGTTCCATTCCAAAAACATCGACTTAATAGGGTTGGCGAGTTAACCGAGGGCGAGATAAGTGGGTTCCACTGTATTTATATAATAAAAATGATACTGTATGTGAAATTTAGTTACTCCTGAACAGTCACTGAGAGTGTAATATACAAACAAGAGTTTTCATAATTTAAAATAAATCACTACAGTTCTGCCATTGATTTGTTTGGTAACTTACTTCATTTTAATAATTGTTTATTGAACATTAATATAAATCCAAATTATATTTGCAGTAGTGCTCATGATTATATATATATATATATATATATATATATATATATATATATATATATATATATAAAATCATGAGCACTACTGCAAATATTATATATATATATATATATATATATATATATATATATATATTATATATATATATATATTATATATATATATATATATATTATATATATATATATATATATATATATTTTACAATGCAGAGCGAGAAAACAAATACAGAATCTATTTAAGACCTGTTTAGAAACAAGTAGGTAGACTACACAGAGGCTAAGGCAGCTTGAATGCAAAAAAAAAATAATAATTAAAAAAAAGAAAATATATATATATATATATATATATATATATATATATATATATATATATATACAGTATATAATATAATATATAATATATATAAAAACAAAGACAAGAAAGTAGTGCTCTCACGAAGAGGGGAATTTATAACAATTCAATTGCAGCTATGCAACAAACCTTCACCATCATAATGACAGTAATGCACACTACAGTTATAACTGGTGTATCAATGTTCTGTGACAATACTTATAACTTACTATTTATTAAGATTTTACACACACACACACACACACACACACACACACACACACACACACACACACACACACTTTCTGCCCAAGCATGAAAAACACCTTGCTATTACAACCACTATTTTTAACAAGCTGGAGACAAACACAACAGATTCTGTGAAACTGTGAATAGTTATATATAACTTTATAGATCATTTATTAAATATTAATATTCGGTTTTAAACATAAAAATGAAGAAACTCACCTGCATTTGTGTGTTCTTCAACTATCAAACACAAAGTATATGGAACTTTTAGTAAAAAAATAATAATGCAATTATTAATATAATACAAATGATACTGTATGTGGAATCATAATACTCCTGAACAGTCATTAAGAGTGTGAACTACAGACAAGAGTCTACCTATATATACCTATATAGCCCTCTTTTGCAATGAGATATATAGGTAGAAGAAAAGAGTGATATGAAGTACGGTGTACGGTCTATACATACAGTAAATACACCTGTACATGCATGAATAGAGACCAGAAAGTCAAAAATTGTGCAAAAATATTCAGAATTATAAAACCGTGCATACGCACACCTGTAAGCAACGTTCCCTTTATAAATCACCAGTCACCTGGAAATGAGCAGTGTTGTGCTAGTTACTAAAAAATAGTAACTAGTTACAGTTACTTGTTACTTCATTCAAAAAGTAACTCCGTTACTTTGTTGATTACTTAAACGAACAAGTACTGCATTACTGTTAAAAGTAACTTTTTAGTTACTTTTTTAAAGAACGTTCTTTAATGTTCCCATTAATGCCATTTTATGTGGTATGGTCTACACAAACACAAAACTGACTTAAACACAAAGTCATTTTTAAACACTATTTTATTAAAGTCAGAGCAGCACAAACTGAATATATCACAAGGATTTCTGAAATAAATAACAAAACAAGCAGAATAATATATTCACAATCAAAAACTAAAGTGGCTTCTGCTGTTGTGTTGAGCTCTTAAACATGTTCCTTTCACAGCTGAAGTATGAAAACTATCAACAATGTAGAACAGAACACCGGGTTAGCTCCTAGCTTCTAGCATGGGGGTCCTGGAGGAGCTTCAATGGATTGGAGTTGCTGTTTATCGCAGTAGATACGACCATCGAACCAGAAAGACACCGCTTACATTTGACTAAAAAGTTTTTGTCTTTATACTCAACTAAAGTGAAATAATGAACACTTTGATAAACTCGTCTTGCTCTCGCCTCGACTCGCCATTACTGCCGCACAGACCTGAATAAACGGAGACATGCCCACAGCGCGTCTTCTTCGTGTTTACAGAGGTTCATCCTCCAATCCCACAATGCGTCTCTGCTGTAAACAGGTTAGGCTGTAGTCTACACTTCAGCCAAAATAAATTCATTTTAAAAAGTAACGGGTAACGCACCATACGGTAACGGTAACGAAGTTACTTAATTTTTTAAAAGTAACGCGTTATAGTATTAGTTAATGTCAAAAGTAACGCGTCACTGGAAATGAGTGTACGTGAATCAGCCTCATATCCCACACTGTACATGCACATTTTTAATGCAAATTACCTCATGGATGCTGATCCATATTAATGAGCCTGAAATTCAATTGTTCTTTCTTTATGGTGAATAATGGCAACAGGTGAGAAAAGAGCAAAGACACTGAGATACACACACTTGTAGGGGAGGTGGGATCACTTAGAAAAAAGTAGCAGTGCGAGTCACAGTGTGTTGTTGCTTCTGTGAACTGTGTCAGAAGGACAGAACAGACAGTTGCAGAACTAAAGAAATAAGTGGTCCAATTCAAAAGTATACTATATTTCTACATTGCCCTTAAAGCAATTTCAGAGCACGATTAGATTTGGGACAACCGACATGGCTACACATTGCATTTAAATTCCATCCTGTTTTTTCAAAGGGTGAACTGAAAAACTAATGCATCGAATACCCATATTAATAATATCATTCAAAAAGGCAGGATTTTTAGTAGTCAGGGACGGCTGTGATATACCACATTTATAGAATTAGATTTAATAGAATTATATTATAATATAATTTATATAATAAAAAGGGTCTTAAATAAAAAGCTTAAAATACTTTCTCTTTCTGAAGAGACTTTTATTAGTATACGCTCATAATAACAAAACACTGTGCTTTTGTAAAATAAAATAAACAGATAGGGGGCGCTCTCTGCCATCTCTGTCATCTAGTCATCTGGACCCTTTCAGGTCAAGTTACCAGCGTGACACTAAAACAGGTAGTAGTAATGACTGCTTATGATAATTCTTCTCACATTTACTTCCTACAATCTGACTTCAGTTCATTACCTCGCCATCTGTGCCACCAATTAAATGCGTACGCATGGCTCAGAGTTTATTTACAGATGTGCACATTTTCCAGTCGAGTTTGTTTTTAATAGATCACAACCTTTACGTGGGAAGTGGCATATACATGTTTTCAGCCCCGTTTTGTGAGTACGCCACGTTTATAAATGAAACCCCATAAGCTTTCTTCTGAAAATCATCAAGAGATCTTGCTTTGTTTTGAGGGGGTTTGGTTATTTACAGAATACAGCTACCATGTTTATTCCTATTCTGTACATTTCTCAAGCACTGCCCTGTCTGTACTCATATAACCTATAGCTATGCATGTGCACTTTTTTCTTTAATCATGCATATAGCTGACCAATGATGTTTTAGCCATAAAAATGCCAGAAATAAGCAGGAAATGAGACATAACATAATCTTTGCTACATTTATGTGTATGCATTTACATTAGAAGCTCTTAGTCTAAGGTCTCACTAAATCAATGTTTAAATTTGATTCAAGCTCTGAGTAACATTTAATGTTCTTAAGATCAACATCAGTCATCTGAACTGTGTTTGTACTGTACATGGTATTATTTTACTCATTTAAGCCAATTATCTTTTAAATGAACAAACTGGGTTGAAGGGGGTTTTACTTGTCACATATACATTTTTTTAGCTGATTTTTTTTAGCTGATTTTTAGGTGATTTTACTTGTCTCTTGTACTTTAAAGCTTAGTGAAATTCTTCACATATCCAGTGATGTTAGGAAGTTGAGGTCAGAGTGCAGAGTCAGCCATTATACAGAGCCCTTGGAGCACAGAGGGTTAAGGGCCTTGCTCAGGGGCCCAAAGGTTGCACTTCAGTGGTACTTGGGTACAAATCCCCAATCTTCCAATCAGAAACCCAGAACCTTAACCATTGAGTTACCACTTCCCCCAGTTACCTCCAGATTCACATGCATACAATATAGAAGCTAAATGAAAAATAATAAAAAATGAAAAATGAAATAAATAATAGAAATCACCTGCTTGTGCACCATGGATGAGTCCAGTCAGCACTAAAAGTAGAAAAAGAAAGAAACAATTAAACGAAAGAATTGACTGATAGTAAACTATAAGGATTGCTGTTGTAAAAAAAAAAAAAATAGATTCATTGTTAATATCAAAAAATGTATTATTTTCTAATACATAAATATGCTGATAATTACGAGTTATTTAATTAATAAGCATGCCATACTTATTACCATATATGATCATGTTTATTGAGTGATAACCACAACATACAAACCACAAGTTAGTTGTCACAAACACACTTGTTTTCTCATGACAAACAACTGTTGCCATTGTTACAGAGAAACCAAAAAGCACAAACTCTTACACTTACAAAACCATGACATATAAAACTCTTGCTATAATTGTTATTCCTCTTATTAAAAAATTTAATTAAGCATTATGAATTTTTTAAATAAATAAAATACTAAATAGCATGTTAGTTACTTGAATTAAATTCTACTAAACATGTTCTCCTGCCAGGTTTATTCTAAGATCTGCAGTTTTCCAGATTACAAAATGCAAAACAATGTCAAATAAATTATAGAAGATTAAATCTTAAATATGTACTGAATACCAGAGCAAAACAGACATTAAAATGTCATAATCAGCTGCTTTAATGTTTGGAGAAATAAGAAACTCCAGCATGCACATACTTGTTTTAAAGAAAATGTGTTTACAAACTGATTTATATTTTACATATAAAATGCATTGAGTTGAATTTAATTACTTAAATGTAATTAAACTACTTGAATTTAATTACTTAAATTAAATTTTTAACTCCAAATTCTATAGACATATACATTAATCAAACGGATTTCAGAACTTTTAACCTTTAAATTAGAAAAAAAAATCTTTTTTGATTCACCATCAAACACTTTATAAACACATAGAAAACATTTACTCACAGATCATCACACAAAGTGGACGGAGCTCCATCCTGTTCTACTGATGATGACTGTCAGAAGTGTGTTTTAAAACACTTCCTGTTCTTAAATATCATGTGTGATGTGTGTGTGTGTGTGTGTGTGTGTGTGTGTGTGTGTGTGTGTGTGTGTGTGTGTGTGTGTGTGTGTGTGTGTGTGTAAGAGAGAGAGGGGTGGGGGTGTGTGTGTGTGTGGGGGGGGGGGTTCTGTGTGTGGTGCTAAAAATGTTTGCATGCAGGCAGTTACTATAGGTGGTGTCTGACTACTGCACTAATAAACTACATTTTTGAAATATGTGAAAGACAGTAAGAATAATCAGTGTATAAGAATCATGGGCTAATCTGAGAACAGGTGCACACATCAATGAACATGTCTAGAATTCAAAAAGTATGATGAAAAAGCTCCAAAAATTTAAATGCAATTAAATAGCAAAGCATTAATGACATCTTACATTATGTTCATGCTGTAAACCAATGCACAGCAGTCACACTGAAGGAGAAACTCTGTGCTCTGATCAGGAATTTGTGACAGTTTCATTGATTATTCGAAGATCACAGTGTTTGTAGTAACATTTAAGTTATGTGCTTTCTGGGCTCCATGTTTAGTGTATTGCATCATAAGATAGTATAAGATACTGTAGAGGTTTTTATAATATCTATCATTATGTTCATCTATTGGTATTTGCTCATTATTGAGTGCTGATAGTGTTTGTGCTGATAGCACATGCCACAGAAACTAATAGTGCAGGACACGTGTGTGTGTGGTCTGATTTTTTTTTAGCTTTTCTAAGAATGAGAAGGACAGAGCATTTCCTCTTTTCTTAGTGGTTAAAGTCATACAGCTCAAATAGACTAGAAAACAAACCACAATTTTTTTTATGTCTAAGTTCTGTTAAATGAAATTCACATGTTAAAACTACCCAAATAAAACAGCAGGTTCATTCTGCACAGAAAAGCAAAAAAGAAATGTAGCTTCACATCTTGGTCACAGCTTTATACACATAAAAGTTCATGTACATAAAAATATTGGAAGAAGAGAAAGAAGACACCAGAAAGAAAGGATAAGATTCACCTTGGGGTGACAAACTAGTGAAAAAGACTCCTGCTTTTACCCACATGCGTGTAACAAACACTAGGACGAGGTGCTCAATAGATGGTGCTCCAAACTCACAAGAAGTGCTCCCTACACCCACGTGACCAGTATCTCCCTCTGTACCCTCAGCCTTAATGAGACTGTAGGGGAAAACCTCCAGACAAGCCAGTTAACAAAACAAAAAACTAGATCAATATAACTGGACAGCATCTTTACATTGCAATTAATCAAAGCAGGTGACACTGATTGCTTAAATATAGGAAAGAAAGAACACTCACTTCCAAACTAAAGAAAAACTAACAAAAAAACATAAAACAAAAAACCCAAATACAACTCATTAGGCAGAAATGGCACAAACACTAAATAAAACAATAGACAAAAACCACAAGAGCTAAACGCAGCACCACAGACACAAACAGCAGTTTAACCTGAAGTTGGCTGTGGAGATCAGAACAATGATGTTGCAACACAAAACACTATTACCACTGGCAATAAGCTGATTAATGATAAATGGAAGCTAAAACCTAAATTACTGAAGGAAGTGTTATATACAACTGGTGAACCTCTTCTAAATATTATTAACTCCTCACTATCTTTAGGTCACGTCCCTAAATCCCTCAAGTTAGCAGTTATTAAGCCCCTCATTAAAAAACCTAATCTGGATCCAAACACGTTATCAAATTACAGACCCATTTCAAATCTCCCATTTATGTCTAAGATTTTAGAAAAGATTGTCGCTGCCCAGTTATGTTCCTACCTGCAAGAGAACAATATCTTTGAAGAATTTCAGTCAGGTTTTAGGCCCCATCATAGCACAGAAACTGCTCTAGTTAAAATAACTAATGACCTGTTTTTAGCTTCAGACCAAGGCTTCATTTCGCTGTTGGTTTTACTTGATCTTAGTGCTGCATTCGACACTATAGACCATGATCTCCTCCTAGATCGATTACAAAATTACATCGGCATTCAGGGACAGGCATTAAGCTGGTTTAAATCCTACCTGTCCGATCGTTACCATTTCGTAGATTTAAATGGAGAGCTATCCAGGCTAATGCAAGTAAATTATGGCGTGCCGCAAGGTTCAGTTCTAGGACCCCTGCTGTTCACAATATACATGCTTCCGTTAGGAAATATTATTAGAAGGCATGGAATTAGCTTCCATTGTTATGCTGATGATACTCAGCTATATATTTCATCTAAACCAGGCGATATAGCTCAATTAAGTCGGATAACTGAGTGTGTTAAGGAAATAAGAGATTGGATGACCCATAACTTTCTACTTTTAAATTCCGATAAGACTGAGATTTTGCTCATCGGACCAAAAACTAGTATACAGAAGCTCCAGCATCTCAACCTGCATTTAGACGGATGTTCTGTAACCACTAATTCAACAGTAAAAGACCTGGGTGTTATTTTAGACAGCGACTTGTCTTTCAAAAATCATATCAATCAAGTTACTAAAACAGCCTTCTTTCACCTTAGAAATATTTCTAAGCTAAGAAATATGTTGTCCATATCCGATGCAGAAAAGCTCGTCCATGCGTTCATGACCTCCAGAATAGACTACTGTAATGTGTTACTAGGTGGATGTCCTGCATCATTAATAAACAAGCTTCAGTTAGTCCAGAATGCAGCAGCCAGAGTTCTTACAAGGTCAAAAAAATATGATCACATAACCCCGATCTTATCGTCCCTACATTGGCTTCCTGTTAAGTTTCGAATAGACTACAAACTATTACTTCTCACTTATAAAGCACTAAATGGTTTGGCTCCCATATATCTATCCAGTCTTTTAACTCGCTACAATCCGCCACGCTCCCTGAGATCTCAAAACTCTGGGCTTCTAGTAGTTCCTAGAATAGCAAAGTCCACTAAAGGTGGTAGAGCTTTTTCACATTTAGCTCCTAAACTCTGGAATAGTCTTCCTGACGGTGTTCGGGGCTCAGACACACTCACCCAGTTTAAGTGTAGATTAAAAACATATCTTTTTAGCAAAGCCTACACATAACACACATCACATCATAACCTTGTGCTCCAGAACATCTGATCACATGCACATTATCAACTTGTGCTGTTAATATCATGAACAGCAGCTACGCTAATTGCTCTCCACTGCTTCTCTTTCTCTCCCCATCCCGAGACACCCTGAGGTTTGGCCAGCTCCAGTCACCTCCCACCTCGTGATGATTACGGACCTTTGAAGAAGTAGATGCCGAACTCACAAACATCCCGAACCATCTAGAGACGTACCAGTGCCATTTGGATCCCGCTACATGTGTGGAGTTTGGCATTGGACCTCCTGGAGTGTTAAAGGCTCTGGCATGGAGAAGCTGATGCTGGATCTGTGGTGATCACAAATGCTGAGCTCATAAAACTCGGAGCTACTAACCATATAGACTGTATAAGACTGCAGAAAGAACATCACTTATAATCTTATACTCCAGTGCTCATGTTAGCTCTCACTCTCCAGTGTTCTGTATTGTTGAAAGATTTATGATCAAACTCTTGATGTCACCCAAAATGAGGATGGGTTTCCCTTTTGAGTCTGGTTCCTCTCAAGGTTTCTTCCTCATAACATCTAAGGGAGTTTTTCCTTGCCACAGTCGCCACAGCTTGCTCATCAGGGACAAATTCACACCATTCACCTTCACTGTTGATTTGTGTAAAGCTGCTTTGAGACAATGTCTGTTGTGAAAAGCGCTATACAAATAAACTTGACTTGACTTGACTTGACTAAAACCCTACACAAATACCTACAAATAAAAAACATCAATAAGGGTTTTAGAATTAGGGAATCAGGGCTACTTCATTCATCAAATCAGCTAAGAAGACACACAGTGGCAAAACTACTATTTGCATTCAGAAAAATGATTAAAAGGTCAAGTTCCTTCTTGAGAACCCTTTTAACTCTGGTCTAGAAACGATGTCCACAGCATTGGGTGCAAAAACAAAAAATACTAAAATATACAGTAAAACCCCGTTGTACGAGCATAATTCGTTCTTGAAAATTGCTCGTAGGTCCATTTGCTCGTACGTTCAAACTGATTTTCCCCATAGGAATTAATGTAAAAGTGATTTAATCCGTTCCGAGACTTCATTCGATCGATTATTTCTGCACTTAAAAAGTATTTGTAGCCTATTTTAACAAACAAATACACAGCAAATTACCGTAATGTAAACATAATTTAACACATACCCATGTGGTAGTGGTTGATTGCGAGTGTGAGACACACACGACGCTCATAACCTTCTTGGCTTCCATGGTAATTCTATTTACTTTCGTATTCACAGCACCATCATTGATTTACTTGGGAGACATTTTTCAAGATTTCTAGTGAAATAAAAATATAAAACTAAAAAAGTGCTGCACTGAACAACAAAAGTGACCGAGCGATACGTCATCAAATAAGCAACTGATGCGACCTTCTGCCGAAAACGGGGAACCAGCAGTGTGGGTTTGCTCGTGCCTTTGAAATTTGCTTGTGAAACAGGGTAAAATTTTGCAAGCAAATTTGCTCGTATCTCCGTTTGCTCGTACTATTAGTTGCTCGTACAACAGGGTTTACAGTAGCTGCCAGCAGTGATTACCATGGTTCAATCAACTAAGGCATTGAAGCAAATAGGGAAAAAGGCATCAGGAACATGCCCAATGAATTTCGTTACAGTCGACTCCGTATCATTGTGTAATAGGTGCTCTAAATTCATAGGCCGATTGCATACATGTTTTAGGACGATTTGAAAAACAGTTGTGTAGTTATTGTTGGATCTGTGATGATCACAAATCTTGAGCTCAGTAGCTCCTACATTTATACCAAAGACTGCTGAAAGAACATTTACTTATAATCTTACATTCCAGTGCTCATGTTAGTTCTCACTCTCCAGTGTTCTGTATTGTTAAAAGATTTATGATCAAACTCTTGATGTCACCCAAATGAGGATGGGTTCCCCTTTTGAGTCTGCTTCCTCTCAAGGTTTCTTCCTCATAACATCTAAGGGAGTTTTTCCTTGCCACAGTCGCCACAGCTTGCTCATCAGGGACAAATTCACACACCATTCACCTTCACTGTTGATTTGTGTAAAGCTGCTTTGAGACAATGTCTGTTGTGAAAAGCGCTACAGAAATAAACTTGACTTGACTTGACTTGACTTATAGCCGTTTTTATGTTGTTTTTAATCTTTTTTTTGTTTTGTTTACATCTATATGATTAGATTAGATCTAATATATGTTTACAGAGTTTGGTGAAAATATCTCGGTTCATGTGTTATAATAAATTTAGTAAAAGTGACCTGCCTATTTTTTACTTTTTGTTCATCCTTTGTGATGGTTAGTTGAAAGTTCAACTTTTTAGATCATTATTGATAATCACTATTCACTGAACATTTTTGCACTGGTTTGGTTCCAATCACTCAAAAAACCTAGGACTAGTGAGCAAAAGTAGGTTTTTAAGATAATTGAGAATAATTAATGTACATCATGAGGAATTCTAGCAAATTATATTAAAGATCGATTGTATGTTTCAAAAATCATGCTAAATACAATTATTTATATAATAAAAAAATGAAATTGCCCCAAGTGGCGATTCCTTTAAAAAAATCTTAAAGGCCTTTAGGGCCATGGGTCAAACATGCCCACTCGGAGAGCAAACAATTTTTTTTCTTTTGACTTAAGGATTGCAAGGACATAAAACTTTTGAGTGTACGACAAACAGTGTATGAGCTATAGCCAAAAATGTGTGAAATTAGGTTTTTGGACTGTAGCGCCCCCTTTAACCAATATGGTTAATATATTAGTTTTAGGGCAGAATAATAATAATAATAATAATAATAATAATAATAATAATAATAATAAATATAGCTGCAAGGAGAGATTAGCAGGGTTCAAGCACCTAAGGCTTTGAAGCTCATAAGGAAAAACACTTTATGAACCTGCCCGCCAACTTTCAATCCAATCGGCCTCCGTTAACCTTGTGTAATAGGTGATCCATATTCATTGGCCAATAGCAGCCATGGTTTTTGAGATACATAAAAGTCCTCATAGACCTGTATGGCACATTGGACATGACATGTTTCAGGTCGATTGAATCAATGGTTGTGTAGTTATAGTTATTTTTATGGCGCCACCAAGTTATAGCACCACCAAGTGGTCAAGCCCCATAATTCTTTTATTTGACAAAAGTTGAGCTCATTTACTTGTTTATTGAGTTTAGTGAATTTATCTTATTGCATTCATGTGTTATAGCCTGTTTAGTAAAAGTGGTCCTTAATATTTCAAATGTTTTGGCAACCCGTTGCAACATTTATTTATTTATTTATTTATTTATTTATTTATTTATTTATTTAATAATAATAATTGATATTTACTGTCCATTAAACTAGGGCTGCAACAACTAATTGATAAAATCGATAATGAAATTCTTTGTCAACAAATGCCTTTATCCATTATTTGGGCTGTTCAAGTTTCAGTTTAGCGTGATGGTAAGATACACAGCTGCTTGTGTAAATGACGGACAGTACAGGGTAAAACAGCAGCAGGAAAAAGTGTGTGTCCCAAGTCATCCAAAGTATAGGAATATTTTATATTAAAAGCAACAAAGAAAACTGTACCTGAAAGCTATGCAAAGCTGAGTTTGCATGGAAGTACCACAGTGATGCACGAGCACATGAAAAGAAAACACATACATTTAATAAGCTGTGAGTGCAATATAAATGTAATACATAATTTGCTTTTTCACAAAATAGTTATTGTATTGCTGTATAATATCCAAAGTTTTTTTCTTTGAGTAATAAGTGTTCATTTTGCTGTTTGCTGTTAAGAGACTTTTATTTTGATATTCGCTCTTGTTGTTATGCGGACTGATATTTTGAAGTGAGCGCGCGCCCCTCGTCAGTTTGCATTGCATATGCTGGAGAGAGGAAGGCTTTTGTGAGATCTCTTCAATTAAAGAGATAATTACGATTATTAAGTGTAGAAATCCACTTGATTCCACTTTGTAAACACTTCTGAGACTATGAGATGTTCTGGTGTATGTTTTATGTGTAAGTGGATTTAGAATGTGAGGATTTATTGTATGTATGCAGTGTTAATGTGCTTCTGAGATGTTAGCAGTTAACAAGTGTTGTATTATACAGGAATGCAGTGTCACAAAGTGCCCACGAGTGATTTATCTCCTTATTGACATTATTCCACAGAAGAGGAGTGTTGAATGGTGGTGAGACTGTTAATAAACTCTCTCTGGTGAACTGAAGTGAAAGTGTCCTGAGTTTTCCTTCAACACAACGCAGATGAGAGTAGAGCTCCAAGTGGGTGGGGCTTGAGCTCCAAGTGGGTGGGGCTTGAGCTCCAAGTGGGTGGGGCTTGAGCTCCAAGTAGGAAGTTCAAACCTCCTGGGGCTTTTGATTTGATTGATTGATTTAATGTCTTGTACATGAGCTGGATTCTGTAGTGCACAAATTCAGTTTCAATTCGTTAGTGAAAAAGAAGAGACGACAACCGCATGGTTTTGATGGCAGAGATGCGCTGAGATGGAGAGGTGAGTAAGTTCAACTTTTTTTTGTTTGTTGTTTGTTTTAAAGTAAATTAAGGAGAGAATTGTGGAATAGAGTCTGCTATCACTTTAAGAGCAGAAGTACAGATACACATACTGGGAAGGGCAGACGAGCTGAGCTCCAAGGAATCTATTCTGAAGCATCCATCCAGGATCTTGCAGTCTGTCATTCCTGCAGTCCAAATACTCTAATGCAGGGGTGTCAAACTCAGGCCCACGGGCCAGATTATATTTGGCCCGCGAGATCATATCAAATGTGTATTAGTGCTGGCCCACCAGTATATAGTGCATACACCGCTAATACTACAAATCCCAGAATGCTTTGTTAGTGCGTTTGCGCGTCAGTCGAGACCACTGAAAAATCAGAGTAAATCAGAGTGTAGAAACTGGGCTTGAATGAATGTTGTCTTTATGCACTTTTTCTACTCTAAGGCATGAACTGCTAATAGTTAAAAGGTTGGGTTTTTTTTTCATTGAAGGAAATTATTATTGTTTTTGGTTGTTTTGTTGTTGGCCTGTGAAAAAAGTTTTACATTAAAAAGGAATTCAAAAGGCTACAGAGAGAGAGAGAAATAGTAATAAACGAATACCACTGATGTGTGTTTTATTTCAAATTTAATTTTACAAGTTTGTGTGGATAAAACTAGTTATTTAAGGAAAAAATAAATAAATGAAAAATAAACTTTTTTTCAGTAATTTTTTTTATTAAAACAAACAAAAGCAGACAGTTACAGAAAATCACAAACCAAACTTAAATGCCCAGGAACTTAAGATATTTAAATAATAAGCAACGTCCCATTTAATTACAAATATTACACACTACACATTTATCCCTGAGTAAATATCTAGAGCATAAAAATATTAAAATATATATATATATATATATATATATACAGTGCCCTCCACAATTATTGGCACCCCTGTTTAAGATGTGGTCGTGGACTTCAAAAAATTCTCCTTTTTTTTTTAAACAACATAGAACCCAAATGCAAAAAAAGAGAAAAATCCAACCTTTCATTTAAGTACATTACTTTGGTGGTAAAAAAAATCACACATTTAGAAAAAAAAAAAAACTTGAAATTATGTGTGCCACAATTATTGGCACCCCTGATGTTAATACTTTGTACAACCTCCTTTTGCCAACAAGACAGCACTTAATCTCCTCCTATAACATTTCACAAGATTGGAGAACACAGAAAGAGGGATTTTTGACCATTCTTCTTTGCACAATCTTTCTAGATCATCCAGTGTCCTGGGTCCTCTCTTATGCACTCTTCTCTTTAGCTCGCCCCACAGGTTTTCGATTGGGTTGAGGTCTGGGGACTGAGATGGCCATGGGAGGACCTTGAGTTTGTGACTGCTGAACCACTTTTGTGTAGATTTTGCCACATGTTTTGGATCATTATCCTGCTGAAAGACCCAATGACGACCCATCTTCAGCTTTCTGGCAGAGGCCATCAGGTTTTTATTTAAAATATCCTGGTACTTCAAAGCGTTCATAATGCCATGCACCCTAACAAGGTTCCCAGGGCCTTTGGAAGAGAAACAGGCCCACAGCATCACAGATCCTCCACCATACTTCACGGTGGGCATGAGGTGCTTTTCGGCATACTCATCTTTTGTTTTACGCCAGACCCACTTAGAGTGTTTGTTGCCAAAAAGCTCAATCTTAGTCTCATCTGACCAAAGCACACGATCCCAGTTGAAGTCCCAGTACCGCTTAGCAAACTCCAGACGTTTACGTTTGTGAGTGTTAGTGAGAAAAGGCTTTTTCCTTGCATGCCTCCCAAACAGCTTGTTGGCATGTAGAGAGCGTCTGATGGTTGTTTTGGAGACTCTGTGACCCCAAGATGCCACTCTTTGATGCAATTCTTTGACGGTGAGCTTGGGATATTTTTTTACTTCTCTTACCATCCTCCTCACTGTGCGTTGTGGCAAGATAAACTTGGGACCTCTTCCAGCCTAGTTTGTCACTGTTGATACCTCTGACTGTAGATACCGGCAAGTTAAGGCGAGTGGCTATTTTCTTGTAGCCATTGCCTGACTTATGAAGGTCGACACACATCTGCCTTATTTGAATGGTGTGTTCTCTTGTCTTTGCCATGTTGACAAATGGGTAAGAGAATTAGGCCTCTGTGTCACATCATATTTATACCCCAGGGAAACAGGGAATCATGAATTACTAATTAAAAGTCCCTAGATACCCTGACCAACCTTAGCAACTACAAAAAAATATATATAAAAAAAAAAACTTTTCAGAGGAATTGTTAGGGGTGCCAATAATTGTGGCACACATGATTTCAATTTTATTTTTTTTTTCTAAATGTATGATTTTTTTTTACCACCAAAGTTATGTACTTGAATAAAAGGTTGGATTTTTCTCTTTTTTTGCATTTGGGTTCTATGTTGTTTAAAAAAAAAAAAGGAGAATTTTTTGAAGTCCACGACCACATCTTAAACAGGGGTGCCAATAATTGTGGAGGGCACTGTATATATATATATATATATATATATATATATATATATATATATATATATATATATATATATATATATATATATATATATATATAGTGATATAGCTTAAAGAACAATGTGGAAAGGAAAGGAAAGTTATACAAACAATATATCAGAAATACTTAAATTGTATTTACTAACAGCATGTACATGAATATTGTCGGGATTAAGATGTTCATGATTTGGCCACTAGAGGTCCTCAATGCTTCCTTCATGTGTTTTCACTGTATGTTAAATATAGTGAAATATGGGGGCAAAGCAACAATTCTCCTGCATACATTTTCTTGACCAAATGTCTGGACATAAAGTGGAACTTGCACAAACGATTTCACATCACCAGGAAAACATGTACACAGGAAGGAAATGCAGTAAATGAAAGTACAGAGAAGATAAAATGAGGGAGCAGTGAATCAAATCAAATCAAATCAAATCAAATTTTATTTGTCACATACACATACATACAGGGTACGACATGGGGTAACTCAACTGTTTCTAAAAGCATTTATTGCGGGGGGGTTTTCTACTTACACAATTATTTAGCTATACATACATATTATTCACAATAGAGAGTGCGATATTTTTCAAATAATTTATTTACGCCCATGATCCTCGCCCATGATGGTAACAGGTTTAACAGGTTTAATAAAACAGGTCCAAATCCTCACAGAATGTGTTCTCTTACACTGGAAACTGTTGTTATGTAAAAGCTAAATTATGAAATAAAAATCGTGGTATTTAACACTCAGAAAGATGTTTCAGCTTCTATCACTCTGTATGGTCTGTTATCATCAGGTTCAGCTGTAAAACACACAATCATGAACACTTCAAATGAGTCTGTTATTAAATGTGAGGGTTTTATGTGATGGTTAATGAAGATTCTTACTTTGAGCTCTGTAGCATTTCACTGCCAGAATGAAGGTCACCAGCACATACACAGAGACTGTTACTGCACTGCTGAGGAGCTTCAGAACCGACAGTGACGCTGCAGAACCTGTTTACATTGAAGAGGGGAATACTGATATAAATAAATATATAAATACAATTATACAAAGCATTCATTTCCTGTTCATACATTTAAATTTAATACCAAAATACAATTCTCTGTCTAAGTGTGAGAAACTTTCTAAATTAATATGATCATTTTTGGAACATTTAATTGAGCATTAGGAAAATGATTATAATAAATATATTTGCTTCTTCTTATTGATTATGTAGAAAAAATTATATAATCTCCTAGTACTGTTTAGTTTGTAAAATTCACACTTTCTATCAGACAGTGTTGTATTGTTTAACATGAGGTGATGGGCAGGTTCACACTTCTCAGGTTAGTCACAGACTGTAGCTGGTTGTCTGTACAGTGTCTAATGTGCGCTTTAATAAATAGTATTCAGGCCTGAAATGTATTATGATTATTGATGGATACTCATCAACACAGAGTCTAAACCAACCACACTGATAATCACTCAGCATATTTCCCTCTTCTACAGTACTTCACATACAACCTAATGTTTATTTTAAAATGTACTAATTTCTACTGAATAAATTACTAAAGCCATAAATATTTTCTGATGTCTGAAGAGTATTTTAGATGAATATATGAATAATTTCTCACCTCTGACTGAAATCCAGCTTCTCGGTGACTCTTCTCTTTCTGGGTGTTTACAGTGGTAGAAACCTTCATCTGACTTTGAGACACTGCTGATGGTCATCACTCCTGTAGTCTGATCCTGGATGATTAAATTATTTTTATAGAAATCAATACCAGTTGAGATCTTTGTGTTGCGATATAAACAGTGTAAAGTCAGAAGATTCTCCTCAGTTACAGGATGGACAGGACTGTCCAGGATCACATCACCATCTGTAGGAAAGAGAAAGAACAGTGTTTTTGCCTGAAAGGGTGTATGTACAATTACAGTATTACTCTAACAGTGGTACACTAAGTTCAGTTAAGATTTACTGCAGTGTTTTTAGTCACAAGATACTACAATTATTTTCATGTTTTATTTTGAGTAAGATATAGTATAACTTTTTTCAGAATAGTTTTGTTAATATTAGATCTGCTTTATATATTAAATTCTACTGATGAGAAGTGATAAAGACTCACTGTGTACTGTGATGTTAACAGATTTACTGCGTCCTCCAGATTCAGACTGACACCAGTAAACTCCAGTGTGTGATGGAGAGAGGGAGCTGATGTTACATGTAGATCCTGAAACTGATGAACAACTGAACAATGACTCACTAAGTGTGTATCGTTTCACTGTCCATCCAGTAGAGTCTCTCTGGTCCTCACAGCTCAGTGAGAGAGAGTCAGCAGTAAAGTGTTGAGATCTGCTGGGATTGATGATCAGAGACACTGAAGCAGATTTATCTGTTAATAAATATATTAATGTTATTATATTTACATTTATGACACTGTTTTATTAAAATTAATGTTGGTGAAAAATATGTAGAAAAAAGATTCAGTGTGATGAAGTTGCTGCAGTGTACCAGAGTTAAATCATGAAACACAGACATACATTTCTTCTGTACAGTATAAAAGTTCAATCCTTCTCTTCTTCACTTATTCACACTCGAGCTTTATACTGGGTAAAATGTATTTGTTCTCTGTATGTAGGAGTGTAAATATAATTTACTGTGTTTCTACCCAGATCTTCTGTAAACTTGTTCTGTGTAATTCATTCACATACTCACCAGTAACATTTACCCAGAGTGCATCACTGTAGTGTGTGTAGTAGACTGGGTTTCCTCTTCCAGCTCTGCATCTGTACTGACCTCCATCAGAGACACTGACTGATCTGATAAAGTAGTGATTTGATTCAGTCTCAGTCTCACGTCTCTGTGTGTCTTTGCTCCAGTAAAACTTCCATCCAGCAGACTGCAGCTTCAGTGTACAGTACAGAGTCACTGAGTTTCCTGTCAGTGCAGCTCCTTTAAGGTCTGATGTGAGTTCAGGTTTAAGTTTTTCTGTTAGAGATAAAACACACAGTTCAGAACAGTTGTTACTAATCACCACTTTACTCACGTTTTCCGTCTTTACTAACGTTTACTTCTACAGTAAAACAGTACAATAATCTCTGTGATGATGCCAATCCACTTTTATATTCATGCAGTTAGACACATAATGAGCATGAAATTTGGGATATTAAATGTAAAGCTCCACTTTGATTAAAGTGAGGGTCAGAAAATAACTTCTGTCTGATGATGCAGGTCTCTAATTTCTCTATACTCTACATTCATTTATGTCAGTGTAGAAAGTAAAAAAAAAGTAAAAAAAAAAAAAGAAAATATATACATAAGATGACAATAACCAATTTTATTCATGTTTAGGCAAAACACAAAGTGTAAACAAATTGTATATATATATATATATATATATATATATATATATATATATATATATATATATAAAATTTATTTGTATGATACAGCTGCAAATAAGTATTTGAACACATGAGAAAGTCAATGTTAATATTTGGTACAGTAGCCTTTGTTTGCAATTGTTCAAATACTTATTTGCAGCTGTATCATACATAAATAGTTTAAAAATAATACATTGTGATTTCTGGATTTTTATTTTTTAGATTATGTCTCTCACAGTGGACATGCACCTACGATGACAATTTCAGACCCCTCCATGATTTCTAAGTGGGAGAACTTGCAAAATAGCAGGGTGTTCAAATACTTATTTTCCTCACTGTATAACATTTTTAAATCTACAGAATATTTAGGTTATTTATTAGTTATTAAGGAAAAAGTGAGACCAAAAAGGTAACACTACACATATAACCTGATAAACATGTTGAAAATGTTTATTTTATTTTTTCTCTCACAACAATCAATAAAAATATGAGTACAGTAGAATCTCTGCATACTTAGTAGAAGGTCTAAGTAACAGTTTGTATATCTAAAAGCACCTTATTCATTTTAAGTCCATTAAATCCTACATTATTTAGGAATGTGTGGAAATACTTCACAGCATCTTGCATTCTATAATTACATATGAATAGTTTATATGTAGTTATAATGAAGCTGCATCATTTGTTGTTTAGTTTTGTGTGAAGGTGGTGACTTGCTACGATTCCACACATTCCCCAGCACAGTAACTCCACATTCCATAATTTACACTAAAACATTCATCTCTAAAAAGTTGCACATGGCTCTAAGTACATCTCTATCAGTACACATCCTTATGCCAGTCTTCAATTGGTCTGGAGGTCAATAGGTGAGTCAGAACAAAACAATAAAACACATCTTGTAGTTATGACCAAAAAAATGATTAATTTAAAGTGAATCAGGGCAACAGTGTGAACCCTTTTCATTCCTGAAAAGTTCCCTCTCTGCATATAATCATCTGGATTGTAAGTAATCATTTTGGCAAAACACACATACAGTACAGTTCACATGTTTCATGCAGTAAGTCTATAATGATGTTCATTAAAAATGGCAGCATCAAATTTATAATAAGATTTTTAACAAATAAGTAAATCAACACATCTATATTTACTCTTCAAATTATATTTGCATCTTATAATTTTTATTATGTAACCCAGTCATTAGGGTTGCACAATCCAGTGCACTCTTAGTGCCGGTCCCAAGCCTGGATAAATAGGGAGGGTTGTGTTAGGAAGGGCATCCAGAGTAAAACATGTACCAAATCAAACATGTAGATCACGAATCAGAATTTTATACAGGATCGGTCGAGGCCCGGGTTACCAACAACCGCCACAGGTATCGTTAGCCAACAGGGTACCGGTGAAAATTGGGCTACTATTGACCAATTGAGGAGAAGGAGAGGAGGAAGACGTCTACACAGACAGCAGGAAAAGGAGAAGTGTAGGAGAGTGGAGGTTCGGGTTGGTACTTTAAATGTTGGTACTATGACTGGTAAAGGGAGAGAAGTAGCTGATATGATGGAGAGGAGAAATGTAGATATGTTGTGTGTTCAGGAGACCAAGTGGAAAGGGAGTAAGGTCAGGAACATTGGAGGAGGTTTAAACTGTTCTATCATGGTGTGGATGTAAAGAGAATCTACATCTTGGAGCAACATGCCCAAACTTTTGGCACTTAAAACATCTCACTGGACCTGATATATACTCTCTTATGATGTAGCTCATCACACCCAACATTACTCTTTTAGAAATTTCCTTCCCTTTGAAATTCAATTACTACTGTTTCATTTTCCCTTCCGTTTCCCTCTACCCCTGATTTTATCATTTGCACATTCATTATCTTCCTCCCTTTAAGTACCTTTACACTCTTCTCTATTAATGGTAAGAGGAACACCAAAAATAATCCCCTTTCAGCCCCTGCATTAACTTTTTTGCCCAACTCTGTTTGTGCTGAAAACTTGAATCCCTCCTATATCCTTTAAGTTAAGAGTTTATTTGCTTGTTCTTCTTTATTACATTAGCAAGTTTCCATCAAAAAGAACTAAAGTGAAGTCAATAGTTTCTATATCTTATTTATAGATCATATTGCTAAAACTTGTCAGTTTTAGTGGATTAATTTTGCTCACATCATATTGACCTCCAAACCTTATTATACATTTTATATTTTCTCCACTATTTTCATCTGATTATTCTACATCGCTCCTTTTCTTCCATCCCCCGTTTATTCCATACTTCTATCCAGCTGTTACCTAAAGATCTTTCGTTTTCCTCTTCACTTCCTACCTCCATACTCCCTTCACTTTCCCCCCCACTTAAACCTCTCTGGTCCATTCCTGGAGCACTTTTGCCTCTTCACAATTCCTTCCCGGATTTCTTGCAACTCACACTGAGCTGATGTCTTGTTGTCTTTAAACACCTGGTGGGGCGGGAATAACGACAAGATGGCCGCCGACCCGGAAGTGAAACCGGAAATGTGCGCCGCGGAGCCGGAAGTTCCTGAAAGTATGTCTTTGTCATTTTATTTCCAAATTATGTATTTTCTAGATATATTTAAGAAATATAGTTTTATTGCTGAATGCCTTTAGTTAGCGAAGGTGGGTCTCTTTTGGAGCAGCTGATGTGTTACAGAGACTCTGTTTCACTGAGATGTGCTCTAGATCTTGTGTGTATTTTAAAGAAAAAACTAGTAAATGATGTGTTTTTAAAACCTTGTGTTGAAAACCTGTGCCACAAACTGCACTCATCATTGGCTATTTAAAAGTTACAGAGTTTTACTGGAAAAGACCCATGAAACAAAGAACATTGTAAAACTGTAAAACAATGAAATATTTTTTTAAACATGCAGAATCATGACAGTAGGAGCAGATTGACTATTAAATTTAGTATATTTTTCATATAGCATTTGGAGCAAAACCATGTTCTACCATTCAGACTGGCGAATTAGTTGTGATGATTCCTGTCTTCGCTAGTAATTAAAATTATTCACTGCCCTTATAATAAAAAAGTGAACATTAAAAGTAAACAGAAGGAAGCTGTAAAGTCATTATAATCAGTGTGTGTTACAGTTATAGATGAGTGACAGTGTAGTTCACTGAAAAATAGTTTACAACAAATAAAAGCTGAAATTTCTGATAAATTTGACATATAAAAAAATTTATAACATATTAAAGTAATAATAAACACACACACGCATACCTGATACAGTGAGTGTAACAGGATCACTGATCTCTGAGCTCTGAGAGTCACTGTGTCTCCTCCCACTGCAGGTGTATTCACCACTGTCAGAGTCTGTAACTGAGTCACGGCTGAACTCCTGTGTTGTGCTGAATGTGGGATTTCTGTTATCTTTCTTATACCAGCTGTATGTCCACACAGTGTCTCCTCACTGTAGCTTACACTTGAAAGTCACTTTCTCCCCACTAAACACCTGTTTACCAGGCTTTATACTCAACACAGGTTTGGGTCTCTCTTAAAAAAAAAAGTAATACTATTTTGAATGCATGAATTAATTTCTGCACTATGAAAATATAAAAAAATAATGTTTAAAAATGGAATACAGAATGTCACATATAATATTTTATTCTCTGTTTGATGTGGACTAAATAATTCAACAATCACTACTAATGAATTAAATGTAGAGAACAATATGGAAAACTGACTTAATCCAGAAATTAATCAAGTTACTGTGCTAAAAGTTTTAGATTCACAATTAATATAATTTTTTTTTAAATTGCACACATGACAATTAATATTTAGTCAGATCTTAAGGATTTTTTGGCAATAAGAAAAAAAAAATGATGGTAAATCTTACACATAAATGCTATAAAAATTCACTGAGGTTAACTGAGTATCATTAATATACACATCTTTACTCATCACTGCATGTCTATTCTCTCTCTCTCTCTCACGCACACACACACACACACACACACACACACACACACACACACGGATAATGGAATAAAAATAAACTGGTAAAAAAATAATTCATTTTTTCAGTTTGTTATTTTCTAGAAAACTATATTTATTCTTCAGTACAACTAAAAAAATAAAGGCATTCAATATATTGCATTTGCAGAAAACCTGAAAATAACAATTGAATATGCGTCACAACCATGTCATCTAACAATACAGCAGTGGGAATAAACTTGTGAATTCTTGCACAACTCTGTACTCAGACTACAACTACACTTGTTTATATCTCCAGTACATGCTCCTGAATATGTTACTGTTACTGGTGTGAGTGGAGAGTGAACACAAACACAGTCTTTTTACTTGTTACTTACTGGCAGTTTCAGAATAATTCAAACAATAACAGATTTTCTTATGTCTATTCCTAACTGAAGACATTTTACAATTCAGAGCAAGAAAACAAATACAGGAACCAATTACCTGGTTACAATAACAAGGAAATAGAAACTAATTTATAAATTTTTGCGCAAGACAATTTATACATTATGAAATCTTTCACACACACTCATATACTGTACACCCCTCACTTACATCCCTTTATTGTGAAATAGTAACTGCTGTGTAATTATGTATTATGTTATAAATTATTTATTTCTTTTTTACAATTTTTTTTTATTGGTCTAGAGAATAAAAATTATGTTGGAAAAAGTGGAACATGAAAATGCAATGCTTCACATATAACCTGGAAGACAAATATGTTGTTTTTTTATTTGTTTTATTTGTAAAAGGTCTAAGTAACAGTCTTATATTCCAGTATTCCATGTTCATATTAAGTCCATCAAATCCTTTATTATTTGGGAATGTGTGAAATTACTTCACAGCATCATGCATCCTGTTATTACCCACAAGTAGCTTATATGTAGGTATGATGGAGATGCATACATTATTTATTTAGTGTTGTGTGAAGGTGGTAACTTGCAATGATTCCATACATTACACAGTAATTCCGTTTTCTATTATTAACTCTAAACCATTTATCTCTAAAATGTTGCATACGGCTCTAAATACAAGGCATTAATATAATGTAAAGTCGTTATAATGAGTGTGAGTTACAGTTACAGATGACTGTCAGTGAAGCTCGCTGAAAAATAGTCTAGAACAAATCTGAAAGCTGAAATGTCTGATAATTTGACATGGGGGATTTCTGTTATTATTCTTATACCAGCTGTATGTCCACACAGTGTCTCCTCTCTGTAGCTCACACTTGAAAGTCACTTTCCCTCCACTAAACACATGTGTACCAGGTGTTATAATCACCACAGCTTTGGGTCTCTCTGTAAAAAAAACAGCAATACTATTTTAAATATATGAAATAATGACCACAATTAATGAATTAATAGTAGTTTAGTTTAGTTAATAATAGTTTATTGTCTGTCAAATGTGGACTAATCTTTTCAACAATCACTACTACTGAAGTAAATGTAGATCACAATGTGGAGCTCCAGAGATTTACTTCAGCAGCATTTCACCATTTAATTTAATAAAAACCTCTTCACATACACAAATAAATAAGTCTTCTCTACAACACATCAAAATAAAAGTTAGTTTTAACTTAAACAAATTATACTTTTTTTAACAGTAAATGTCTGTGGTGCAGCAGTGTTTGCTAAAATATATAATTATTATATTTTCATTCTAAAATATTCCTTTGTTGATGTTTTCATGTCTTCAGTTTCTGTTAGTTTTAAGATGGTTTTCACACTATCTCACACACACTCCTTTGTCTGTTCAGTGTCTATAGAATATTTACGATGTTAGTCTGTAAGGTAAACAGGGAGTCTTATCTGGACTCACACATCTCTGGCTAGTATATCCTCTTGTCTAAACAGGAAACAAGTTTAGGACAGCCTTTTCTCTGTATGTGTATATATACGTTCTGCTACCTGCAATAAACAGAAGAGGAAGAACATGCATTCTGTGTGCTGTGTATTTCTTCTTCCCTGATATCAGAAAGGCACCACGGGCATAGCAGGTTGTATGGAAAACCTCTCCAAGAATTAAGTTTCGTTTGGGCATGATAAAAATCTAACAGTTTCTTACCACCATTTCTGTTAAAAAAAATTTGGATTACATCATAAATACAGAAATATTATAAAAACACCCTGCTGTTGTTCCCAACCTGTGTGAGGACCTTTCTTCTACTGAACACAACATTTTTTTTATATGTATTTTCTCCATACTGTGGAAGTAAATGGGAGCCACTAACAGCTTGTTTACTCACATTCTAAAGTATGTTTTATGCTAAGTGTAAGAGGTGTGTGTGTGTGTGTGTGTGTGTGTTGCAAGTAAATATTTTAATGAATTCTCTGTCTCTGAATTGCTGCAGTTCCCGTGATAATGTTCTCTGCCTCATGTGCAAAATCCAAAGCACACTTATAAAAGCTGATTGAATGATTTATAGATTAATGGGGTAAAGTGCATATATTCATCTGTGTAATTGGTGATGCAGCTTGTTGCAGTCTCAGTTACAGTTTATTTTAAACATGTCAAACAAATCTAAAAGCTTAAATCAACCAAATATTATGCACATGGTACAAAAATAAAAGTAATAAAATAAACACGTACCTGATACAGTGAGTGTAACAGGATCACTGATCTCTGATTTCTGAGAGTCGCTTCTCGTCCCACTGCAGGTGTATTCACCACTGTCAGAGTCTGTAACTGAGCTGATGTAGAGCGTGCTGTGATGTGCTGTGCGGTATGGGTTCTGTCCGTAATGTTTCTTATACCAACTGTATGTCCACTGAGTGTCTCCTCCACCATTTAGGTCACACCGGAAAGTCACCATCTCTCCTCTGAACACCTGCATACCAGGCTTTATACTCGACACAGGTTTAGGTCTCTCTGTAAAAAAAATAAATTAATTAAATATATAAATAATTAAAAACATAATTAAATATGTAAAAGAAATAGATAAAAAAAACATGAATGTACTAATATAAGTAGAAAACTATGAATATGAAATACTGTATTTCTGCTCAAAAGGAAATGATGAAACTCTGCCAAAGGAGAACTGATACATTTGAACAAATTCACATTAATGAACTAAATGTAAATCACAATATAAAAATCTGACTTACAGTTGAAACCAGATATTTACATACACTTCATAAAAGAACATAAAAACTTTTATTTCTTTACTGTCATACATTAAATCAGAGTAAACCTTTTCTGTTTTAAATCATTAAATATTAACAGGTTTTTTGCATTTGTTAAATGTCAGAATCGAGCGAGGGAGAATTTTCATGTATTTTTATTATCACTTTCATACACACTTCCTTAGTATTTAGTGAAATTGCCCCGAAACTGTTTCACTTGGGCCAAACATTTTGGGTATTCTTCCACAAGCTTTCTACAATAGTTTGCTGGAATTTTGGCCCACTCCTCTTGACAGAACTGGTGTAACTGGGTCAGGTTTGTATGCCTTCTTGTTCGCACTCGCCTTTTCAGTGCCGCCCACAAGTTTTCGATGGGATTGAGATCAGGGCTTTGTGATGGCCACTCCAATACCTTGACTTTGTTGTCCTTAAGCCACTTTGTAACTTATTTGGAGGTATGCTTGGGGTCATTGTCCATTTGGAAGACCCATTTGCGCCCAAGCTTTAACTTCCTGGCTGATGTCTTCAGATGTTGCTTTAATATATCCACATAATTTTCTTTTCTCATGATGCCATCTATTTTGTAAAGTGCACCAGTCCCTTATGCAGCAAAGCAGCCCCACAACATTATACTTCCACCCCCATACTTGACAGTTTGGATGGTGTTCTGAGGCTTCAAAGCTTTGCCCTTTTTCCTCCAAATATACCGTTTATCATTATGGCTGAACAGTTCAATTTTTGTTTCGTCAGACCACAGGACATGTTTCCAGAAATTAAGATTGTTTCCCTCATGTGCAGTTGCAAACTGTAGTCTGGCTTTTTTTATGGAGGTCTTGAAGTAATGGCTTTCTCCTCCCAGAGTAACCTTTCAGCTCATGGAGGTACAGTATTAGTTTTACTGTGGATAATGACACTGTCTTACCAGTTTCAGCCAGCATCTTCACAAGATCTTTTGCTGTTGTCCTGGGGTTGATTTGCACATTTCTCAACAAAAAACTTTCCTCTCTGGGACTCAGAATCCGTCTCCTTTCTGAGCGGTATGATGGTTGTACATTCCCATGTTTTTTTATTCTTGCATATTGTTGTCTGAATGGATGAACGTGGGACCTTCAGGCATCTGGAAATTGCACCTAAGGATAAGCCATACTTGTGGAGGTCAGCAATTCTTTTTTTGATGTCTTGGTGGATTTCTCTTGATTTTCCCATGATGCCAAAGAAAGAGGCTCTGTGTATGAGGTGTGCCTTTATATGCATCCACAGGTGTGCCACCAATTAACTCAAATGGAATCGATTAATCTATCAGAGTCTTCTTAAGCTCAGAATGGAATCATCTGGAATTTTTTTATTTTGTTTAAAGGCACGATAAACTTAGTGTATGTATACTTCTGACTTTGATGAAAGTGATTATAAAAATACATAAAAATTCTCTCACTTGATTCTGACATTTAACAAATTCAGAAAATATGTTAATATTTATTGATTTAAAACAGAAAACGTTTACTCTGATTTAATGTATGACAGTAAAGAAATAAAAGTTTTTGTGCTCTTTTATGAAATGTATGTAAATATTTGGTTTTAACTGTAAATCTGGTATTAATCAAGTTATTGTTCTAAAACTTTAGATCGTTTACAGTATTGACTGATGGCTGAATCACAGGCTTTGCTATCCAGGCTTCCTGACTATTTATCTTTAGGAACACCGAGTCTCATCAAGAGAGCAAGAAAATAAAGGAACAGGACACACGATAATGCTGGCAATGATTCATTAATAGAATTTGATTACAAGAAATGCTAAAAAAAAACTTACTCAACATTACTTCACAGCAAACAAAGCACCAAAGAAACAAACAATAATGACAACAGACTCAAAACAGCAGGTTGTTTATACCAACGGTTCTCAAAGTTCCATATCCTGGGAAAATTGCAAAATCATTTTAGAGCCCTGTGATTACTGTGATGCAGAAAATGTGGACGAATCACAGAATCCAGATATAAACATCAAATTTTACTGTATTCTACATTGTCAAACATAAAATTGTATTAAATGGCAGTATGGATTTGTGTGTGTGAAGATTAAAGCACAAAGAATGACTATTTCAGGAGTCTGTGTGTTTCTGTGTGAATGAATGGTGCAGACACTCAGGTTCATTCACTACACACACTGAAGCACGAGGGATATTTGTGGTGTTTTCAGCATCTGCTGGAATAAAAGTTCAGTTTAACTTGAAATTATAACCTTATTTTTTTACAGTAAATGTCTGTGGTGCAGTAGAGTTTGATAAAAAAAAATAATGATTATGTTTTCATTCTGAAATGTTACTTTGTTGAGTTGATGTCTTATTTCTTCAGTTGCTTACCACAATTTCTGTGAATAAATTTGGATTATATCATAAATTCAAAAATATTATAAAGGAAACCCCCTGCTGTTGTTCCCAACTTGTGAGTTTTTTCTTCTGCTGAACACAAAATAAAATATGTTCTGGTATTTTCTCCATATTGTGAAAGTGAATTGAAGCCACCAACAGCTTGTTTACTCACATTCCAACCAAAATTTCAATGCTAAGTGCTAAAGGTGTGTGTGTGTGTGCGTGTGTGTGCGTGTGTAACGAAGTAAATATTTTGATGAATTTACTGTCACTGAATTGCTGCAGTTCCTAGTCTTGTGTAAAATCCAATGCACACTTGTAAAAGCTGATGGAATGATATATAGTTTAATGAGGTAAAGTGCAACAAGCTGCATCACCACAGATGAAAATCTATTCAAAAATCTTTACTCAAATAAAGTTACAGATTTTAACTGTGAAGCAACAACACTACAAACCTGAAATCCTATATTAATGAACAATACAAAAACATGAACAATAATAACAGTAGGAACTAATACATAAATGCTGCTCTATTGATGCTGCTGTAACAATGTATTTTTATGTATTATTATGGATATTTAGAAGAAAAAAGCACCTTTACACCATAATATTTGATTGAAGATGTATTGAGAAGATTTAAAAAAATGTTTAACACTGTGTTTTACCCAAACTACAATACATGTAATCATCATAACCACCTCACAGCAAACACATAAATGTAGATAATTAAAATTATATAGGTGCAGTACACTCTAAACCACCTTCTGTATTTCCCAGTCTACGTTATTTACCTTCCTAAATGTTGACAGTAGGAGCAGCTTGACAATTTACTGAAGAAAATCTCATACATATAAAAAATAATTATTTATTAATAATTAAGCAATTTTAAGGCTTGAACATAGTAAATATGAAACATACATGATTAAGCTGTAAAGTCATTATTTTGAGTCTCAGTTACAGTTTAGCTCAAACAAATCTGAAAGCTGAAATCAGCCAAATATTTTGCACATGGTACAAAAATAAAAGTAATAAATCCACACGTACTTGATACAGTGAGTGTAACAGGATCACTGATCTCTGAGCTCTGAGAGTCACTGTGTCTCCTCCCACTGCAGGTGTATTCACCACTGTCAGAGTCTGTAACTGAGTCACGGCTGAACTCCTGTGTTGTGCTGAATGGGGGATTTCTGTTATTATTCTTATACCAGCTGTATGTCCACTCAGTGTCTCCTCCCTGTAGCTCACACTTGAAAGTCACTTTCTCTCCACTAAACACATGTGTACCAGGTGTTATAATCACCATAGCTTTGGGTCTCTCTGTAAATATAAAAGCAATGCTATTTTGAATGTATGAATTAATTATCTGCACCATTAAAGAGTAAAAATGTAATATAAAGAATGTCACATATAATAGCGTACGTTCTGTCAGAAAGTTTTAGATTCACAATTAATATTAATTTTTTTATTGCACACTTGCCAATTAATCTTTAGTCAGATCTTAAGGATTTTCAGCAATTGTAATAAAACAAATGTTAAATCTTACACATTAATACTATAAGAAATTCACTGAGGTTAACTGAGTATCATTAAAATACACATCTTTACTCATCACTGCATGTCTACACTCTCTCTCTCTCACACACAAACACACACACACACACACACACACACACACACACACACACACACTTGGATAATGAAATAAAACTAAACTGGTGAAACAATCATTTCTTTTCTCAGTTTGTTCTTTTCTAGAAAACTATATTTATCTACAGTATAACTAAAGATTTACATTCAATATATTGCATTTGCAAAAAAGTCTGAAAATAACAATTAAAGAAAGCTTCACAACCATGTTACATTACCAATATAGCAGTGGGAATAAACTTATGAATTCTTGCACAAGACTGTACTATGACTACAATTCCACATCTTCAGTGTATTAACTGTACACACTGAATAAGAAACTAGAAAATAAATGTGTGAGTAAAGATTGAACACAGAAACAGTCTCTTTACATGTTATTTACTGGCAGATAAGAAGGAAATAGAAACTAATTTATACATTTTTAGGGAAGACAATTTATACTTTATGAAAACTCACACACTCACACACTCATATACTGTACACCCCTCACTCACATCCCCTTACTGTGATCAGAGTGGTCAAATAATAACTGCTGTGTAATTATGTGTATCTTTATTTTCTTTATTTTTACAAATAAGTTTTATTGGTCTAGGATAAAAATTATGTAGGAAAAAGTGAACCATTAAAATGCAATCCTTCACATATAACCTGGAAGACAAATATATTGTTTTTTTGTTAGTTTGTTTGTTTTTTTTAATCTTATTTCCAGTATGGAGTGAGCTTTGAAATTTGTTACCACCATTTAAATTTAAATGAACTTTTTCCCCCTTAAAATGGTGCTCCTGCTTGGTGTCATTGGTTAATTATACACCTGACTGCGATCCTTGAAAATCCCTTAATCTGTGCCAGTGTACAAAGTGTGCAAAAGTGAGAATTAAAGCCAGTGGCTGGTCACACTAAATCTTTATTTGATTTGGCATCACTTCTGTTCATTTACTTTCTTTTTTCATGTGATAAAATAAATTAAAACTTTTTTAAATTAAATTTCACTCATTTTATATGTACAGCGCATTTAACAATGATCACTGTCTCGAGGCAGCTTTACACAGATAATGTGTTGATAATAATGAATAAGATATTCTTTATAAGTTAAGTTTGTAAGTAAGTTTGTCCCTTTCTCACTTTACAGAATGTTTTTTCAGAGCTCCTAAACCCTGTTGCACAGTACTGTACATCCTTCTATTCGAAGCCAACCTAGAATTGATTTTGTAAATGAAGCCATGTATCCACCCTGCACACACAATTCACATAAAACTGTGTGCAAATGCCTGAACACTACCCACGTGCATTGGATTACATATTGTGAATGATTGAAGTGGGAAGTGAATCTTTTTATCTGCAACAACCTGTAAAATGTTGTACAGGTACAACAGGTGGCAAGTACATTTTATTTAAAAATCCTAAAATAGTCACTATTCATGAGAAATTATTTTGCATTTAAAAGTCTACTGATGTATACGACCAAAGCTCCTTCACTAAATACATAAAACGGAAAGCACCATCTCTGTATGTATCTGTATTCATCTTGAATGTAAGTAATCAAGCTGATGTAAATGGTTACTCATGAATAATTGGCATAAAATCATTATATTTACATTATATTAAAATCATTATATTAACAATTTCATATTTAAAAACCTAAAATAAGTAATAAACCCAAGCTATTGACAAATAAAAATGCTTTAGCTTTCCATCCAATACCAGCCATCACTGAACCACAGCATGGGTACAAATGAGACATTCAAATGAGGCAAAAAAAAAAAAACCAAGGAAATATAAATAGGCAAACTAATCAAAGTTTAACACAGAAAGTGTAGGATTAGGAAGAGGTAGCTCAGTGGTGAAGAGATCCTCTCATCAGAACCAAGCTGCCACTTTCTTTTTTCCCTTTATACCGGCTTCATTGGTGAAGTCATATCCTCACATGGGTTTTCTTATCACTGCTATGCAGATGACACTCAACTAATCTTTTCTTTCCCTCCATCAGATACCACAGCTTCCGCTTGGATCTCGGCATGCTTGACAGACATATCTTCATGAATGAGTGCTCACCAACTTAAACTCAACCCCAGCAAAACAGAACTGCTGGTCATCCCAGGTGATTCATCTCCAGGTCAAGATCTCCAAATAACACTTCATGACTCTCTGCTCCCCCCTTCAGACACTGCCCGTAACCTTGGGGTAACTATGGACAATGAACTGTGCTTCCTCCCAAATGTCGCTAATGTGGCTCGCTCCTGTCGATTTCTTCTCTACAACATCCGAAGTATTCGACCATTTCTGTCCACACAGGCTGCCCAGGTGCTTGTTCAGTCTCTTGTCATTTCAAGACTCGACTACTGCAACTCTCTGCTGGCAGGTCTTCCCCTGAATGAAATTCATCTACTGCAAATGATCCAAAATGCAGCTGCACGGCTTGTGTTCAATCAGCCCAAGTTCTCCCACACCACCCCACTGCTGCACTCCCTTCACTGGCTTCCGGTAGCTGCACGTATGTGGTAGAGCGGCCTTACGGGTTCGCCTTCTACCCAAATGATGGCAATACTCGCTGTGATGTTCCGTGTAAAGTGGTGTTTATTTACAGCGTGCTCAAGTGCAAAGTCCAAAATATATACAATACCCCAGAAAAGAAAAAGTGGCTGTTCTGCCTCTGTTAGAGGCTGTGTGCATTTCTAATGTGTACTTAAATGTATTAATATTATATTTTTCATGAACCTTTAATGTTCTATATAAGTTTCATTTTTGCCTGCCACTACTGTGTAAGTCTTAATCTGAGGACTCTTATTTTGTGAACCGTGAGCCAGGTAATAGGAAATAGGAAGCAACGAACACATGGCGCAGCAAGTGCATGGCATGTCACGTATTAATTGATCCTTCTTCTGAATCCTATCGAAAGCATTGTCTGTAAGTTTATTTAATAATTAATCTGTTTAGTTAAATGTGATAGGACCAGATATGTTTTTGTTATTGCCAATTAGCATCACTTTGCTGCATTAAGGATGTTTCTAACTTTCTTTTGAGTTAGTGATTAATCTGTATACGGTTTGCTGATAACACTGATAAGTTTATTATTTTCATTATTGATTTTCTATACATTTCTTTCCTTTCATTTACAGTTTTACTCGGTTCAATGGCCGCTGAGTTTGTTTGTGTAAACCGCACATGGGACTAATAAAGGAGCAAGGTGCTCATATCCTGGCTCTTGAACAGAGTTTGGCTTGCTGTTGATTTATATTCCACTCTAGGAAAGCAAAACATATAAGGAGAACAGTAAAGTAAAAAGACAATGGATCAGCAGGTGCAAGAGGAACGCACGGGATCAAACATGGAAGCTGAAAGGGAAAGAGGAAAAGAAAAGGCATTTTCAGAGGTTAGTTCAAAATGCTCGCTATCTTCCTCCAAGTCTTCAGTTGCTAGTGCTGCTGCAAAAGCTAGAGCCTCAGCGGAAGCTGCACGTGCCAAGATGGTGTTCTCAAAAAGGCAGCTTGAAATGAAAACAGAAAAAGCAAGGCTAGATCAGGAAAGAGCTACGGTAGAAGCAAGACTGGAAGCATTAGAACTAGAAAAGGAAGCTGCAGCTGCTCTGGCAGAAGCAGAAGTTTTAGAGACAGCAGTGGCAGCAATGGAATGGAATGACAATCGCAGTGAAAAAAGCACAATATCATCACATGTGGATTCATTGAGAACAAAGGACTATGTAAAACATCAGACTCAGATGAGCTCCGAACCTTCTACACTACCCCTGAATGTCTCTTCATTAGCCTGTGCACAAGAATTGACCCCACGCTTGATCAATAAACCTCAGAGCAAGGGTGCTGCGTATGATGCCGTCACAGATACAGTTCAGGAGCGGAGCAGGTTGAGTGATACAGAATGTCTACAGAGCACAAGATTTCTAGAAGCTCCATACAATCTGCCTCATTCCATCCCAACTTCTGCATTTAAGTCATCCCCTCAAGATCCTGCAACAAATATGCATGCAGTTTGTTCAGATACACAGCATCAATTTCAAAGCCAAGCCACACATATGTTAGACTTTGCTAAATTCATAGCATGTAGAGAGCTAGTCACCACTGGGCTCACCAAGTTTGATGATAATCCAGAAAACTTCAGAGCCTGGGAGTCTTCATTTGTTGATGCCACACAAGACCTGCAGCTCTCAGCTAGTGAAGAGTTAGATCTGTTGGTTAAGTGGCTGGGGAAGGAATCGTCGGATCATGTGAGGAGGATTCGAGCAGTGTATGTTACAAACTTACAAGCTGCTCTACGGCTGTCTTGGATGAGACTGCATGAATGCTATGCCACCCCGGAAGTAATTGAAAGTGCCTTATTTAGGCGCCTGGACAATTTTCCACGTCTACATCCGAGGGACAATTTGAAACTCAGAGAGCTTGCAGACCTGCTAATGGAAGTACTTGCAGCAATAGAAGATGCATATTTACCTGGATTGTCTTACCTTGATACCCCTCGCGGTATTAATCCTATAGTGGAGAAGTTACCAGCGAATTTACAGAAAAAATGGCTGTTTGCTGGCTCACGCTTCAAGGAAGAAAGAAAGGTCAGTTTCCCTCCATTCTCGTTCTTCACTCATTTTATTTGCAGTGAAGCTAAAGCAAGGAATGATCCTAGTTTTAAGCTTTCAAACAGTAGCGACGCAGGTGTGCGAAACGAAAGACCCTTCTATAAACATGGCTCAAGCAGAACCCCTGTGTCGGTGCATAAGACAGATGTTTCTAAAAATGATGTGTCTGATCCAGTTAGCTTGAACGAGACTGTTAAGAGAGACTGGACGAAGCACTGCCCGTTTCATAACAAATCACATCCTCTGTGGAAATGTAGAGCCTTCAGAAAAAGGTCGTTGTTGGAGCGCAAGAACCTCCTGAAAGAACATAAGAGGTGTTTCAGGTGTTGCTCTCCCAATCATGCTGCCAGAGAATGTTTCGCAATCCTCAAATGTGCTGAGTGTGATTCAGATAGACATTGTACAGTCATGCATCCAGACATGGCCGCACCTCTCTTCCCACCTTCAATGCAAGAACCAGACACAGAACAACAGTATGTCACTACACCTGAGATAACCTCAAGATGTACAGAAGTTTGTGGAGAAAGTGCTCCAATGCGATCCTGTGCAAAAATGTGCTTGGTGCGTGTATTTCCTCGAGAGCAACCGGAACGAGCCATCAAGATGTATGCCATCATTGACGATCAGAGCAACCGCTCACTGGCAAAGCAGAATTCTTTCGACTCTTTGGGATCCAAGGTGACCCCTCTCCGTATTTGTTGAGAACATGTGCTGGTTCCATGGAAACGTTTGGAAGAAAAGCGATTGGCTTCCAAGTAGAGACCTTGAATGGTAAGACATGTCTTGATCTGCCAACACTGATTGAGTGTAATGAGATAATGAGTAACAGATCTGAAATACCCACTACAGAAGTCGCTCTTGCTCATCCACATTTGAAATCTGTGGCAGTTTATCCCAAAGCTAGATCCTGATGCTCAGATCTTAGTATTGCTGGGAAGAGACATAATCCGGGTACACAAGGTGAGACAACAAATCAACGGGCCTCACAATGCACCTTTTGCACAAAGGTTAGACTTAGGCTGGGTGATAGTAGGTGATGTCTGCATTGACAGAGCTCATAAGCTGAGGGTGAGTGTTTTTAAAACTAACATCCTGGACAATAGCCGCCCATCACTTCTCACTCCATGCCAGAGCCACATCAATGTAAAGGAGAAATTGTGCCATGGCGGGGAGCATAAGTCTGTTGTTTTTCCTTATAATTTAAGTAACGCTTTTCATGACGTGCAAGCAGAAGACAAACTTGGGTTGAAGGTGTTTGACAGAACTAAAAATGATAACAAACTTGCCATGTCCTTCGAGGATGAGACATTTTTAAAGATCATGCAAGCAGAGTTCTACCAAAATGAACAGAAAAGCTGGGTTGCTCCTTTGCCATTCAGGTCACCTAGACCATTACTTCCAAATAATCGAGAACAAGCTTTGTCTCGCCTCAATTCTTTACGGCGCACGCTAAGTAAAAACCTTGAGATGAAAGAACAGTTTTCTGCCTTCATGGAGGAACTTTTCCAGAACCACCATGCAGAAAGAGCACCACCTATAGACGAGGATGAAGAATGCTGGTATTTACCCATCTTCGGCGTGTATCATCCTCAAAAACCAGGAAAAATACGGGTGGTATTTGATTCCAGCGCACAGCACCAAGGTATTTCTTTGAACAATGTGCTCCTCTCAGGCCCTGACTTAAACAACCTGCTGTTAGGTGTGCTAATACGGTTCAGGAAAGATCGCATTGCAATTATGGCGGATATCCAACAAATGTTCTATGGATTCCTGGTGAAAGAGGAACATAGAAACTATTTGAGATTCCTCTGGTACAGCGACAGCGACTTGAGCAAGGAGGTGGTAGACTACCGTATGAGGGTACATGTTTTTGGAAACAGCCCTTCTCCGTCAGTGGCTATATATGGCCTACGGTTGGCTGCACAGAAAGGTGAACGACAGTATGGAACTGACACTTCACACTTTGTTAACAGGCACTTCTATGTGGACGACGGCCTCATGTCCTTTCAAACAGAAGCCGAAGCAATCGACCTGCTCAAGCGCACACAGGAATCGCTTTCCAAGTCAAATATTAAGCTCCACAAGATAGTGTCAAATAGTATCAAGGTCATGCAAGCCTTCCCACCGGAAGATCTTGCTACTGGTCTCCAAGATCTAAATTTTGGAAATGAGAGTTGGCCTGCACAGAGAAGCCTAGGTTTGTATTGGGATATGAAAACAGATACTTTCACCTTCAGAGTTGCAGCAAACAACCAGCCCTACACTCATCGTGGAGTACTCTCTGTTGTAAATAGCCTCTTAGACCCTTTGGGCTTTGTGGCACCGGTGACTATCAGGGGCAGAGCGCTAGTACGTGAACTGGCTAAAGAGGTAGAAGATTGGGACACTGTTCTTCCTGAGGGGAAGAGAAACATGTGGGAGAAATGGAAAACCTCACTTCAAAATCTAAGTAACCTTCACATCTCACGCACATACTTACACCATTCGCTTTTGAACACTTCATACACGGAGTTGTGTGTCTTTTCAGATGCCTCAAACTGGGCTATAGGGGCAGTAGCATACCTCAGAGCTCTGAACGATGAAGGTGAGATCAAAGTGGGATTTGTGATGGGCAAAGCAAAGCTGTCACCTCATCCTGAGCCTTCAATCCCTCGCCTGGAGCTTTGCGGCGCAGTGCTGGCTGTAGAGCTGGCTGAACACATTCTTGATGAGCTAGACCACAAGCCGAATGCAGTGAAATTTTATTGTGACAGCAAAGTGGTCCTAGGATATATTTACAATCAGTCCAGACGCTTCTTTGTTTATGTGCACAACCGGGTTCAGCGTATACGGCAGTCGGTCTTTCCAGAGCAGTGGAGGTATGTGCCTACAGTTCAGAATCCAGCTGATTCTGAAGGCAACGAGATCAGTAGTTTCATCAAAGCTTCTACCATCCGCCCCAAGAGCAGCAGTGTGAGTCCTTCGAACTGGTTAATCCGGAAACAGACGCAGAAGTCAGACCTTGTATAACCAGCTTCATCACTCGAGTTGGAGGAAGTCTATTTTCAGAACGGTTTCAACACTTTTCTACCTGGGAATCTCTGCAGAGAGCAGTTTCTTTTCTGATTCATCAGGCACATTCTCACAAGACAAGTTCCCTCAGCACATCACATGCATGTAAAGGATGGCATCAGTGCAGTAACATACGCACACCTGAAGAGCAGACAGCAGCAAAGAGACTAATACTTCTGCACACGCAGAAAGAACTATATCCAGAGGAATATACTGCACTGCAGAGAAATGAACAAGTTTCACGTTCAAGTGCACTATGGAATCTTGACCCCTACATTGATGACGGTCTTTTGAGGGTTGGAGGACGCTTGAAACATGCTCCAGTCGAGTCAGAGGTAAAGAATCCAGTCATCCTCCCAAAGCAATGTCATGTTGCTAAGCTGTTGGTGAGATATTACCACTCTAAAGTGTACCATCAAAGGAGAAAGTTCACAGAAGGAGCAATCCGACTGGCTGGCTTGTGGATTGTTGGGGGGAAAAGACTGATAAACTCTATCCTTCATTGTTGTGTTCTATGCCACAGACTCAGAGGAAAGCAGGAAGTTCAAAAGATGGCAGATCTTCCTCCTGAGAGCCTCAGTACATCTTCTCCATTCACATACGTAGGGTTAGATGTTTTTGGTCCATGGACAGTGGTCACTCGACGCACCAGAGGCGGTGTAGCAGAAAATAAAAGGTGGGCTATACTCTTCACATGTATGAGTACACGAGCAGTACACATAGAGGTCATAGAGTCTATGAACACTGACAGTTGCATCAATGCGCTGCGAAGGTTTTTTGCTGTGAGGGGACCAGCAAAACAGCTTAGATCAGACAGAGGAACCAACTTTATTGGAGCAAGTCAAGAACTGGGCATGCAACCAGCAAAAGAAAAACAGACAAATCTTCTGAAATACCTCCATGAGAACGGCTGTACTTGGGAATTTAATCCTCCACACGCTTCCCACATGGGTGGAGCATGGGAACGCATGATTGGTGTAACCCGCAGGATTCTAGATGGTATGCTGTTGCAGAAGAAACACACTCACTTAACTCATGAGGTACTTTGCACTCTGATGGCAGAGGTGTCCGCAATCATAAATGCTAGACCTTTGGTTCCTGTCTCGGTAGATCCGTATTCCCCATGCATACTCACTCCAGTAACACTCTTAACCCAGAAACCTGGGGTACCTGTTCCATTAGAGAGCTACACTGAAAAAGACCTCTTAAAATGTCAGTGGAAGCGAGTGCAGGCATTGGCTAACGAATTCTGGAGCCGATGGAGAAAAGAATACATCAGTGCACTCCAACCTCGACGCAAATGGCATGAGATTCGCCGAAATTTGCATCCTGGAGATATTGTGCTGTTAAAGCAAATCCAGTTACCAAGGAACGACTGGCCATTGGGGTTAATCACATCTGTCTTTCCAAGCAATGACGGGAAGGTTCGCAAAGTGGAGGTTAGGACAACCTCAGGTGGTAACGTGAAATTATTCTTAAGGCCCATTTCTGATGTGATCTTACTGCTAGCCAAGGAAGACTAAGTAGATTATCCACAAACTGTTATAATGGCATTAATAATGCCAGGCGGGGAGTGTTCTGCCTCTGTTAGAGGCTGTGTGCATTTCTAATGTGTATTTAAATGTATTAATAATATATTTTTCATGAACCTTTAATGTTCTATATAAGTTTCATTTTTGCCTGCCACTGCTGTGTAAGTCTTAATCTGAGGACTTTTATTTTGTGAACCGTGAGCCAGGTAATAGGAAATAGGAAGCAACGAACACATGGCGCAGCAAGTGCATGGCATGTCACGTATTAATTGATCCTTCTTCTGAATCCTATCGAAAGCATTGTCTGTAAGTTTATTTAATAATTAATCTGTTTAGTTAAATGTGATAGGACCAGATGTTTTTGTTATTGCCAATTAGCATCACTTTGCTGCATTAAGGATGTTTCTAACTTTCTTTTGAGTTAGTGATTAATCTGTATACGGTTTGCTGATAACACTGATAAGTTTATTATTTTCATTATTGATTTTCTATACATTTCTTTCCTTTCATTTACAGTTTTACTCGGTTCAATGGCCGCTGAGTTTGTTTGTGTAAACCGCACATGGGACTAATAAAGGAGCAAGGTGCTCATATCCTGGCTCTTGAACAGAGTTTGGCTTGCTGTTGATTTATATTCCACGCTAGGAAAGCAAAACATATAAGGAGAACAGTAAAGTGGCAAAATAACAAAACAAAGACAATTACGGGTAAAGTAAAGAAAACTATATACAAAATAGGCGCACCTGCTCATGTGCATTCACTACAATCGTTCTCAGCCTCCGTTATCTCCACAATGCACCACTCCTACAACTCGACACTGAATTGAAGTGGGAGGCTGGTTTATAAAGGGTAAGCCCCTCCCCTTGGACTCAACCATTTCACCCAAAGGGGTTTGGTAACTTGTAGCCCATCACAGAATGGCTTAATAACATTATAAATGTCATAATAAATAATAAACATAACAACAATAATAAGACTAATATAGCAATAATAATAATAACAGAAAATCACAAAATCAATAATAATAATAATAATCACAAAAAAAATGTCCCTTCAACATAAGCTTGCCGACTTCCGGGTTTACTGCGCATGCGCGAAGTTCCGTTTTTTTGTGTGTGTGTGTGTGTGTGTGTGTGTGTGTGTGTGTGTGTGTGTTAGTCATGGGCGATACTGCAAAATTTAGTATCGATCCGATACCAAGTAAATACAGGCCAATATCGCCGATATCGATACCGATACCGATACTTTTTTTTTTTTTTAGCGCACAATCTAAATTACCTTTACTTTCTTGCGTAGCGAATATCACTGTATCACTATAAAGTGATTGCATAATTTTGTTAATCTGAATACATCTGTGTTTTGTGATGTGATTTGCTCTGTAATTGGTCATGTGTAAGGTTAACAAAAAATAAGACATTTTCAAATAAAAAAAAGTATATTATTGTAATAAACTATGCAAACATCACAACAGCAAGGAAATTACAATAACAGTAATAAAATTAGCAGAAAAGCTGAACAATACTATTAAATATACATTAAACAACAATATAGTAACAATTATTTCTCCCTTTAACTGTACTTATTTTGCGTTAACAAAAAATAAAGTGCACAAAATTATTACTAGAAAATAAAGCAGCTGTTTTAACAACAAATTAAATAATTTCCTATTTAAAATACTGCCTTATCTTATGAACAAAGTACACACCATATTTAATACTTAAAAAAAAGTTGAGAACTACTAAGCTACAGATTTTTGTTGAGAAACAATAACATATTTACATGTTTCCCTTTCAGTAAAATACCTCCACACAGCGCTCCGTTTTTTTGTCTGCTGGCTCCATGATACCACGCACTCGCGAGTCGCGCTCTTTCTGCAGCTGGCGTGACGGGAGGGAAACGAAACTGAAGTATCGAAAAGTATCGATACTTTGACTTTTGGATCGATACTTTTCGATACCATCCCCAGTATCGATAGTATCGATATTTGATATCGATACACACATGGCTAGTGTGTGTGTGCGCGCGCGCGCACTTATTGTCCGGGATGAGAGATGAAAGAATATAGTGTGCGTGCGTGCGTGCGTGCGTGCGAGCGAGCGGCCTGGCGTGTGTGCACCCACAGCGCTGTAGCAAGAAACAGAGAAGACATGAAAGTGTAGTGTATATTGTCATGCCGACCATAGGGACAGTTCACTCTGTCACAACGTATCAGATTCAAAACACTGATGTTTGCCTTCAAGGCCAAAAATTAACCAGCACCATTACCTCAGTGACCTCATAACATCTCACACTGCACCACGTTGTCTGAGATCCTCCAGCACTGCTCGACTAGTACCTCCTTCTCTCAGAATGAGAGGTAAGTATACTTCAAGGCTCTTCTCTGTTCTGGCACCGAGGTGGTGGAATGAACTTCCCCTAGATGTCCGTACAGCAGAGTCCCTGACTATCTTCAAGTGATGATTGAAGACCTAGATCTTCCTGAAACACTTAAATTAGCACTTTCCAAGTTTGCTTTGTAGAATTCGAGAGCTATATTTATATCAAGTGTGTAATCTTGTGTACCAGTGTAGATTTATTCATTACTAGAGACTCAAAGCACATTTTTTGTGGGTCGCTCTGGATAAGGGCGTCTGCTAAATGCCGCAAATGTAAATGTAATGTAAATGTCCCCCTGTCCCACCCCCTTTTTTTTCTTACAAATATAAGATCTTGTCTCAATCATTTATAAAATAAAGGGACAGCTTTTTACATGCATATTACAGACTGTTAATAAATACAATGTACTTTAATCACCTGTTTGTGTACAGTGGATGATTCCAGTCAGCACTAAAGGAAAGAAAAAAGGACACATGAATTAAAGGAAAACGCACTTTAGGGTCTGAATTTATAGTAAATTAATAAAAGTGATGAAATGTGGCCCAATACAAAGCAGTTTTACTGTTACCATGACAAAAATAAATATTTTCCACTAGTCATACATTTTTTTAACATCTGATACTACAGCAATTCATTAACAATTATAGTGTTTGTTTATTCATGAAGTACATTCTGTTCTGTTTATTTCCTGTTATCACTTATGTGTCAGCGTTTTATCATACTTTTTTTGTGATCGCAAAAAATGAGTGTGAAAAATCTTAATATTAATGTGTGCTTGGCCTTGCAGCCTGCACTAATGTGTCATGCACAGTTAAAGTTTAATACAATTTCAAAAAAGTCAATTTCATTCTAAATAAATTGCACACACAGTTTTCTGTATTCACACTGTCTGTTTGGCACTGTCTATAACCTGCAGCATTTTACTGTTTCTCAAAAAATATCCAAATAAATGTAAAATAAAGTATTAAATGTAAGATTGAAACAGATATAAATTACCAATGTGTAAAAACAGTTACAATCATCAGCTGCTCTATAGATGTGAGAAACACCAGGATGCAAATGTAAAGAAAAAAATAGAATATTTAATATTTAACTAATAAAATAATTTGGGTTAATGTAAAACCACAAAAAAGAGAGAATTTACTGTTAATTTTAAAATTAGTGTCAAACTTAGCATTAGACAAATGAAATAATTACACAGATACGGATATCAGAAATCGTAGCTTGTTAAATCAAATTGTAATTCACTACAGTACAAATGACTGCAATGAAGATAGACAGAGAACATTTACTTACAGAGCATCAGATAAAGTGGATGAAGCTCCATCATGTCCTATTAATGGCTGACACACTGACTGACTACGTGACAACTGTCTGTGTTGTGGCCTCGAAACTTCCTGTTCTCTTAAGCACATATTACACTTGAAAAAATCAAAGAGAGAGAGAGAGAGAGAGAGAGAGAGAGAGAGAGAGAGAGAGAGAGAGATTTTGTGTTAGCAGGCTTAAAAAAAAGTCTTATTTTGCTGACACGTATAACAGCAACTGAGCAGCATGCAAGCAGTCAAAAAAATATTCAGCTCATAGCAACAGGCCGGAAATTAAACATCAGAATGTTTTATTTTAGCTTTAAATGATTGTGCTATTAAAAATAATAGAAATTTCCAGGTGAACATGCAGATAATTTAAGGTTTGAGGCAAACCGACAAACATGTTTAGCAGAAAGAAGTCAAGAGACTAACTGTTAATTGTAGGCACATAAAATCATTCTTTACACCAATCAGCTATGACAATAAAATCACTGACAGGAGAAGTTGTTTAACATTTTTTATATCTTATTATACTGGCACTTGACAATGGGTGGGATATATTCAGCAGTAAGTGAACATCTCCAGGTTATGTATGTAACCATTGTTTCCCGACGAAACAAGACGCTGTCTCAAAATGCTTTGGGAACGATCTGTTGTCACGCTCTGAAACACGTGTGTAATCAGTACAATTGAAAACGTGACATCACAACCAGGAAGCATAAAAGTCAAGTCAAGTCAAGTCAAGTTTATTTGTATAGCGCTTTTCACAACAGACATTGTCTCAAAGCAGCTTTACACAAATCAACAGTGATGGTGAATGGTGTGAATTTGCCCCTGATGAGCAAGCTGTGGCAAGGAAAAACTCCCTTAGATGTTATGAGGAAGAAACCTTGAGAGGAACCAGACTCAAAAGGGAAACCCATCCTCATTTTGGGTGACATCAAGAGTTTGATCATAAATCTTTCAACAATACAGAACACTGGAGAGTGAGAACTAACATGATTACTGGAGTATAATATTATAAGTGATGTTCTTTCTGCAGTCTTATACAGTCTATATGGTTAGTAGCTCCGAGTTTTATGAGCTCAGCATTTGTGATCACCACAGATCCAGCATCAGCTTCTCCATGCCAGAGCCTTTAACACTCCAGGAGGTCCAATGCCAAACTCCACACATGTAGCGGGATCCAAATGGCACTGGTACGTCTCTAGATGGTTCGGGATGTTTGTGAGTTCGGCATCTACTTCTTCAAAGGTCCGTAATCATCACGAGGTGGGAGGTGACTGGAGCTGGCCAAACCTCAGGGTGTCTCGGGATGGGGAGAGAAAGAGAAGCAGTGGAGAGGAATTAGCGTAGCTGCTGTTCATGATATTAACAGCACAAGTTGATAATGTGCATGTGATCAGATGTTCTGGAGCACAAGGTTATGATGTGATGTGTGTTATGTGTAGGCTTTGCTAAAAAGATATGTTTTTAATCTACACTTAAACTGGGTGAGTGTGTCTGAGCCCCGAACACCGTCAGGAAGACTATTCCAGAGTTTAGAAGCTAAATGTGAAAAAGCTCTACCACCTTTAGTGGACTTTGCTATTCTAGGAACTACTAGAAGCCCAGAGTTTTGAGATCTCAGGGAGCGTGGCGGATTGTAGCGAGTTAAAAGACTGGATAGATATATGGGAGCCAAACCATTTAGTGCTTTATAAGTGAGAAGTAATAGTTTGTAGTCTATTCGAAACTTAACAGGAAGCCAATGTAGGGACGATAAGATCGGGGTTATGTGATCATATTTTCTTGACCTTGTAAGAACTCTGGCTGCTGCATTCTGGACTAACTGAAGCTTGTTTATTAATGATGCAGGACATCCACCTAGTAACGCATTACAGTAGTCTATTCTGGAGGTCATGAACGCATGGACGAGCTTTTCTGCATCGGATATGGACAACATATTTCTTAGCTTAGAAATATTTCTAAGGTGAAAGAAGGCTGTTTTAGTAACTTGATTGATATGATTTTTGAAAGACAAGTCGCTGTCTAAAATAACACCCAGGTCTTTTACTGTTGAATTAGTGGTTACAGAACATCCGTCTAAATGCAGGTTGAGATGCTGGAGCTTCTGTATACTAGTTTTTGGTCCGATGAGCAAAATCTCAGTCTTATCGGAATTTAAAAGTAGAAAGTTATGGGTCATAAAAGCACATGGAGTGAAACCAGCACTGCAGGGATGCAGGCAGTGTGGCATGGAGACGCAGCATCTCGTTCGCTCTGGGAACCATGGTTACATACGTAAACTGGAGATGTTCCCTTTCAGGAACTGGAGCTGCATCCAAACGCTTTGGAAACGAGACTCCAATCAAGCCAGACTGACCAATCCCTGCTTAGTGTGAAAGGGCACAGCTAGGGTGAAGGACAAAGGGGCAAGGAGTGGCACTGAGGTCAAGGCTATAGAACCTGTCAAAGGTCAGCAGGGTGGACCAGCCTACAGTGTTGCAAATGTCTTGGAGAGAATCTCCAGAGGACAAGGCCATAGAGGCAGCCACACTTCGAGAGGACCCCGAAAGTAGTGGGTAGAATAGAGGATTCATAAGAGGAAGAGATAGCATCCACAATCCATCTGCTGAGCATCTGCTTATTTGCAGGGAGACCTCTCTTCGGAGGACCATAGCAGACGAACAGCTTCTCCGACTTCCTCCACAGTTCTGTTCAGTGAACGTACATGTCGCAGTGGACACAGTCAGTTAAGCTTCTCCTGGTCCGGGGCCTGAAAGGGAGGAGGAGAGAATGCCTGGAGCATAACAGGTTGTGGGACGGCTGAGGGAACCTTAGGAACATACTCTGATCTAGAGTCCTTTTTGGGAACTATGAAGTACCGGCGGTAGAACCTGGACTCTCTGTCTGACAGAGGGACCACCTTGATGGCCGCCCTTCTCAAGAGAGTGTCAACTTTCTGTTCCATGACCAGAGCCTGCACGGGCTCCACTGGGGTAGATAGTCCCTTAAGGGGATCAGTCTCTTATCAGTCTTCCTCTATATATATATTGAGATATATATAGAGGGAAAGAGAGAGAGAGAGAGGGGTAAGAGAGTAAGAGATGCAATTTTCATATAGAGAGATGAGAATGCACAGGATTAGAATTGAGTTTATTAGAGGAACCGAGCTGGCAGGATGTTTTAGAGACAAGAAAATGTAAAATGGTTATAAAGTCCAGTTCCTAACTAAGACATTAAGAACATGCCCACCAGGTTTCCTTCCGATTGTGTAACATTGTGTAAAAGGTGCTCTAAATTCATTGGCTGATGCTGGCTATGTTTTTTTTTTAGAATTTTTTTAGACACTGAGGACAAATTTTTAGGATGATTAGACTAATGGTTCTGTAGTTATAGCTGTTATTATGTTTTTCCCTCTTTTAGCAGCACCAAGTAGCAAAGCTACGCAATATTTTAATTTGTACAAAGTTTAATCTGATACACATGTAGAGTTTTGTTAAGATCTCATTCCATTCATGAGTAATAACCATTTTAGTAAAAGTAACCTTTCTAATTTGAACGTTTTGTTCACCCTTCATTACGGTGAGTCGAAAGTTCAGCTTTTTTGATATTTATTTATAATCACTGTCCACTGAACATTTCTGCACTGGTTTGGTTACAATCAGGCAAAAAACCTAGGACTAGTTCACAAAAGTAGGTTTTTATCATAATTTAGAATAATTCATGAGGGCTATCAAATGATATCAAAATTAAGTGTATGTTTAAAAAATCTTGCAAAATACAATCATTTATATCAGACCTGGGTATTTTATTTTACTACAAACGTGAGTAAGTAAAGGTGTAACAGTGTCACCTATTAATTTGTGATGGTGCACAAAATACATTTACATGGCTTTTATTTTGGAGGTCACTATTGTTTTTCTTAATAAATGTCATCAGTGCACTTATGCAAGTTTCCAAGAAATGAGCCCTTAGCCCTCAAATATGTCAACTAAGTGAGGATCTGGATCTGGATCTGTATTTCTCTACATTCTGCATCAATTGTTCTTTTTTTAAGGTTAGTTGACATATTTGAGGGCTAATTTTTCGGAAACTTGCAAAACAGAAGAGATTTCTCTCACTGAACACTAAACAAAAACACTGGGTGCAGTTATTTATATATTTTTTTGATAAATTAACGTGATGTTGGTCTTTGAAAACTAGTTAATAAAGTTATGATGCCACTTTTAAAATGCAAATTTTACAAATTGTTTTAATGAATGTTACATAAATAGTACAATAATTCTGAGCACCACACATGTGTATACTGTATATATACAGTATTTATGGTACCTTGACCTCTGACTGCATTAATGTATGGTTTTTCCGAGATACGAGCGGTCACTCAATTGTGGGATATCATCTATATCTATTAAGTATATTATAAACAATAAGAATATTTTTTATATATTATATTTCTCCAGGCCGTCTAAAACCATTTACTTTTACCATATGTGATGCCCACGAAGGTGTGCCCACATTGTGTATTAGTTGTTTTTTTATGTAGTTTATTTTTATTATACACTTTTTTTTCAAGATTTATTTTTGTATAACATGTAATGTAAAATAGTAACACATACATGCAATTATACCTCTGCGCCTGTAGGGGGGCAATGGGACTAGTTTGCCTATGCCTCGCCGGAAATTTCTCTCATAACTGAGAAAAATGTAATAAAGGCAAGCCACAGTTTCTGTCATCCTTTTTTTCTCCACTTTTCAGGTGGGTAATTTGTTTCAAACTTAACAAAATTTGTTGTTATGACTTTGTGAACATTCAGAGACACTTTTGGTGTTAGTGTGAAGAGTTTTTTCCACAAGGCTGGATAGATGCTAATAAAATAAATGCTAATGCTAATGTAGCAAGGCACCGCGCTAATGTTGTTTAGCAAAGGTAACGCGGCATAAATATAAAATTATGTTAGTATATAAAAAAATATATTAGTTAAAAGAGTTAAAATACAGAGAGTTAATAAGTAAAGCTCTGCAAGTTTTAAGAAGGTGACAATCAAAACTGCTATGTTATTTACAAGTTGCTGTGAAGCATGTAGTCCAAGAAACACTGAATGGTGTGTGTAAAAGTGCATTTAAGGTGCAAGTAACCAGCATGTTAATCTGGAAAGTGAGGTAGAGATGTGAAAATTGTGTTGTAACAGAATGTGTTTATTTTTGGAGTTTGAGTGGTTTATGTCATGGTTTAAAGACACTCCAGTATGTCTAAGAGGACAGTGAATATGGACAGTGCAGTGAATAACATGTCAATAAAAGATAACTGGGAAAAATGTAATGAAGGCAAGCCACAGTTTATTTCTGTGACATCCTTTTTTGTTCTCCACTTTTCAGTTTTTTACAGGCGTCTACAGGCGCCACAACCCGGTACCCGTAACACATACTTGAAAAACATGATATGACATGATAAAAAATCTTAAAGCCCTGTAGGCCATGGGTCAAACATGCCCACCGAGGTTTTCCAATCTGCCACCGTTAACCTTGTGTAATAGGTGCTTAAAATTGATTGGCTGATGACGGCCATGTTTTTTGAGATACGTGAAGGTCCTCAGATCCTTTTGGACTGGTTTTGTTCACAAAAGTATGTTTTGGACACAACACAATTTTGCAGAAAAACCGAACTTCAGAAAGCGAATCAGTCATTTTCTTTCTTTTCACCAGAGGATTGCCAGGATATACATTTTTTATTGTACAACAAACAGCATATTAGCCATGGCCAAAAAAAGTGTGAAATTGTTCAGAAAACTGAACCTGATATTTGGATGTACCACAGTGATGCACAAGCAGGTGAAAAGAAAACACACTGGTGATACGGATGAAGGTGAAACATCAGAACGGTGAGCAAAAACTGTAGTATCCTCATGTGAAAATGGTGTAGTTAAATGAAGTGCTTCAGGAAAGTCGCACTGGATCTGTTCTGTCGTGACTCGCGAGCATCAGGTTGCACAATCAGTTTGCTCACAACATAGTGATGGATTTCATTCAAATGCTGTGAACAAAAGCAACAAATAACAGCAGCAGTAAATGAGTACATCTTTATTTTTTTTTATCAAGCCTGTTAGTCTGCTGCATTTCTCTGTTTCATTCTCTTTTTATAGCATTTGTCTTCTACAACGAGTTGGGTATAAACAGAGGTCAGAGCCAAATGGGTGGGATTTGAGCTCCAAGTAGGATGTTGAAACTTCCTGGGGCATTTGTTTGATTGGTTTAATGTCTTGAACATGAGCTGAATGTGGTAGTGTGTGAATTTTGATCCAAAACGTTGGTGAAAACGAAGAGACGACAAACGCATGGTTTTGATGGCATCTAGAAGCGCGGAGTTAAAGAGGTGAGTAACAAACTTTTGTTTGTTTAAAGTAAAACAGGAGAGAATTTCATTTTGTCAGCTTTTTCTGAAAGGCTGAGTTCATGGCAGCAATATTCACAGGCTGCAGTGGTTGCTGGGAGTTTGAGTTGCTCTCAGGCTGAAATCTGACAAACACAAGGATTCTGTGTATTGATGTTTTTATAGCAGCAACATTAGAAATGTAAAATTAATGAGGTGTATGATGTATTATTATTATTATTATTATTATACAGTAATGTGAACTTTTCCTGATTTTTATTTTTATTTTTGCATATTTGCCACATTTAAATGTCAGATCATTAAGCTAATTTTAATCTCACAAAATATAACCGGAGTAAATACAACATGTAGTTTTTAAATGATGATTTCATTTATTATAGAAAATAAGCAGTACAATAAAAAATTAAACAGAGCTGCTGTTTGGAAAAACTTTATTTATGCTAATTTCAGACATGTATATAAAAATACAATGTTAAAATGTATTGTTAAGTACTGCTTAAATTAGTTACAAAATGAAGATTAAGAAATGACAATTAATACATTCAAATTGTGTGACAAGAAATAAAAAAGCCACTTATAGTAAAATGTAAAAAATATATATATTTTTCAAAATATAATATATAATATAATTTAACATCTTCCTTTTTAATAATAGAAAAATATAGAATTATAATTGTAATATGAAAAGTAGGAAGTAACATATAGAAGCAGTAAACATTAAATGATTGAAGGTAAAATCTTAAATATAGTAAAAAAAAAAAAAAAACCAGACACAATATCATTCTATATATAAAGAAAACACAGTGACTCAAGCACAATACTGCATTATTACTGTTTAAAGCAGTGCAGTTAAAATATCTGATCATCATCCAGTGCTGAAAGTGTCTTTTTTGCATTACACTAACAGGCAAATAACATAAATGAGTAAATAAACACAAACATACATAAATGAAACTTGCAAAACAACGTCCATATCTATAAAATTGAATGAGTTCATAAACCATATAAGCTTATTTTTTATTCATTTTTTGTAACTGAGCATGAAATCAGTATTAAAATAAACCAATCAACACTTAATCTACTGCCAGATTATAAATCATTCTGATCCAATGAATAACAACTTGAGTTGATGTGAGTTTAATTCTGTTACATTGTTTAATATAAAGATTTAGATATAAACACAGCTTCCTCTTCCCTCTTCCTCTTTTAATATCACTATCAGGAGTTTGTACAATGTTCAGATTAGAAAAAAGAAGAACACAAATACAGAAACTACGTAATGCCTCCTAAAATGTCTTTACCATGTTCTTCAGCTGATTCAGCAATTCCTGATTGGAGACTTTAGACTTTCTTCATGGACCTATAGAAAATGTCATTTTATATCATTTAGTTATTAATGATTTAACTATTACTGGGTGTTATTTATTAAATATTTTAAAAAATATGTCTGTAAATCAAACTGAACTAAACGTTCCTGCCAAATTTCAAATATTTTATTAATGACGATTTTCTTTGTACGTATGTTAATTATTGCACCATTAATTACTGAGCACATTTAAGTGCATTTGTGAAATTAATAAAAACTGAAAGATGAAAATACATTTAGTCTAAAAACTGACATTTAATTTAGCAGTTGCTAAACTCTTCCTATATGTGAAGGGTCTGGAGCAGTGCAACCACCAGAGCAGCTCAGAGATATTTTGGCTTAATATTTTCATCTTCTAATGCAAAAATGGTGATAATGGTAAAGAAAGAACATGTACTTTTTTACAGCATAGTAAAAAATTTTCTTTCAGGGTCAGCCATGATACAGCAGCCCTGGAGCATAGAGGGTTAAGGGCCTTGTTTAAAGGCCACAAGAGTGTCAGCTTGGAGATACTGGGGCTTAAACCACCGACCTTTCAATTAGTAACCCAGAGCCTTTAACACTGAGCTACTGCCCCCCCCCCCCCCCCAACACTAATAATCATTCATTATATAATGACTATACAAATGATTACAAATCCACTTTCTAATCAATCTGTGTGAACACTGTGCTTTAAGATAACAGCCAATCAAACAACCGCTTAAAATGAAATCTAATAAACAGTGGCTAAAAATTTACTAAAAGATTTTTGTCCTACCTTGTTTTTTAAATTTTTCTATTTTTTCAATTTTAGCATAAGTCACATCACTCGGTCCAGCGGCAGCATCTGTAAAATATTACAGAAACTTTATCATTCTTCATGTTTGTGTCATAAACTCATAGCAAACTTCTAAAAATCACATGCAGCAGTACCGTCCTGAACCAGTTACAACTGATTTAAACCAAACTAATCTAAAAGTTCCTGTGAAATTCACAGTGAAATGCTTTCTGCACATATTCCAGCTATGTTAGGAAGCTGGGGTCAAAGTGCAGCATCAGCCATGATACAGCAGCCCTGGAGCACAGAGGGTTAAGGGCCTTGTTCAGTGGCTACAAGAGTGTCAGCTTGGCGATAATGGGGCGTGAACCACTGACCTTCCAGTTAGTAACCCAGAGCCTTTAACACTGAGCTACTGCCCCCCCACCACTACTAATCATTCATTATATAATGACTATACAAATGATTACAAATACCACCAAATGCTTTAGATCAAGTAACTTGTGTGGTCATTTGGATGGTATTTATGTCAGACTTCCAGATTTATTCTTCCTTGCAGGTGTTTCTTCATAAAAGTTTTTCCTATTTCTTATTATATTAACAACATCTGAATATAGTTTAAATGTAGCATAAATATTAGTTTGCCTACATAATGCTGTTGTCTGGAGAGACTGTGTTTAGTCTTTGAGCTTATCTTACCTTTATCTATGTTCTTCTTCAGCTCTGAGTACAAAGTGTCAGATCCCTCGTTGTTCTTTCCTAGTGGGTAACACTAACTAATGTAACTAATATAATAATCTATTCATATTAAACCTTTAAACTTCCACAGCTACAGTACAGTTACATCTCTAGTTATTTTCATGGTAGTTTTTACATTTATCATAGTGGTTACTGAATAATGTGTTTTAAGATAACAGACAATCAAACAGGTTTAAATGAAATATAAAACAGTGTAATAAATATAAAAAAAGTAATTTTTGTCCTACCTTGTTTTTTCTTGGGTTTCTTTAGTTTTTTTAGGTCAATTTTAGCATAAGTCACATCACTTGGTCCAGCAGCAGCATCTATAAAATATTACATAAACATTATATCATTCTTCATGTTTGTGTCATAATCTCATAGCAAACTTCTAAAAATCACATGCAACCAATTACAAACATTTCTCCAACTTTCAGAATATACGAACAAATGTTCACAATGATCACAATTATTCATTGAATGACACACAAAACCAACATTTGTATAAAAGTAAGTAAACACATTTAGCAGATGTAATAACATCACAATGCTGCTAGTTTCAGTTTGTGCAGATGTGTCAGATTCACATTCGATAATTAGTTTGGCCATTTCCACTTCTTCTCCCTGCAGCTCACCATAGTTTTATGTTATGAAGCATAATGTAATGAAGCAGCCAGCTAGCTGCTAGATAATGAGCTAGTTTATGCTTCAAAATTAACCACATACTAGACAACAACAAAGAACTTTCAGTGGATCTGATAAATCAGTTTTCAGCAGAAGGAGCCACATAAATGTCATAATTGCTGTATGATTTTCTATAAGTTCATCCTAAAACTGTCCATGACCTCATCAACCATGCAGTTTTATTTATTTTAACATTGGTGAGATAAGAAGGACATCTGTTGTATATATGTGTAAATTCCACACTCTATTACCAAAATGAATGTATAAAGATGTAAATGTAAAGCAGATAAAAAAATCACCATGTTTAATGATTTTGCTGCAGCTACCAAATAAACCCTTGTTGTGATTGTGATGTTCACAGATATCTACTGTCTTTAGTTTGAGTGATCCAGAAATGATAATAATATTAAACTGATTACTGAAATTGTACCACATAATGTCTTATAAACAATGTCTTTATGATACCTACAGTACTGCATGTCTCAGTTCTGATTTCTACACTATTAAACTTGGCCAAAATCTTGGGATTGTTGGTGTTATTCCAGATTTGTTGAAGGCCGTCCAGTTACAGGAATGATATCTCATATCTGTGCATGCGTGCGTGCGTGTTTGGTTCTGTAAACATAAAATACACACATCAATGTGCATTTACAGAATATAAGACAATATAATTATTAAGTGAAATAATAATTACCACAAAGAAATAAAAAAATACAATATTGTTAACTACTTATACAATGCACACACATCATGCAGGCCCTGTGGATATCCAAACAACTTTATAGCTCTTATGCTCTTATACAGAGGTGCTACAATATATCAGTGTTTAAATAACTATAATACTGATATAAATGTACATTGATAAAGAGACATTAAAGGAATCTAATGTGATTTAGGCAACATGTAATTCTTTGTACAAATTAAATGTAGAAACTGTCAGAAAAGCTTATAGTTTATACATTTAGGCAGTCAAATTATATACATAGTTACTTACAGTGTGCTGCAGACATGACCAATAAACTCCTAAAACCTAAAAACTACTCTTTTTGTCTGCTATGAACTTCACAAGTGACACAGTTTCACTTTGTTTCCTGTTTTCTACACCAACCTCAGGGGAGAAGCTTGGAATGGTCCATTTCTTGCTGAACAGGGGTGACTGGAAGAGTGCATGTTTAGAGAGGGGGGTCTTTTAAATTCAATTTTAAGATTATATTAGATTAGATCAGAGTAGTTTCAACTTTACTGCCAATGTGCAGTGTACAATTACAGGACCAATGAAATGCAGTTAGCAATGCTGCACTTCTGGTTACTGGTTTACCACTCTGGGTTTTGTGCAATGCTGTCTTTATAAAAGCATCTGCCATAAAATGAATGTAGAGAAAATTTCTGTGTTTGCTAAGACAATACTTTTGGAGAAGTGGTAGCTCAGTGGTAAAGATGTTGTATTCTAATAAAAAGGTCAGGGGTTTAATTCTAAACACCATCAAACTGCCACTGCTGGGCTGCTGAGCAGGACCTTCACCCTCAACTGCTCGAATCTATTTCATTTTATTTGTAGTACATGTTTATCAGTGAACATCGTCCCAAAGCAGAAAATAGAAGTAAATAGATTAAAAATATACATTTTTATTTATAAACCAGTCCATGTAAGTTTATCCCTAATAACTGAGCCAGTGGCAACAGTAGTGAGGAAAACCTCCCTGAGCTGGTATGAGGAATAGAAACCTTAAGAGGAACCAGATTCAGAAGGAAACCATCCTCATCTGAGTGACCCCAAATGTCCATTCATTATAGTTTCATTACTGTAGAGGTTGTAACTGTTCACTGATGGAGACTCGAGTGCAAACTGTAGTTCTAAGACATTGTGTTTATATTAATCACAGTCCAAATCTAAATTCAGTTGTATAAATGAGATCATTGCAATAAACTCTGGATAAAAGCGTCTTCCAAATGCCACAAATGTAAATATCTGGAGAGAGAATATATTTTCTTACCTTCATCTGTGTTTTGCTTCAGTTCTGAGTAAACAGTATCATCTCCCTTACTGCTCTTTCCTAATGGCAACAGTAACTGATTTAGTATTCGCTAAGATAAAACACACTTTTCATATTATCATCTACTAAACATTTACATTTTATACATTCTATTATTTTCACAGTAGTTCCTGAACAATTATTGGATGTTGCTGGATACTATGCTTTAAGATGAATAACTACAAAATATTTGAAGTTAAATTAAATTTTTTATTTTGGCCATGTTGTACTGTAAATTAAAAAAAAACAGTTCTACCTTGTTTCCTCTTTGGTTTCTTTTGGTTTTTCATTTCAATATCAGCATAAATCACATCACTTGGTCCTGCACCAGCATCTATAGAAGATCATTGACAAAGTATTGTTTTCCTATTTGTCTGTATCAGAATCATTTCTAAAAGTACTGCATATAATGCTGTAAAAATCCTAAATTAAAAAAATAATAAAATTAAATAAGATTCAAGCAGGAGCAGTAGCAAGCAGGAGCTGACAAAGTCCCAAAAACTGAAATATTTGTTGTAGTAAAGCACTTTTTGATTTCTGGTAAATTCTGTTTCTGAAGTGCAGCAAATTGTCGACCAAATCATTTCAGTGAAAAATCCCAAAGTGTGAGTATAATACAAGTGCATTAATAACATAAAACATGGACACAGTATGTTTACATTTTACTTTCTGCTGTATTCAGGCAGCTTTTTATTTGCTGAAGATATTTCTGTGATGATGAAGAGGTTTATACTTTGTATGCTTTGTGTTCAAAAACCCACACTTACAGCTACAGTATGTGATGTTGCACAATGTGACAGCAGTATAAGAAAATCACCAGTCATCTTACAGGTCGTCATGTGAACCACATCAGTAACAGCTTAGACAAATACATGCTTAAAAGCATACATACTTACAACTTTCATTTTAAACTCTTAGCAGGTTATTATGATTATGATTATGATTATTATTATTTTGAATAATTTGAACATAGTCATTGTTATGTTTTAGTTATTGCACTTCTATAATGTAGGATATTTAAATAAAATGAAAATAAACCTATTCAGGTAAAACTGTACACAAAATTCAAAGTTCGGTACGTACACTGGTTTTTAAATAATGTCCGTACAAATTATAAAATTGCTTGTCGTTTTTATTAACACAGTTTTTTATTATTATTATTATTATTATTATTATTATTATTATTATTATTATTATTATTATTAACATTAGTGAACTCTGGTGGTCTATGTGCCAAATCGAACATGCGGATCACGAATAGGGATGATCCGCTGTGGCGACCCCTAATGGGAGAAGCCGAAATAACTTTTTTTTTTTATTAACATTGGTGAACCTCAGCAGTTTACATTTTAAAAACGAATTGTAAAAAATGTCTGCTTGGTTAAATAATAAAAATATTTCATAAAAAACATAAAATAGATTTGATCAAAATAATGTAATAAAATTTTTATAACATCGAATAAATTGAGCTATATAAATTTATATAAATAAATGAAATAATTTACATTTGTTAGACCCCTTTTGGGCAATACAGATGTGTGTAATTGTGTGTGTGTGTGTGTGTGTGTGTGTGTGTGTGTGTGTGTGTGTGTGTGATGTTTTACATTTAATATTTAATTTTCTAAAGACATGTTCTACTTAACTGATATACTTATTTCAGCATACTTTAACAAATGTCTTCATTCCAATCCTTATTTATTCACACCCTCAATATGTGGAATTATCAGGATTTTCTCTCTTTAAGAGAAATTTTTGAAGCTGGACATAAAACACTAAAGAGTCCACAGTGCTAGCTTTGGCTACTAGCCACTTTCTGGTTAGCAGCTAATGCTAACACTATAGATTCTTTACTGTTTTATCACTGGCATACAATTTTGTGTATCATTACACTTCTTCATAAACAATATCTAGTACATAAAGTACAGAAATTGCTAAAGGCAGTTAAAAACAATATATCTGACATTTGGTTCATGCAATATTCTTACTGTTTTGTTTCTGGTTTATATTGAGAGCCTGTGAGTTGATTATACTGCTGGTTCCAGCTGCAGAAACATCTTGAAGAGGAAAAGAGGTACAACAAAATTGTTTTCAATGTTTTATTGCCTCTGTCTCATATTTAGCTACAAAACTCTTTATAGTCCATACCTGTGGCTGTTACATCTGCACTTTCATAGACTTTATCATCAGCTATTAAAATAAAATAAATAAGTAAAAAACTTTAGAGGAAAAGATTAACTCGTGTCAAAAACAAACCATGTGTGTTAATTGATATCACAGACTGACCTGGAGGCTGAGTGGTGTCCTGATTTACTGTAGAAGGAGTCTGATATGCTGCATCTTCTCAACAAAGTACAGCAGTGGTGTGAGTTAAAATATTAGTGAAACATAAACATGTGGAAAAAAGCACTAAAAGCAACATTTTTTTATCTGAAATAGCAAATACATCATGGCAACAGGCTTTGTGTGGCTTATTGTGCTACAGACACAAATACTGAAAATCAAACCTTTTTTCTTTTTGTGGCAAAACAACATGATCATTACGATCATTATGATGACAAATGTGAAAGTCAAACTCAGTCCTATAATTAAACCAGTAGCTGAAGAAGGTGAATCTGTGAAAAGAAGGGAACCTGATTATCTATTTAAACACTACATAGTGAAATCAAATTGTTACACATCTAATTCATACAAGAATAAAGAATTTCCTCACCTCTGACTGAAATCCAGGTTTTCGGTGACTCTCCTCTCTCTGGATGTTTACAGTGGTAGAAACCTTCATCTGACTTTGACACACTGCTGATGGTCATCACTCCTGTAGTCTGATTCTGGATGATTGAATCATTTTTATAGAAATCAATACCAGTTGAGATCTTTGTGTTTCGATATAAACAGTGTAAAGTCAGAGGATTTCCCTCAGTTACAGGATGGACAGGACTGTCCAGGATCACATCACCATCTGTAGGTAAAAGAAAAGCAACAATAAAAACATAAAGTGTGTAAAAGTATAATTTTAACATGCAGACCTCTAATGATCTGTTCCATGTGACACTACTGTAGAAACAAACTGACATATTTAAGACCAGAATATTGTGAAAGATGTGTAAATAGAAGTCAAAAATAATAATATTCAATTCTAAATGCTGCAAAATGCTGAATCCTCTATAAAGAACACTTTATATCAGGTAACTAGGAGGCTATAATAACATGTGCTAAGCTAAATAAATGATCTGAGCATGTGTCTGAGACAGAAGTGTAAAGGATTTTATAGTTAATGTTTGTTGCTTTAGTAGAAAGTTTTTAAAATAATACATATAATTTTGTACATATTTTATGTAGGAAATCACTGGTTATATGAATGACAAAGTCATCAAACCTTTTGTTTAATATGAAATATAGCAATAATATGACAATTATTCTAGTATTCAATTTTGTTATTAGATGAACACAGCAGTAAAATAAAAACTAGCTATAAATGAAACATATACAGTATGTAAAAGCTTTCATCATTAACTCAGGTTATAGAAACACCACTACAATGATGCAGTTATTTTAACAATGACTTACAGAAGGAAACTGAAAAATATGTGTCTTGAAATGTTTAATGTAATTGTTTATCTGGAGTAGCTACTGACACTGTGTTCAGTAAAATATCAAGTTCCTCAATTATTTTCAAATATCAAAATAAATTTCAGCAGAGGAGAGTAAACAGGATTTTGTATTTAATTACTAGAAACATCATGTAATGTTTCTTTTTAACAATATTGTTTTTTGTTAGATCTGGTTTATATATTAAATTCTACTGATGAGAAGTGATAAAGACTCACTGTGTACTGTGATGTTAACAGAAATACTGCGTTCTCCAGATTCAGACTGACACCAGTAAACTCCAGTGTGTGATGGAGAGAGGGAGCTGATGTTACATGTATATCCTGAAACTGATGAACAATCAAGCGATGTCTCACTGTGTGTGTATCTTCTCACTGTCCATCCAGTAGAGTCTCTCTGGTCCTCACAGCTCAGTGAGAGAGAGTCAGCAGTAAAGTGTTGAGATCTGCTGGGATTGATGATCAGAGACACTGGAGCAGATTTATCTGTTAATAAATATATATTAATGTTATTATATTTACATTTATGACACTGGTATATAAAAATTAATGTTGGTGAAAAATATGTAGAAAAAAGATTTAGTGTGATGAAGTTGCTGCAGTGTACCAGAGTTAAATCATGAAACACAGACATACATTTCTTCTGTACAGTATAAAAGTTCAATCCTTCTCTTCTTCACTTATTCACACTCGAGCTTTATACTGGGTAAAATGTATTTGTTCTCTATATGTAGGAGTGTAAATATAATTTACTGTGTTTCTACCCAGATCTTCTATAAACATGTTCTGTGTAATTCATTCACATACTCACCAGTAACATTTACCCAGAGTGCATCACTGTAGTGTGTGTAGTAGACTGGGTTTCCTCTTCCAGCTCTGCATCTGTACTGACCTCCATCAGAGACACTGACTGATCTGATAAAGTAGTGATTTGTTTCAGTCTCAGTCTCACGTCTCTGTGTGTCTTTGCTCCAGTAAAACTTCCATCCAGCAGACTGCAGCTTCAGTGTACAGTACAGAGTCACTGAGTTTCCTGTCAGTGCAGCTCCTTTAAGGTCTGATGTGAGTTCAGGTTTAGGTTTTTCTGTTAGAGACAAAACACATGTCACAGGAATCATTTTTAATGAACATTAATTTATTAGGAACCTCTACAAAAAGAAGAAGAAAACATTTTTGTTGTATCTGTAATGATCCTACACTCAAATGAAGATTAAATATTGTAACATTTAATTAATCTAAGACACTGAGACTTTAGTTCATGTAGGCATGTTTATGAAGTGAATTTGTTGGATGCATTAAAGATTCCAAAATATTGTGTGTTTATCAGAAAAATCTGATCATGTCAAAAAAAGACAAAAGTGTGATTCAAAATATTATTCAAAAATAAATAGAAGTAGAATAATTTCTATTTTATTTTTTTCAAATCATGAAACAAACTATTTGTCTCTCCTCATTATTTTAAATGTGTTATCAGAATTCAGATTGCTAGAAATAAAGCAGGTGGAAAATGTAGATGTCTTTATCTAGACATGGAGGATGTTTTAATAGTGTGTGTATGTGACCATCTCATAGCTGTGTTAGTAACTGTGTCTGTGAAGTTTTCATTTACAACTGAATCTCATGAGTTTGATGCTTTAAATGTTACCACCTGGTAACAACTAAAGAGAAGAGAGAGAAAATGTGAATGTTCATTTGCCACAAGGGCACTGAAGAACATTCTGAATTTGAGGTTGATGGAGATCATGGTCACATGACCACAGCTCTCTCATGACACACTTATCTGTATACAGCACTTTCAGTTTGGGTTGGATTTTCATTGTCTTATTTTTGGACTCATGTAACTATTACTACTCTACATTACATACACATGCTGACACACTGACTGACACTGATTTTCTGATCAGTTCACATTTCTTATGTTAAATAAACTGTTATACTTGTGTTTGTCTATTGTCTCCCTTATTTTGTTACAATTAGCACAATTTACCTGCAGAACAGATTATCATTGTACTTATTTCCTGCCATTTTTCTGTCTTGAGCATACAATTTACAAACAAGGCAACTAGTTATATAAATTAAACATTGTACAAAACCTGTAAAGTATCCACAGTATAGATTATGTGTGTGTGTGTGTGTGTGTGTGTGTGTGTGTGTGTGTGTGTGTGTGTGTGTGTTAAATAAAAATATTTAAGTTGTAATGCTTCTTTGCATTTTTGTCAAATGGAGAATAATTCGTTTACCCATAAACACCAACAGCTGCCCATTAGCTCATATCCTCAGTTTTGTTTGAAAAAGTTATTTTTTGTGGAAAAATATGTTTATAGGTGGTCTGTGGTGGTACATTTCATACCATGTGTATTTACTATTACAAAGATTCCTGAGTTTATATCTGTTTCCACTAGATGGCGCTTGTGCACTTAGATACTGGTTTATTTCGGTAATCTTTCATTAGTTTAATTTGTAGAATTTTATTATTTTATAATGTTTATTGTGATTTTTATACTCAATTGTTGTTTACTTGAGTCTGATTCTTTCTACGAGTGTTTGGTTATGTTTTATTTTATTCCCATCATGTCTTATGGCACTTCCTGTTATATGATCTGCATGAAGAGATGAACGATGCTACAGAATCATCGAAAGATTTCATGTGTTTCCTTTTGCCATTATAAGCATCCAATCAAGAGACTTTAAGATATATTCCCCTCTCTTAGCTCACAAGCAGGTAAAAGTGATATGTGGATGTATTTTTTGTTTATTTACGAGTTTAAAATCGTATGTGTGTTTTAGGGCTGGGCGATAAATCGTTTTATCGATTAACTCGAATGTGTAGTTTACATTGATCTGTTTTAATAAAAATCGGTTTTCTCTTTAATGTCCGCCGACGCTCCCCTCTGGGCTCCCATAGTTTTGAACGAACTCAGCCCCGCCCCCCACGCGTTTGCCATAGAGATACACAAACAACATGGCAGCGAGCAGAGAAGAACTCGTTCCCAAGAAAAGTTAAGCAGCCGCATGTTGAAAATACACACGGTTAAACAGCCGCACTTTGTTTAGTGTTGCACGTCCAATCGTACATTACAGTACGGGTGGTGGAAGCGACCAAAATACATGTAAAGGCGCTTCAGAACGGCGTTTCCGTTAAGAAACAGAAAAATCAGATCATTTAAATCACCATATTCAAACACTTATAAAGTTTTTAAAAAGAGTAAAGGCAAAATCACTCCAAGCATCACTGCATTTTTAAGCATGTTCCACATTCAAACACTGATAAAACATTTTTCTTTATAGGTTTGCTCAATCTTTCAAATTATTTTTATTGACAGTGTCCCTGTCTATTACTCTCTTAAGTTTGATCTCATTTTACTGTGGAGTTTTGGAGAAAAGTAAAGGCAAATTCACTCAAAACCTCAGGTGCATTTTCAATCATGTTCCACATTTAAACGCTCATAAAATATTTTTCTTTGTTGGTTTGCTCATTTTATGTTATGTTACGTTCTATTTTCACAATTTACAAAGTCAGGGCCACCATCTTGTATTTTTGGCTTGTTGTTTCTGATTGCACTTAAACCCAAAGTGGGTTATAATCCCAGAAGGGTAAATACACTTTATTAAATAAAGTTAAAACTTTTTTTTGAAATGTTTTTGTCAGGGGAAAAAAATCAATTTAAATCGCAAATCGGATTTTTTGTGAAAAAATCGGGGATTTTTTTTTTAGGCCATATCGCCCAACCCTAGTGTTTTTCCATGTAATTGAATGTGGGACTGATGTTTGTTATTTACGGTCTGTTTATTTAGTTCTACAGTGTTGATGTCCGCGTGCATTAAACATCTGTAAAAGAGAACCTCAGCCTTCGTGTTGTGACTGAGAGTCTCATACCATGTGTGTTTAACTGTTATTCCTTTACCTGCACACGATTTAACTTGTTCTAGTTTCTAGTTTTCTTGCCAACATCCTTGAGAGCATCATTTAGTTCCCACATGGAAGCTGTATGAAACTACAGCTATACCCAAAACAAACATGGCTGACAACATACACAAGTCATCATGCTGTAAACTAAACAAGCTAACAGACTTACAAAGATAAAAAAAAATGTCACAATATGTGTGGATTTTGTGTGGATATTGGGATCATGAGAAATACATGTCTACACTTTAAATTGTTCATAGGAGAGAATATGTGATATAAAACACACTCACCTGCTACAGTCAGTGTAACTGCATCACTGCTCTGTGTGTATTTTGGGTCTGATGATTGAGTTCCTTTACAGCTATAAGGACCTTTATTAGAGTCTTTAACATCAGTGATTGTGTAGGTCTTCTTTCCTGCAGCAGCTCTGATTTCTTCATTACTTCTATTCCAGTGATACTTCCAGGATCCTCCAGTCTGTATGTCACATGTGAGAGTGACAGTTTCCCCAATGAACACATTCACAGCTGGTGTATTTTCACTACAGGCTTTGGTCTCGCTATACAAAGATAATAAAAATGTACCAAACAGTACATGTAATCATCATTTAAACATCATGTTACATTATTAAACAATAGCAATAAATGTTAAAATAATAATAAGAAACACTGAGGAAAATGTGATACAACGATCACAAAGACTAATAAGCTGTAGTTATAAATTTAATCAAATTAATTTATTTAAAATTAGAAAAATAAAAATGAAACTGAAAAGAAAGAGTGAAAGGAGCAGTAACATCATTTTAACAAGACTTTGTTTCTTTATATAATTTTGTTTCTCATTCAATAAAATCTGTTGCTGTAATGCATGAATTGGGTTTACAAAGTGATGCAGAGTTTTTAACTGCAGCTCCACCAGACACGTGATTGCCACTGTCCTCTCCAGTGTGAACTCATCTTCCTACAGGAGTTTGTCTCTAACAGCACTTACTGAAGCATTGATAATCAGTTGCTTTCAGTTTTCTTTTTGTATAATGGCACATGGTGTAGCTAATAAGTACTTTTTACTTTTAACCTACCATATTTTCTGGACTATACCTTGCCACAGTCACCACAGCTGCTCATCAGGGATAAATGCACACCATTCACCTTGACTGTTGATTTCTGTAAAGCTGCTTTAAGACAATGTGAAAAGAGGTATAGAAATAAACTTGACTTGACCTAAATATAAGCCGCTATTTTTTTCCCACGCTTTGAACCCCGCGGCTTAAACAACGAAGTGGCTAATTTATGGATTTTTCCAGGGTTTTTACGGGTTTCACAAGCTTCAAGCCAAAAATCTGAGCGACATAACATTAGACCAATTAAATTGCCAAACGGGTTTAAGGAGAACCAATGAAACTCTTTATATTAACTCTATATATATCAGATGCGCTCCCACTGAATCGGGCCCCAGCACATCATAAATATGGATGACGTTCCTCTGAAGTTTGACCTGCCGCTCACTCGGACTGTCTACAGGAAATGTGAATCATTCGTCACGCTGAAAACAACCGGGCATGAAAAAACACACTTCACCTGTGTTCTGAGCTGCACGGCATCGGGAGAAAAGCTTTACCGATGGTGATTTTTAAATGCATGATGATGCCAAAAGATAAACTCTCGAGAGAAATAGATGTGAAAGGAAGGAGGAAGACAGTGAACAATGACTTTCTTGGTAGGCTACTGTTTAGATACAAGCCGTGTTACAGGCACTGTCTTTTATTAAAGCCTGTGTAAAGTTCATTAGTTTCAATGTAGACATATAGACATATAGATAGGCTTATAGACAGGTGCTGCTTATTTATGTTCAAAATAAAAATCTTTGTAAAATTCAGTGGGTGCGGCTTATATTTGGGTGCACTTAATAGTCCGGAAATTACGGTAACCCTAACCCTTTTCATTATCATGTGTTTCTGTCATGCATTATTTGAAGAAGCACTTAAATGGGTGATTAGAATCAGCACACTAAAATCAGTAGTGAGTACAACATTTTCAAAAGAACAGCTTGCAAAGAGTTGAAGTAGAGGCTGGAACAGAGGGTCATAAAGCAGCCATACTTAAAATACATGCTACTTTTTAGAAGATAATGAGGTTCAAGACTGTGTGTTAACTGTGTGTTTGGTACATCCATGGAAGTGCCTGGCTTTATTTCTGTTGAACAAAGTCTTCTTCTTTGACATGGCGAACCTGGATCCTGAAACTTAGTTTCTTTCTTTACTTTATATTTTAACTTTGTTGTTGAATTTGCTGTATTGATAATAATTGGCCATGACACGAACGCTCTTCATTCGGACACATACTGGCTAAAAGTTTCATAAGGTCTTTGAACTCTTGGTGAAATGTGTATCTGCAGGCAAAATTAAATGTCTCTTAAGTGCCTCCATCACTATCAAAAGTAGTACCTTGATCTGGTGGTATTTAAAACAGATGCTGTCCCTATGTGCCTAGACCAGGGATCACCAACGTGGTGCCCGTGGGCACCGGGTCGTCCGCAAGGACCACATGAGTCGACCGCGAGGGTTTTCTAAAAATAGCTGTTTTCAACTTTGTTAAATCATTGTTGATAATTATTGTGAGAAATCATTGACATGATTAGTGTCTTCACATAGATCAGGGGTGTCAAACTCAGTGTCAAATCCGGCCCGATGTACACTTATATCCGCAAGATGATTTTATAAAGATCTATTATTATTGTTATTAATGTCACGGCGATATGAAGCGCTGATAACACAAACTACAGATCCCATAATGCAGCGCTTCAGCTGCCTTACCGAACACTAGACTACATTGGGAACATTCCAGCGTCAATCAAGTCAAGCTTCTGTTGATGAAGAAAAAAGTTGATTCTGAAAACAGAGCCTTTTAAAACCGATGGGATTCTGAGTAGATGTTTACTGACACTGCCGGTTAACCCGTGTATTTGTGGAACGAATGTGGCTGTAATTAAGGAATTTAATCTCAGACGGAACTACGAGACAAAACATCAGGAGAAGCTGAAAAACCTGAATGCAGAGCAGAAGATACAGAAAGGAGAAGAGTTAAAAAAAAATCTGACATTTCAGCAGACGTTTTTCACCACAGCAAAATCACAAAGTGAAGCTGGTGTGAAAACAGAGGAGAAATCAGAGTCACATCAGATTATTAAACACAGTAAACGCAGTAGCGAGTTAGCAGTCGCCACAGCAGATCATCCGTCTCCATACCCACCTGTCCTCTACATCTTCCTCTTCCCTCTAATGAACTCATTTCTAATCCTGTCCATCCTCATCACTCCCAACGAAAACCTCAACATCTTCAGCTTTGCTACCTCCAGCTCCACCTCCTGTCTTTTATTCAATGCCTGTCTTTTATTCAATGTCTCTAAACCATGCAACATCTCAGGTCTCACCACAGTCCTTTCATTCTTGCAGATACTCTTTTATCACAAATCACTCCTACTATCACTCTTCTCCACCCACTCCATCCTGCCTGCACTATTTTCTTCACTTCTCTAACACAAATAACATTTTAAACTATGGTGGGGAAAAAGTGAGGCTGTAATAGTTTATAAAATCTGGCTGGGCAATAGATGTTTGTGTGTGTGTGTGTGTGTGTGTGTGTGTGTGTGTGTGTGTGTGTGTGTGTGTGTGTGTGTGTGAGTGCATGTATGGTAATCAAAAATCTTGTCATTAATCTGAAATGCTGTAGTGGCCTGTAATAAAGTTCTCTGTCACGTGTGAAAAATCCATGTGGACACTTTAAAAATAGAACTGACAATATGTGATATAAAACTCACTCACCTGCTACAGTCAGTGTAACTGCATCACTGCTCTGTGTGTATTTTGGGTCTGATGATTGAGTTCCTTTACAGCGATAAGGACCTTTATTAGAGTCTTTAACATCAGTAATTGTGTAGGTCTTCTTTCCTGCAGCAACACTGAATTCTTCATTACTTCTATTCCAGTGATACTTCCAGGATCCTCCAGTCTGTATGTCACATGTGAGAGTGACAGTTTCCCCAATGAACACATTCACATCTGGGTCTATTTTCACTACAGGCTTTGGTCTCGCTATACAAAGATAATAAAAACATCAGTAAATGTAAACATTAATTACTATATAATGTAATTGCACAATCCCAATTAATATCAAATTATTATTGTGTTGAAACAAGTTTAATGTTACAAATTCTTTATTTTGTGTTTAGTTTGATAACACATTTATTTATTAATGTCTGTAATTCTTTAATGTTATTCATAGCACTAATTATCCTGTTTAATTTATTTATGTTTAGAGCTCCTTCTAGTGGCAAGTTTTGATATTGCTGTAATTCTGTGATTTCCGGTATTCACGTGAATCAGGAAGTAGTAAGTGCTGCATGCAGGCATCGGTAATGATGGCGCTCTTTAATTGCCATATATTTTTGTAATCTTTAACCCTGCAACAGCATCGCTTGTAAGTATTTATTTGATTGACATGGATGTACATTATACTTGCATGCAAATGTAAATTGTTAGGGTTTAATATCATTATTAATAATTTTCCCATCCGGCTATTGCATTAGCCACATTGTGCTTTAGCGTCATATGTATTCATTATTAAAATATGTTTATTTGTAGTTTCACTCCAAACCCAAGACCATTAAACCTGTGGGCAAATAAACTTCTTGTCTTCAGAGTCATGTAAGGGGAAGAGAGTTTATTTGACTGTCAAGGCACTAACACATGTTGAGGACAGAACAATTATTATTTTTATAGACTTGAAATGTAGAAAACATGACGTACCTTTAACTGTAACTGTAACTGCAGCACTGAACTCTGACTCGTAGTTTCCCCTGAGTGCTTTGCAGTAGTATGTTGTTTGTCCTTCATTAGAGTCTGTTACGGTGAAGGTGTTGGTATTTGTGGTTTCAGGGGACAGGGGATATGAATTGTGATCGTATTTATTCCACAAAAACGTCCATCCAGTAGACTGCAGATTACAGTTCAGAGTAACTGTGTCTCCAGTGTAGATGAAGCTCTGAGGATTCACACTCACAGTCGGTGTGGGTTTTACTGTTGATATAAAATCTTCTGCTTTTATTTTTGCACCATAGGTTTCATTAAATAAATCTCTCTCTTTATGAACAAATACATTTTTTTAAATTAAAATATAAAGTAAATATTATATGGAAAACAACATGCCAAAATACACACATCTTTATTAGAAGAGATAAAGGGAATGTTTTGAAATGGTCACTTTATGTTTTGCCTACAAAGCAATAACAGTGTGTTTTCTTGCCCCCTCAAACATCATCATTAAAATGATATGAACACAGTGCACTACATTGGGGGTCTGAGTTACAGTGTGTATTTCAGTCTACCTTGATAACCTGGTTATTTAAATATTTCTTAAAACACTTTAAAAAATAAAAACACAGAATCTATAAAAGCCTCATTTATCCATAGTTATGAGTTGCTTTATGCATTCATGATATCTTTATAAAATGTTCATTATAATTAAGACTGTTACAAATAAACACTGTGGTGTTCCGCAATACTTACTCAAGTTTATCTTAAAAATGATCAAATCATAAACATCTGTAAATTGGTACAGCTGATGTGTTCTACAGACTCTGTGTTGGACTGAGATGTGATCTAGTTCTTGTGTGTACATGTTAAATGAGGTAAATTATGTTTTGCGGTTGGAAGCAACCTGTACTACTAACTGCACTCATCAGTACATAATTTAAAGCTCTCTTCATTCACCTAAAGTTACAGATCTTTACTGTCAGTAAAACAGTGAAACTATGAAATATGTAAGATCATGACAGCAGGATCAGTCTGACTTTTAGGTGAAAAACCACGTTTCTCATAAATATCATAAATTTTCTAATAATTTAAAATAACATTGAATTGCAAAATGAAATTCCATTTAGACAGTGAACACTTTTTGATGAATCCTGTCTTGTTCAGAAATCAAGGAAATGTGAGGCTTTAAGACAGAACAGTGAAAACTAAACAGACAGGAGGAAACTGTAATGTTATAATGAGACTCAGATTCAGTGTAGCTCATTTAAATAATCTGCACAAATCTCACATTTCTGTAACATTATATTGTGTGTGAAAATAACAAAAAGTAATGACAAATTCACAAACTCACCTGATACAGTGAGAGTAACAGAATCACTTGTCTCTGAGATCTGATTGTCACTGTGTCTCCTCCCTCTGCAGGTGTATTTCCCTTTATAAGTGTCTGTAATAGAGCTGATACTGAACTCCTGTGTTGTGTAGTATGTGTAGTATGGGTGGTTTGGGTAGAATGTGTGGTATAATGTTAACATGTTATAATCCCTATACCAGTCATATAACCACACTGAGTCTCCTTCTGTCTGAAATTCACATCTGAAAGTCACTTTCTCGTCCCTGAACACGTGTGTATCAGGCTGTATTTTCACCACAGGTTTAGGACTCTCTGTAAAATAAAAATGTATTGTTACATATGAATTAAATTCCAACACCTTTATTTACATAAGTAATAACATTTCAATATGAAATATAGAATAGTCGTTGCTATTGTGTCTCTATTTGTCTTGTACCCAGCCACTGCCATATTTAGGTTTGTTATTTTTTTTATATATCTTTATATCATTTTTATATATATTTTGTTTTTTGTCTTAATCTGGTATTTTTTGTATGAATCTTATGCATCCAGTGAAATTAAAATGGGATAATAGGAAAAAATCATGGTGAAATCACAAAACTAGTACAGGGGATAGATATTTTTCACCACTTTAAATGCAATGAGACAAACATGTGTTTGTGTGACCTCCCAGTCCACCTCTGGAATTTCAGATATGGCAGGTTATCATTTGTCAACGTCAGCACAGAATCTCCGGTGAATCAGCTTCTTCTCCACCTTCGTTTCTCCAGTTACAGTCTGATACTAATTGTTTAAATGTATTATTTTTCTTACTAATCTACACTCAGTACCTCTTAATGGCATATTGAGAACAGAATTCTAGAAATATACACAAATATATAAAAAATAAATAATTAAATATAAAAATATAAATAAAATAAATAAGAAAAATTCACATACATTCGTATTCAGCCACTTTGCAACAACGATTGAAAAATCAGCTCAGGTGCCTGCAAAGTCTCATGATTATTGCTGAGGTGTAGTAACATGACAGGAGTCTACCTGTGGAAAATATTACTGAATGGACATGATTTGGAAAGGCACACACCTCTCTGTAAAAGGCTTCACATATCAGAGCAAAACCCAAGCCATGAGCTTAATGGAGCTGCCTGCTGAACTCAGAGACTGGATTGTTACGAGGCACAGATCTGGAAAAGGCTAAAAAGAAATTGCTGCTGCACTGAAGATTCCCAAGAGCACAGTGACCTCCATATTTCTTAAATCTAAGAAGTGTGGTACAACCAGGCTCTGGAAAACATTTGTGTGGAGATTCAAGAAGGACAACCATCACTGCAGTGCTCCACTAGTCTGGGTTTTATGCAGAGGTGGGAAGTAACGAAGTACAAATACTTTGTTACTGTACTTAAGTAGATTTTTTTGGTATCAGTACTTTACTCCATTATTTATTTTTCAGACAAACTTTTTACTTTTACTAATTACATTATTACACAAATATCTGTACTTTCTATACATCATTCTAAAGCTCTAAGTCTCAAGCAGAGATTTCAGATCACTATTTTTCAATGAAAAACGTATAACAAATGTATTTCCTAAATTTGTCTAAGTAGTACACACAAACAACATGCATAACAAATCGCACTAATTACATGAATTATTGTAATAACAAGTCACAAACACATCCACTGCTGCTAATTCTGGTTTATTTGGAAAGATAAGGGTCCAGTGAACAACCGTAAAGCCGTAAAGCATTTCTGCTCCAACCAAACAGTAGTGTTGTAATTTAGATGGTTATTCTTTTGTTTATTTCACTGAACTTTGGCTTGTGTTTGTCTGTATATGTTTTGGAATAACTTTCACATAAAAAAAAAATGCAATCTTGCTGGGAAAAAAACAAATATGGCTGGTGTTACAAAATGCTTAAGACCATAAGATAAATAAATAAATAAATAAAACAGTAAAAGAGGCAGAGTCTTGGGTTGAGTCTCCTCTATAGGCAGGTGTCTTTTCTGCACCACCTATCATTTCAAACCTTTTATTTCAAGCCAGTAGCCTTTTGGAAACAAAATGTAGCCAATAAGTGCAGGATTTTAACGATATATGGGAGGATTTTATTCGACACGTGTGTGAGTCTTAGTTTTATTACTCTATACAAACTCTTACTGGTTACACATGCACACAAACCCGGAAGTGATGCAGCTCTCAGTTCTGCTCAAACAGCTGTTTATAGTTCGTGCTAACTGGACTTTGTTTACAAAAAAAAAAAGAAAGAAAAAAAATGGACAGTCAAAAGTTGTTTTATCTGAGATTTGCACAAAGTAGCGATATGGAAAATATTCTTGGGGGCAGAGTAACAACAGAGACCTGGAGATCTACATCTGTAAGTTACAATATATCTCCCTTTACAGTTTTATACGATTTTATAGGTTTTATTGCCCGTTTGTATTTTTTAAAGAGAAATGCTTCAAAAGTGTGTGTGTGTGTGTGTGTGTGTGTGTGTGTGTGTGTGTGTGTGTGTGTGTGTGTTGTTGAGATTGGAATGGCCGCACAGCAATATGAATGGCCATGACTGTAAAACAAGAGCTTGTCTGGCTACCTGGTTATCAATATGGATGCTAAATCAATATCAATATCCCCAAACATGTATAACAAAAGCCTTTAATGGTCAGCTATTAATTTCTATGCAGACTGTATGAATAGAGTATGAATGACCATCTGAGCTTAGCAGGTGGCTCTCAAATGGGGATTAGACACAGTCTCAGATTAATGTTTGTAGGAATATCATTTGTTATAAAAAAATCTTCATAAAATGTAAAATATAAACTCATGAGACATGTGGCTTTTAACCAAGTACTTTTCTGGATTTCTCCAGGACTGATTTCATGTATTTATATATGAAATAATAATAATGTTAAATGCAGGAAATGTATATCCATGGCACTTCATCATCTATAACTTAATATCTTTTTGAGCAATATCAACTTTGAATGATTGTTAGTAAAGCTCAAAGATATCTAATTTGTGTATGTACCCAACTTTTTCTCAGGAACTTATTTGGGCGGGGTGGGGGGCGAACCAGGCATAGTTTCAGATAAATGTTTGTAGGAATCTCATTTTACATGATATCTACATTCAATTTAAAATATAAACTTAAGACATTTTCTGGATTGCTACATTACTGATTTCATGTATTTATGTATGAAAAATAAAAAAACTATTCAGGATTTTTTTTCACAGTGCTTTATCATTTATTACTGTCTATAACTTATTATCTTTTTGATTTTTGAAATTGTGTATGTAGCCCACTTTTATCAGGAACGGTTAACATTTAAAGTTAGGTATGGCATTTTCAGATGTGAGTCCCAAAATCTGTGCTAAACGCTAACAGGTTAAAGGCCGGTCTGTAAAAATATTGTCTGACATTAAACCGGTCCCTGGCGCAAAAAAAGGTTGGGGACCACTGCTCTAAGTCACATGTTCTTCATTTGCTGGTGTGATTACTTTAAAGAACCATGTCTTCAATATTTAATATTAGATTTTTATTCCGGTACACACAAACATCTCCACACTTCTACTTGTATGTCATCTGGTCCAACTGACTTTCCATTCTTCATCCTCTTAATTGCCGCTCTCACTTCCTCCTTACTAATCCCATTCACTTCCTGCTTCACCATCTCCACACTATTCAACCTTCTCTCGCTTTCATTTTCCTCATTCATCAGCTGCTTGAAATACTCCCTCCACCTCCTCAACACACTCTCCTCACTAGTCAACACATTTCCATCTGCATCCTTTATTGCTCTAACTTGCAGCACATCCTTCCCAGCTCGGTCCCTCTGCCTGGCCAATCGGTATAAATCATTTTCTCCTTCCTTAGTGTCCAACCTCCTATACAGCTCCTCATATGCCTTTTCCTTGGCTTTCGCCACATCCCTCTTTACCTGCTGCCGCATCTCCTTGTACTCCTGCCTACTTTTTTCATCACTCTGTCTATCCCACTTCTGTTTTGCCAACCTCTTTCTCCTCATGCTTTCCTGCACTTCCTCATTCCACCACGTCTCTTTGTCTTGCTTTCTATTTCCAGATGTTACACCAAGTACCTTTCTAGCTGTCTCTCTTATCACTTCTAAAGTAGTTTCCCAATCACCCAACACCTCTTCACCACCACCGAGCCTCTGTCTGACAACTTCCCTGAATCTCTCACTACAGTCTTCCTCCTTCAGTTTTCACCATCTTATTCTTCTTTCAGTCATCACTCTCCCCCTCTTCATCTTCACCTCCAAAACCATCCTACAGACCACCATCCGATGATGTCTAGCTACGCTGTCCCCTGCCAACACCTTACAGTCTCCAATCTCCCTCAGGTTGCATCTCCAACATAGAACATAGTCCACCTGTATGTACCTTCCTCCACTCTTATCCGTCACTCTATGCTCCTCATTCTTCTTAAAATAAGTGTTCACCACTGTCACTTTCATCCTTTTAGCAAATTCTACCACCATCTGCCTTCCACATTCCTCTCTTTAAGGCCATACATACCCATCACCTCCTCATCACCTCTGTTCCCTTCACCTACATGCCCATTTAAGTCTGCCTCAATCACCATTCTTTTATTCCTAGGTACACCATCTACCACTTCATCCAACTCACTCCAGAATGTTTCCTTCTCCTTCATCTTACAACCCACTTGTGGAGCATAAGCACTGATGACATTTATCATCACCCCTTCAACTTCCAGCTTCACTTTCATACCTCTATCAGAAACTCTCTTCACCTCCACTTCACTCTTACTCTACTCTTCCTTCAGAATCACCCCTACACCATTTCTCTTTCCATCCACATCATGATAGAACAGTTTAAACCCACTGTCCTTACTCCTGGCCTGCCTCCCTTTCCACTTGGTCTCCTGAACACACAACTAAATAAATACACACAAATACACAACTCATCTACCTCTCTCTCTTTACCAGTCATAGTACCTACATTTCTCCTTCTTTGGCCAACAGTAGCCCAATTTCCACTGGCACCCTGCTGACTAATGATACCTGTGGTGGTCATTGGTAACTCGGGCCTCGACCGATCCAGTATGAAATTCTGTTTCGTGATCCGCATATTTTATTTGGCTTGTGCAATTCTAAATATATAGAAATAATTTTTGGCTCAAGCTCCCCAAAATACCTGAAATTATCTTATTTTATGTACACATCTCATAATCAGTGTATGGCTCTGTAATTGTCTTGCTAAAGCTTTATTTCATTATTTATTTATTGGATTTTTAACAAGTAGATCTTTATTGCTAAATTATGTCAGTTAGTGAAAGAACTTAGGCGTACTAAGACCCATATCTAACATTTTATAGAAACGTTTTTTACACAATTTTGTGTAATTGGGAAATTACTGTGGAAAGTATGGAATCATAGCAAGACCACCTTCATACATCTAACATGCTTTCGGAGGCATTAGGTAAGCACATTTACTAAATATCAGTCAATATTCAGAGCTAATAGTAAAAGTCTAGTATATTTTTAACAGTCCAATAATATCAATGTATTAAATATTAGATTTTTGCCTTTCATCTATTATCATGTCCAACTGTCACAACAGCATGATAATTGATAAGACTTTCCTCAGTTTTAATTTCATTGTACTGTAAGAGTTCTCAGTATGTACAGTAGCTTTTCAATTAATATTTTTTATTGCGTAGAGTAAACATTAATTTGGAAAATTGGAACACAAATTACACACATGATATTAATGGATCATGTGCTGGAAAAGTTTTTCCACCCACTTTTAATGCAAATTACCTCATGAATGCTGATCCATATTAATGAGCCTGAAATTCAATTGTTCTTTCTTTATGGTGAATAATGGCAACAGGTGAGAAAAGAGCAAAGACACTGAGATACACACACTTGTAGGGGAGGTGGGATCACTTATAATAAAGTAGCAGTGCGAGTCACAGTGTGTTGCTGCTTCTGTCAACTGTGTCAGTAGGACAGAACAGACAGTTGCAGAACTGAAGAAATAAGTGGTCCAATCTGAAAGTATAATATCTTTCTATATTGCCCTTAAAGCAATTTCAGAGCAGTTCATTTACACGATTAGATTTGGGACAGCTGACATGCCTGCACATTGCATTTTATTTCCATCCTGTTATTGCAAAGTGTAAACTGAAAAACTGACGCATCGAATACCCATATTAATTATACCATCCAAAATGGCAGGCATTATAGTAGTCAGGGACGGCTGTGATATACCAGATCTATAGGATTAGATTTAATAGAATTATATGATATCATTAATGTAATAAAAAGGGTCTTAGAGAAAGTTGAATATGTGTACGCAATTGAATATGTGTACGCATGTCTCAGAGTTTATTTACAGGTGTGCACATTTTTAATATTTAAAGGCTCTTAGTCTAAGGTCTCAATAAAAAAAATCTGATTCAAGCTCTAAGAAAAATGTAATATTGTAAAGATCAAGATCATTCATGGTAACTGTATTTGTACTGTACATAGTATTATTTTTCTAATTTATGCCACTTATCTTTTAAATGAACAGACTGAGATGAAGGTGATTTTACTTTTCACATGTACTTTAAAGCTCAGTGGAAGTCTTTGCATGTCCAAGTTATAGTAGGAAGTTGAGGTCAGAGTGCAGAGTCAGCCATTATACAGAGCCCTTGGAGCACAGAGGGTTAAGGACCTTGCTCAGGGGCCAAAGTTTGCAGATTGGTATATACAGTATAGAAGCCAAATGAAAAAAGATAAAAAGATATAAATCACCTGCTTGTGCACCATGGATGAGTCCAGTCAACACTAAAAGTAGAAAATAAAAGAAACAAACAAAAAAAGAAATGATTGTAAACATATCCATAATCTTATTTTCTAATACATAAATATGCTGATGATTACCAGGGTTATTTTATTAATAATCATACCATACTATTACCAGATAAGGTCATGTTTAATGAGTAACAACCACAACATACAAACCACAAGGTAGTTGTCACAAACACATTTTTTTTTCTGATGACAAATCAACTGTTGCCATTGTTACAGAGAAACAAAAAACACAAAGTCTTACACTTTCCATAATGTAGTGGAATGAATACATTTCCTATAGCAGAAAGATTACAGCATTACAAAGTCATAACACTTAAAAAATTATGTATGTTTTTTTATTAATGAAATACTTAATAGTGTGTTAGTTACTTGAAATTAATTCTCCAGCGCATGGTCTCCTGCCAGGTTAATGCTAAGACCTGCAGTTTTCCAGATTACAAAATGTATAACAATGTCAAATAAATTAAAGAAGATTAAATCCTAAATATATACTGAGTACCAGGTTGAAACAGCCATTAAAATCATAATCAGCTGCTTTAATGTTTGGAGAAACAAGAAACTCCAGCATGAAAATACTTGTTTAAAAGAAAATGTGTTTAAAAACTGATTTATATTTTACATATAAAATGCATTGGGTTGAATTTAATGACACTATAAAAACAGCATGTATTTTTAACTTCAAATTCTATAGACATATAAATAATCAAACAGCACCAGATTTCAGAACTTTCAACCTGTTAATTCTAATCTTAATTCATAACCAAACACTTTATAAAACACACAGAAAACATTTACTCACAGATCATCACACAGAGTGGACGGAGCTCCATCCTGTTCTACTGATGATGACTGTCAGAAGTGTTAAAACCTTTACACTTCCTGTTCTAAAATACTGTGTGTGTGTGTGTGTGTGTGTCTGGGTGTGTGTCTGTGTGTGAGAAAGAAAGGCAGGAACAATCCTTTATTTGTATGTATTTATGTTACAATTTCTATGTTACAGTTATATGTAATGTACTTTGAGTGTTAAAAACAGCAGTGTGGAAAGTTTCTCTGTCGGTGACCAAACAATGTTTTAAAGAAGTACAAACAAATATATATATATATATATATATATATATATATATATATATATATATATATATATATAGAGAGAGAGAGAGAGAGAGAGAGAGAGAGAGAGAGAGAGAGAGAGAGAGAGAGAGAGAGAGAGAGGGGGGGGGTGGTTTCTATATGTGGTGCTAAAAACGTTTGCATGCAGGCAGTTACTATAGGTGGTGTCTGACTACTGCACTAATAAACTCCATTTTTAAAATATGCGAAAGACAGTAAGAATAATCAGTGTATAAGAAGAAAACAGAAACAGGAACAGAAATCTAAGAACAGGTGCACACATAAATGAACATGGCTAGAATTCAAAAAGTAACAATGAAAAGGTAAAAAAAATAAATAGTAAGTCATAAATGACATCTTGGTTATTTGAGTTTTGCTTTCTGGGCTCCATGTTTAGTGTAATGCATCATAAGATAGTATAAGATACTGTAGAGGTTTTTATAATGTCTTTCATTATGTTCATCTATTGGTATTTGCTCATTATTGAGTGCTGATAGTGTTTGTGCTGATATTGGTTTCAGAACATGCCACAGAAACAGGGCAGGGCACATGTGTATGTGGTCTAATTTTATTTTAGCTTTTCTAAGAATGAGAAGGACAGAGCATTTCCTCTTTTCTTAGTGGGTAAAGACATACAGCTCAAGTAGACTAGAAAACAAACCACAATTTTTTTTATGTCTAACAGCAGGTTCATTCTGCACAGAAAAATTACCAAAAGCAAATATAGCTACACATCTTGGTCACAGCTTAATACACATAAAAGTTAATGTACATAAAAATATTGAAAGAAGAAAAATAAGACACCAGAAAGCAAGAATAAGATTCACCTTGGGGTGACAAACTAGTGAAAAAGACTCCTGCTCTTACCCACGTGTGTGCAGCAAACACTAGGAGGAGGTGCGCAAAAGACGGTGCACCAAACTCACAAGAAGATCTATTTTGTTTATTTATTTATATATATATATATATATATATATATATATGTGTGTGTGTGTGTGTGTGTGTGAAGGTAAATACACACAACTCAGTTAAACAAAACAACAAACAAAAATTAATATATTGAACAGTTTCTGTAAAGTGCAATTATTCAAACAAACAAAGCATGTGACACTGACTGCTTCAAAGTGAAAGATGTGCTACAAAATAACACCAAAATCTACAAATATCAAAAAGAAAGTGACATCACATCCAAACAAAAAAATTTAAACAAACAAAAAAAAATACAGTACAATAGACAAAAACACAAGAGCTAAAACCAGCACCACAGACACAAGCAGAAAATAACAAAACAAAACAATAATATATATATATATATATATATAAATAACAGCATTACATTATCATGTTCATGATGGAGGGAAGAGAAACTCTGATGATCTGATGAATTGCAAAACCCTACAACGAATAGTGAGGACGGCTGTCATTGTGGTCTCTCTTCCCTCTATCATTTACACCACATGCTGCATTCACAAAGCAACCCGCATTGTGGCCACTCACACACACACACACACACACTGCTTAATCTCTTGCTGTCTGGAAAAAGGTACCATAGCATTCGGGGCCTCAAAATCAGACTGTTAACAGTTAATTTCCATAAGCCATTAAACTCCTCAACATGTTAAACACACACACACACACACACACACACACTCAAACAGAATTATTAGCTATTTCATTACTTTTTGCACACACTTGCAGTTTTTACTGTCTCACTGTCTTAGATTGTTCTTTTCACACTAAATGTCACACACATGCACATCATATTGTGTCCCAGTTAGTTTTGTGTAGTTCTGTGTTTCATGTTACTGTTGCAGGAAAGGGCAAATATCACAACATACCGCTGCACTTCCTTCCTGGGCACTTAAATACAACAACCAATTAGACAAATTATTAACTATAGCCTTTATTATTAAGCCCTTCTCATTTTAAATGTTTACATTTTTCTTTTAACCATTTAAGATGAGGTGAAATAGAGGAAGAGAAAACAATGACATCACCCAAAAACTAAGAGTGATTGACAGTGCTGCTCCCTAAATACACCTTGCATAAGCCACTTGAAGGCTCTTGTTACATTGTATAGGCCAGAAGCAGTGCAAACAGGAGTCAGCTTTATTCTTCTATGCTACTGGAACCTGGTTCTCTCCATTAGCTAAATCCAATGTGGAAAATCAGCTTGTTCCTGAAAATGCATCAAAAGAATTAATATGATAAAATGATTAATGATGATTAAATGATCAATATGATTAAATGAGAATGCACTTTTTTTTATGTAATTGTCTGTAATCCACACAGAGAAGTGGAGTGCCATTTTTGTCTACACCAAGGCAATGGGGAATCATATGGGCTACAACTCTCCCTAATGACCTGTGCATCAAGCAGCTGATTTACATGGGCGTTATTACCCTCATACTCAGATGGTGGCAGGTGCCTGTAGTGCAGCTGAACAGAAACATCTAAAACAGGAATTTCATATGAGATCATTTTGGTACAGCCCACATCACCTTCATGAGCAGGAAACACTAATGATAACCCAGCAACATTTCCCTAAATCACTGTTTATCTTGACGGTCATATTAAAAACTCAAGAGCATCAATTTGTGTCTGAATTGAGTTAGAAGAAGATAAACCAGACATTTCATGGCCCTCACTTCAGATAATAAATTCAGCAAACTAACCACATCAACACTGCTTTAATGACCAGAGTGACTGTTATTATTGAGCAAAACATCAGAACTACCAACAATAATGATAAAAACTTATACTATACCTCTAGACACCAGGACCAGCAGGAGACACTAAAACTCCACCAAGTAGACCAGAATCAAGGGGCTGCAAAAATTAACTACAACCATCAGATAGAAAAAAAGCTACAGAGGTGGAACAAGGGCAAAATCATGTCTGTTCTTCATCACATTCACCAGCACAATGACCAGGACGCTGACTCCTTTTACAAATGACTGATCCATCATGAAGGTGTCTACTACGTTTTTGTTGACTCTGAAGTTCAGTTGATTCTGAAATACTTTGGGTTAACTGATGGATAAGTTGGACTTGTTGCTTTAAGATATCTTTAAGCTCTCCTAATTCAGACCTCTGGGAACTGTTACTTGGTATGTTATGAGAACATCTTTAGATCTGAATACTGAAGCATGCAAATACACAGAACTGAATAATTATGCCCTTGTAGAAATCCAGTAGTGGCCTTCTATTCTCACCTAACGGCTTCACGATACGTACAGAAGCTCCAGCATCCAGTAATAGAAGGATGTGCTGTAGTGCTGTCAGAAGGAACAGAGGCAAATTCAGGGGCAGCTACTGTATGACTCGTTCCTGGCAAAGGCGCTTGATGTAAGTAAATACACACAATCCAGATAAACAAAACATAAACCAAAATCAATATAATTGACCAGCATCTGTAAAGTACAATTCATGTTTCAAATAGAGCAGGTGATACTGACTGCTTCAAAATGAAGACAAGCTACAAAACATGAAAGTAAAGAAACAATAGCATCCAGACTAAAACAAAAACAACTCACTAATCAGAAATGATGCAAAAATAAAAACAAAACAAACAAACAAAACAATACTATAGACAAAAACACAAAAGCTAAAACCTGCACCACAGACAAAACAAAAACTTGACCGAAAGTTTGTTGTTAAGATCAGTTTTTCCACTGGCAGTAAGCTGATGTTAAGATAAATTTCAGTGTAACACATTTGTGTAACAGACTTTTCATTTTGAAAAATATTCTCCATTAAACAGGTGTTTCTCCATGATGAGTGAAGTGATTAAGAGAGAGGAAGAATCTATTTTATAAAGAAGAGCAGAGAGAAATAATGTTGAGGCCTAAAACTCTTAATGGAGATTAGAAGAGGAGCAAAAAAAGTGTTTTTAATTCTTTTCCAGTGAATTCTGGAGGACGAAAAACATATTTTTTATACTTTTGTTATAAGGAACTCTGATGAGTGTTTTACTTCTGTTATTACTGTAATTACTCATATACCTTCAATTTCTGTTTTATAGTAAGAAATATAAATAATAACTAATTTATGCTGAATAAATATTAAAATATACATATTGTGATGAAAAGATAAAATGTAGTTTATCACAAAAAAACAGAATTAAATTAAATGTGATTTTAAAATCAGCTGCGTCACACGCTAGTAAATTAGCACATTAGCATTAGAATCAGAGCATGTGATTATTTCATGACATGTATATATAACATTAGATTGATTTATTAGTTGTACCACTATAAAGTCTGTTTAATATTAAGTGTATATTTTTTCAGGATGTTTCAGTGTAAAATAAGTGAATTCTTTGGAAAAGAGGAAGAAGTGTAATTTCATGAGACGACTGAAGGAACTATTACTAGAAATGTTTTCTCCATGAATGTACTGATGATCAGTGATGTCATTATGATTCTGTGTTTAATTCAGTTTTAGTAAATGATAAAATCTTTATATTCATCTGGGACGGTTTACTGTGTATAAATACAGCTGAATGTAAAAAGTTTTAAAGATCTTCAGGATTTTCAGAAGCTCTAGTTAGATGTAATGTTTTGATGTAATTTTGATCAGAATAATTTTTATTTGTTATTAAACCGTATGGAAACTTTGTAGCAGCCCAGATGAATAAAGAGAAAAATCCTTCACTGTGTTTTACTATTTATTCCCCTTGTCTTTGGTCCATTTCACAATAACCTTCATAACAACATAAGAGCTAAAACTAATAAATAAAACAAAACAATATTAAAATTGGCATTTAATAAGACAATTAGGACTTACATTTAAATACAATAATAAACGTTATTTAATATTTATTAAAAAAAAGTCATAAAAAAATAAATTATCCACATATATTACATTTCTACATATGACTGATCTTGTGCTCCTTTTCAACCAGATTCTTTATAAAAAAAAATAAAGAAAATATAAAAAAAAAAACCAGTAAATAAATCTATTAAATTTCACCTTTAAAGTGCATTTAAATATCTATATTTATAAGTTTGTAACTCTGTGACCACGTGGTTTCGTGTCTCCCTCTGCTAGCGATCTCGTGCATGCGCGATCTTCACGCGCTTCTGGCAAGCCGCATTTCACTATAAAAGTCTCGATAGTCGCAATAACGTAAATGTTTGAAATATTTTTCAAATTCAAAATAAAAGAAAAACACATGAATAATATTAAGAAAATAAAAATTTGGCAAATATAAGTATATAAAAAATTACTAAATAATGTTATTTACAAACCTGGTAATTACATCCAGATAATTTATATTTTCTTGAAAACCCCAAATAAATGTAAAAAGGCTTGTTTTTTTAATGCATAATTAGAACTATGTGTTAGAATTTGTGTAAATGTTTCATACTACTTATTTATTGTTAATTAAAACAAAAACAAAAAAGACTTTTTCAATTAAATGTTTTTATTAAAATGATTAAACAGAAGCAGTCATTAGAAAACAAAGACCAATAAAACTTAAATGCCAGGTACTTACTTAATAATATATTTAAATAATAAGCAATGTTCTATTTCATTACAAATATTACACACACTGCACATATATTGATATATTGATTGGTAAATGATATCTAGAGCATAGAAATAATAATAAAATAGTCATATAGCTAAAAATAATACAACGTGAAAAGAAAACATACGTTATTTAAATAGTACGTTAGAAATAAGAATACTTAAAAAATAAACTAAACACTTGATGATCCTCTCGTTACTAAAATTGTACTTACTGACAGCATGTACATGAATATTGTCAGGATTTAGATTGTTGTTTCATGATTTGGCCACTAGAGGTCCCCAATGCTTCCTCCTTGTGTTCTCACTGTATGTTAGTCACTGCCGCCTGCTACCTGTTTTCCTGTGTGTGTGTGTGTGTGTGTGTGTGTGTGTGTGTGTGTGTGTGTGTGTGTGTGTGTTTGTGTGTGTTAAAGTTCCACCATTTCCCAGTTTCTTGCCTCAGTGCTTATATCAGGGGCAACGCTAAATTTCTACTGCATACACAGTTTAACTTGACCACAAGGAACTTGGAAACAGGGACACACACTTACACGAAGGAAATCAGATGCAGTAAACTACAGAGAAGACAACATGAGGGAGCAGTAATGACTTCTACAGAGCTTCTATAAATGCAGTAAATTAAAGTACAGTACAGTGATGTGATGGCCTCTAGTGGCCAAAATATAAAACAACACTTCCAAATATTGACAATATGTTACAAATCCTATTTTTTTTTTCAAGCTAAATTGTGAAACAAAAAACGTGCCATTTAACACTCAGAAAGATGTTTCAGCTTCTATCACTCTGTATGGTCTTTTGTCGTCATCAGGTTCAGCTGTAAAACACACAATCATGAACACTTCAAATGAGTATCCTATTATATGTGAGAGTTTTATTTTATGGTTATTGAAGAACACTGCATTCTTACTTTGAGCTCTGTAGCATTTCACTGCCAGAATGAAGGTCACCAGCACATACACAGAGACTGTTACTGCACTGCTGAGGAGCTTCAGAACCCATAATGAAGCTACACCATGTGCTTGACTTGGAGGGAGAAATACTAATAGAAAACAAACATGAATAAATAAAAAGAAAAACAATAAATAAATATAACTTGCTGGTCATACATTCAAGTTTAATGCCAAAATACAATTCTCTTGCTTTTAAGTTTGAGAAACTGTCTCTAAATTAATATGATATTTTCTGGAACATATAATTTGGAAAGTTATAAGAACATATACAGTGAGGAAAATAAGTATTTGAACACCCTGCTATTTTGCAATTCTCCCACTTAGAAACCATGGAGGGGTCTGAAATTGTCATCATAGGTACGATTTATTTGTATGATACAGCTGCAAATAAGTATTTGAACACTGGAAAAATTCAATGTTAATATTTGGTACACTAGCCTTTGTTTGCAATTACAGAGGTCAAACATTTTCTGTAGTTTTTTACCAGGTTTGCACACACTGCAGGAGGGATTTTGGCCCACTTCTCCACACAGATCTTCTCTAGATCAGTCAGGTTTCTGGCCTGTCGCTGAGAAACACGGAGTTTTAGCTCCCTCCAAAGATTCTCTATTGGGTTTAGGTCTGGAGACTGGCTAGGCCACACCAGAACCTTGATATGCTTCTTACAAAGCCACTCCTTGTTTACCCTGGCTGTGTGCTTCGGGTCATTGTCATGTTGGAAGACCCAGCCTGGACCCATCTTCAATGCTCTAACTGAGGGAAGGAGGTTGTTCCCCAAAATCTCGCAATACATGGCCATCCTCTCTCATGGTCATCCTCTCCTTAATACAGGGCAGTTGCGCTGTCCCATGTGCAGAAAAACACCGCCAAACCATGATGCTACCACCCCCATGCTTCACAGTAGGGATGGTGTTCTTGGGATGGTACTCATCATTCTTCTTCCTCCAAACACGTTTAGTGGAATTATGACCTAAAAGTTCTATTTTGGTCTCATCTGGCCACATGACTTTCGCCCATGAATCCTCTGGATCATCCAAATGGTCATTGGCGAACTTAAGACGTGCCTGGACATGTGCTGGTATAAGCAGGGGAACCTTCCGTGCCATGCATGATTTTAAACCATAACGTCTTAGTGTATTACCAACAGCAACCTTGGAAACGGTGGTCCCAGCTTTTTTCAGGTCATTGACCAGCTCCTCTCGTGTAGTTCTGGTCTGATTTCTCACCTTCCTTAGGATCATTGAGACCCCATGAGGTGAGATCTTGCATGGAGCCCCAGTCCGAGGGAGATTGACAGTCATGTTTAGCTTCTTCCATTTTTTAATGATTGCTCCAACAGTGGACCTTTTTTCACCAAGCTGCTTGGCAATTTCCCCGTAGCCCTTTCCAGCCTTGTGGAGGTGTACAATTTTGTCTCTAGTGTCTTTGGACAGCTCTTTGGTCTTGGCCATGTTAGTAGTTGGATTCTTACTGATTGTATGGGGTGAACAGGTGTCTTTATGCAGCTAACGACCTCAAACAGGTGCATCTAATTTAGGATAATAAATGTAGTGAAGGTGGACATTTTAAAGGCAGACTAACAGGTCTTTGAGGGTCAGAATTCTAGCTGATAGACAGGTGTTCAAATACTTATTTGCAGCTGTATCATGCAAATAAATAGTAAAAAAATCATATATTGTGATTTCTGGATTTTTTTTTTTAGATTATGTCTCTCACAGTGGACATGCACCTACGATGACAATTTTAGACCCCTCCATGATTTCTAAGTGGGAGAACTTGCAAAAAAGGAGGGTTCAAATACTTATTTTCCTCACTGTATTTTGGCTTCTTCCTATTGATGATGTAGAAGACAAACAATGTAAAAGTCTCTTTCAGACAGTGCTGTATTATTTATCATGAAGTGATCAAATGGTTAAAAACAGTTACTGATCAGGTTAGTCACAGCCTATAGAGTGTTTAATGTGGGCTTAATAGTATTTAGGAATTAAATGCATTATGCATATTCATGTATATGTGTCTAACCAGCCATCCTGTGCTAATTACTCAGCATATTTCTCTCTTCTACATACAATTCAATCTAACTTGTGTTTATTTAAAAATAGTGTAAATCTGGTGTAATTGCAAGGATTTATTTCTACAGAATCAATTCAAAAAGAAGTACATTTTTGTCATTGAGATTTAAGTAGCTTGAAAAGGTGTAAATGACTTTAAAGTAAAAAAAAAATTCTAATGCCAGAGGATTTTTCTTTTTGATGAATTTATGAATAATTTTTCACCTCTGACTGAAATCCAGCTTTTCGGTGACTCTCCTCTCTCTGGATGTTTACAGTGGTAGAAACCTTCATCTGACTTTGACACATTATTGATGGTCATCACTCCTGTAGTCTGGTTCTGGAGAATTGATTCATCTTTATAGAAATCAAGACTAGTTGAGATCTTTGTCTTTCGATATAAACAGCGTAAAGTCAGAGGATTTCTCTCAGTTACAGGATGGACAGGACTGTCCAGGATCACATCACCACCTGTAGGACAGAGAAAAGCAACAATACAAGCACAAGATGTGTTAAACCCTCTAATGATCTGTTTGTGACACTACTGTAGGACCAAACTGCCATTTATAACCATGAGATTGTGGAAGATGTGACAATAGCAGTCAAAAATGTTATTCTTCAATTCTTTTATATTTCAAAGTGCATCGTCTATATTTCAAAGTGCTGCTCCCACAGCAGATCAGTCATCTCCATATCACCCTGTCTTCTACATCTGCCTCTTTCAGATTATGACTGCCTTGTAAGGTGTATGGCCTGAGCATTTCTGCAGCCTCTAAAGCAATGCTGCAGCACTCATGCATCTGTTTTTTGAAGCAGCTTTTGCACATGACACACAGCACGAAGACTCAATTTCTTTTAATCGACCCTTGCGAGGTCTGTTCTGAGTAGAACCCATCTTGGAAAACCTTGTACGACTCTGGCCACTGTACTTTTACTCAGTTTCAGGATGTTACAGATCTTATAGCTTATGTCATCTTTGTGGAGAGCAACATTTTTCAAATCCTCAAAAAGTTCCTTGCCATAAGGTGCCATGTTGAACATCCAGTGGTCAGTATGAAGGAATTATACTTAAAGCACCCAATTTTGACTGCTCTAATACAAGATACACAAATTTATATGGTTCTGTCAAGCAGTCACAAACATGATGAATAGGACATTGGCTTTGGCAATGTTTTGGACATTTACTACTAGAATAGAATAGAATAGAATAGAATAGAATAGAATAGAATAGAATAGAATATAGAATAGCCTTTATTTGTCACATATAAACTACAGCACAGTGAAATTTTTTGTTCTTCGCAGATCCCAGCTTGCTCAGAAACTGGGGTCAGATCGCAGGGTCAGCCATGATACGGCGCCCCTGGAGCACGGAGGGTTAAGGGCCTTGCTCAACGGCCCAAGAGTGGCATCTTAGCGTTACCCGGGGTTGAACCCCTGACCTTCCGATTGGTATCCTGGCGCCTTAACCACTGGAGCTACCACTCCCCTACTACTACGTCTGTACTCACTTTTGTTGGCATCTATTGACAATAATGACTTCATATTGAGTTCTTTCTTTAAAGCTGCACACTGACAAGTTTTATCCGAAAGTTTAATATGCTAAAATGGTTGATGAAACATGGGGGTTACTCAATTTCATGAGATACTGTGTGTGTTCGTGTGTGTGTGTGTGTGTGTGTGTGTGTGTGTGTGTGTGTGTGTGTGTGTGTGTGTGTGTGTGTCATTGGTTATATGAATGACAAATGCATTTAATTATGCAAAAGAGCAATAAATGACCATTTTCTTGTATTCAATTGTATTAGAGGACAGGAGAAATTTAAAAACTAGTGATAAATGAAGCTTATATGCAAAATCTTTCAATGTTTACTCTATTATAAAACACCAGCACAACGATGCTCTGTTATGGGTTTTATCACCATAACACAGACTAAGAGAAGGAAACGGCGCTACATGGCTTGAAGCGTCTAATGTAATTGTTTATCTGGAGTAGATGATGACACTGTGTTCAGAAACATTTTGAGTTCTTTAAAAATTTCAAATATTGAATTACTTTTCTTAACAAGATACTAAATTATATTTTATATTTTATTATTAGAAATATGTAATGCCTCTTTTTTAATAATACACTTTTTATGTTTGGTCTGTTTTATATATTAAATTCTACTGATGAGAAGTGATAAAGACTCACTGTGTACTGTGATTTTAACAGATTTACTGCGTTCTCCAGATTCAGACTGACACCAGTAAACTCCAGTGTGTGATGGAGAGAGGGAGCTGATGTTACATGTAGATCCTGAAACTGATGAACAACTGAACGAGGCCTGAATGCTCGTGTCGCGTCTCACTGTCCATCCAGTAGAGTCTCTCTGGTCCTCACAGCTCAGTGAGAGAGAGTCAGCAGTAAAGTGTTGAGATCTGCTGGGATTGATGATCAGAGACATTGGAGGAGATTCACCTGTTCATAATAATATAAATATTATTATATTTAAAATGTATATTAATATTGATTATGGCATTACAAAAAGATTGATTTTGGTTCAAGAAGAAAAAAATTTGTCTTTTGTGTTTGAACTGCTGCATTGTACCAGTGTTAAATTGCAAAATACATACATGCAGAATTTCTTGAATATTTATTGCATTTCCTCACACACACACACACACACACACACACACACACACACACACACACACACACACACACACACATTTTGAAATTGGCAAATCAGGATCATGTTTATATGAAGTGGTTTATAGCAGTTTTATAGAAAACACTCTGGAATTTTCACTTTTATTTCAATATACAATATTAACATATTTAAAAAAAGTTTTATAAACTTAAACTTTAATCTTGAAGAATATTACACACATTAGTGTCTGTTAAAAAATAACAGCTAAGTAACAATGTGTCACAACAACAAAATAGCTAATTTACAACGGTTAAGTATTTCTTTGCAAAATAAATCACTCAGTTACACATGGGAAAGAAAAAACCAAAAGTTAACAGATAAGAGAGGATCAGTAAAATCTGTACTGATACTATAATGAGACTATTTATGAATGATAACCTTCTGATAAATAATACATATATACATTTCCACACTCACCTGATACAATGAGAGTAACAGAATCACTCGTCTCTGAGATCTGATTGTCACTGCGTCTCCTCCCTCTGCAGGTGTATTTCCCTCTAGAAGAGTCTGGAACAGAGCTGATACTGAACTCTGTGTTGTGTGTTTTGGGTCGAGTGTGTTATCATCCTTATACCAGTCGTATCTCCACTCAGTGTCTCTTCCTGTTATTATTTCACACCAGAATGTCACATTTCTCCTCTGAACACTTGTGTATCAGGCTTTATAATCACCACAGGTTTAGGAGACTCTGTAAGATACAAAAATATCACTGTTATTGTATATGAATACATTTCTTCATATACATATTTAGATAATATGTTCTTATACAATGCTATTATTTAAACAAGTATTAACATTTTTTTAATTGAAAAGGAAATTTACAGTTCAGTCTGAATGCACAGTAAATCTGCTCACATTTAAATGATTAAACTGTCAAAACAATCACTACTGATGTAAAGAAAAATGTGGATCACAATTTTAAAAACAGATTCTGCACTAAAATAATTAGGTTACTGTACTGATAAGTGACTTTTGCATTATTTATTTATATCTGTTTATACAGATTTTGTAATAAGACAATTCATCATTAGGAATTAAACTTCTTCACCAATGAAATAAAAATGTAAAGGTAACAACAAAAATTGTACATACTGTCTTGTTACCCTTATTAATATTGAAGAGACACAGTTTAGCTAAGTATATTTTAGCCAACACATTTCTTACTTCTTTTATTTGCTCTTAATTCATGCACATGTTCTATCCTATGCTCAGTCTAATTCTTCTGTGATCTTTTTGGTTGTCAGGGAACCACCAGCCACACATCCCTCCAAGGCTCACCCTCACTCACTTTCGGATCTACTTGTTGCTATGATTGATCTCCCAGACTGCCTACCACTCGTGTTCCCCTTACTTCCCTGCTTCTCTCTCCACTTTGGATGTAACGCTCAAGATGCCTGGTCTATATTGTGACACTGGTACAGTTTGGAATTTAAAGTGAGCCTAACCAGTGTGCAACATGTTCTTGACCAGGGGTGTCAAACTCAGGCCCACGGGCCAGATTTGTTTCGTTGTAATTATATTTGGCCCACGAGATCATACCAAATGTGTATTAGAGCTGGCCCGCCACTATATAGCTCATACACCACTAATACTACAAATCCCAGAATGCTTTGTTAGTGCGTCAGTCGAGACCGCTGAAAAACTCTGCGTACTCAGTGCTGAATTTACCCGGCGATTTACTGACTATGAAGCCCAGAAATGCAGATTTGAACTGCCCAGTAATATTTTTGTGGTTGACGTGGAAAGCGCACCAACCAACCTCCAAATGGATCTAAAATCCAGTGTAGAGATACGCTTAAGTCAAAGTACGAGTCTGCGTGTGCTGCACAGTTTCCATGTTTCCTCCACGACACACTGCACCAACTCCGTGCCCAAGTTGCTCTAATATTCTCTATGGTCAGCAGCACATATCTGTGTGAGCAACTGTTCTCTTTGATGAAGATGAACAAAACACCACTCAGGAGTCTCACTGATGAACACCTTCACTTAATCCTGAGTATTTCCTCAGCTCAGAGCCTAAACCCAGACATGATGCACTTGTATCTAATAAGAGATGCAGGTACAGCGTGGAAAATAAGTATTTGAACACCCTGCTATTTTGCAAGTTCTCCCACTTAGAAATCATGGAGGGGTCTGAAATTGCCATCGCAGGGCATGTCCACTGTGAGAGACATAATCTAAAAAAAAAAATACAGAAATTACAATGTATGATTTTTTAACTATTTATTTGTATGATACAGCTGCAAATAAGTATTTGAACACCTGAGAAAGTCAATGTTAATATTTGGTACAGTAGCCTTTGTTTGCAATTACAGAGGTCAAATGTTTCCTGTAGTTTTTCACCAGGTTTGCACACACTGCAGGAGGGATTTTGGCCCACTCCTCCACACAGATCTTCTCTAGATCAGTCAGGTTTCTGGCCTGTCGCTGAGAAACACGGAGTTTTAGCTCCCTCCAAAGATTCTCTATTGGGTTTAGGTCTGGAGACTGGCTAGGCCACACCAGAACCTTTATATGCTTCTTACAGAGCCACTCCTTGGTTATCCTGGCTGTGTGCTTCGGGTCATTGTCATGTTGGAAGACCCAGCCTGGACCCATCTTCAATGCTCTAACTGAGGGAAGGAGGTTGTTCCTCAAAATCTCACAATACATGGCCCCGGTCATCCTCTCCTTAATACAGTGCAGTCGCCCTGTCCCATGTGCAGAAAAACACCCTTTTCTCCCTCTATACCCACTCCATTGGTGAAGTCATATCCTCACATGGGTTTTCTTATCACTGCTAAGCAGATGACACTCAACTCATCTTTTCTTTCCCTCCATCAGATACCACAGCTTCCGCTCGGATCTCAGCATGCTTGTCAGACATATCTTTATGGATGAGGGCTCACCAACTTAAACTCAACCCCAGCAAAACAGAACTGCTGGTCATCCCAGGTGATTCATCTCCAGGTCAAGATCTACAAATAACACTTCATGACTCTCTGCTCTCCCCTTCAGCCACTGCTCGTAACCTTGGGGTAACTATGGACAATGAACTGTCTTTTTTCCCACATGTCGCTAATGTTGCTCGTTCTTGTCGATTTCTTCTCTATAACATCCGAAGGATTCGACCATTTCTGTCCATACAGGCTGCCCAGTTGCTTGTTCAGTCTCTTGTCATTTCAAGACTGGACTACTGCAACTCTCTGCTGGCAGGTCTTCCCCTGAACGCTATTCGTCCACTGCAAATTATCCAAAATGCAGCTGCACGACTTGTGTTCAATCAGCCCAAGTTTTCCCACACCACCCCACTGCTGCGCTCCCTTCACTGGCTTCCAGTAGCTGCACGTATCAGATTCAAAACACTGATGCTTGCCTACAAGGCCAAAAATGGACCAGCACCATCTTACCTCAGTGACCTCATCACATCTCGCACTGCACCACGCTGTCTGAGATCCTCCAGCACTGCTCGACTGGTACCACCTTATCTCAGAATGAGAGGTAAGTACAATTCAAGGCTCTTCTCTGTTCTGGCACCGAGGTGGTGGAATGAACTTCCCCTAGATGTCCGTACAGCAGAGTCCCTGATTATCTTTAAGCGACGACTGAAGACCTACCTCTTCCTGAAATACCTAAATTAGCACTTTCCAAGTTTGTAGAATTCGAGTTATATTTATATTGAGTTTGTATTCTTGCGTACCAGTGTAGATTTATTCACTACTAGAGATTTAAAGCACGTTTGTACGTCGCTCTGGATAAGGGCGTCTGCTAAATGCCGCAAATGTAAATGTAAAAAACACCCCCAAAGCATGATGCTACCACCCCCTTGCTTCACAGTAGGGATGGTGTTCTTGGATGGTACTTATCATTATTTTTCCTCCAAACACGTTGAGTGGAATTATGACCCAAAAGTTCCATTTTGATCTCATCTGGCCACATGACTTTCTCCCATGACTCCTCTGGATCATCCAAATGGTCATTGGCAAATTTAAGACGTGCCTGGACATGTGCTCGTTTAAGCAGGGGAACCTTCCGTGCCATGCATGATTTCAAACCATGACGTCTTAGTGTATTACCAACAGTAACCTTGGAAACTGTGGTCCCAGCTCTTTTCAGGTCATTGACCAGCTCCTCCCGTGTAGTTCTGGGCTGATTTCTCACCTTCCTTAGGATCACTAAAACCCCACGAGGTGAGATCTTGCATGGAGCCCCAGTCCGAGGGAGATTGACAGTCATGTTTAGCTTCTTCCATTTTCTAATGATTGCTCCAACAGTGGACCTTTTTTCACCAAGCTGCTTGGCAATTTCCCCGTAGCCCTTTCCAGCCTTGTGGAGGTGTAAATGTTGTCTCTAGTGTCTTTGGACAGCTCTTTGGTCTTGGCCATGTTAGTAGTTGGATTCTTACTGATTGTATGGGGTGGACAGGTGTCTTTATGCAGCTAACGACCTCAAACAGGTGCATCTAATTTAGGATAATAAATGTAGTGGAGGTGGACATTTTAAAGGCAGACTAACAGGTCTTTGAGGGTCAGAATTCTAGCTGATAGACAGGTGTTTAAATACTTATTTGCAGCTGTATCATACAAATAAATAGTTTAAAAATCATATATTGTGATTTCTGGATATTTTTTTTTAATTATGTCTCTCACATTGGACATGCACCTACTATGACAATTTCAGACCCCTCCATGATTTCTAAGTGGGAGAACGTTCAAAATAGCAGGGTGTTCAAATACTTATTTTCCTCACTGTATCTGACTTCAACCAATCAGAGTAAATCAGAGTGTAGCAAACTGAGCTTGAATTAATGGTGTCTTTATGCACTTTTTCTACTCCAAGGCATGAACTGTTAATAGTTGAAAGATTGCTTTTTTTAATTGAAGGAAATTATTATAATTATTGGTTGTTTTGTTGTTGGCCTGTGAAATAAATTACATTTAAAAGGATCTTGAAAGGCTAGAGAAAGAGAGAGAGAGAGAGAGAGAGAGAGAGAGAGAGAGAGAGAGTGGTATTTATAAAAAATAAATACCACTGATGTGTGTTTTATTTCAAATTTCTCATTTGTTTATAATATTAAACTTTGGTTGTTCCAGATTCAATGTTTATGCAAAACTAAAGTTTGTTTCCATATGAAAAGGTTCAACATTACACATCTGGAGAGACGGAAAACATGCACAATTGCAGTCAATTTTTCAATAACTATTGAGATAGGCCCGCGATTTCGTCCCAGTTTTTAATTTTGGTCCACTGTGAATTTGAGTTTGACACCCCTGCTCTAGACACAACATCTCCTGTTACCCAAAAAGCTTTTCTTCCTTAAACTTTATTTTACTGTATATGTACATAAAATGTAACTAACATTTACTTCATTAACTGCAAATTTAGTTACTAGTTAAACATTTATTAGCAGGAACAACGGTGCTAACTATAATAGATTATTAAACTGAAGACAGATTCAATTTCTTAAATCAATTCAAACATTTAAACATTCATTCAGTCTGCTTACAACCTCACATGTCCAATCTTCTTCATAAATCAGATTTAGTTCATCACATACCGGTGGATGTTTCTCTCTAAAGCTTTGCATTATCCTAGGTAAGGTCTTTGTTGATGTATTTTCTTTCTTTGAGGTTTCAGCTTGTGAAGGTTTTCAAATCTCTCAGGCCAAACAGAAAAATGTGCAGCATTCCAGTGTTTTCCATCACTTACAATGAACGTGCTCGGTGCTATTTGCTGTTGTATAGTCAAAGGTTAACCCTCTGGAGTCTGAGGGTGTTTTTGACCCCTTGAGAGATTTTGACGTGCTCTTACATTTGGTTCTTTTTAGTTGCTTTTAAAAGATATTATTGACAAAAGGCTTATTACACTGTATTCAGCACAAACCGGGCTACCATAATATGTAAACAACTTATATGTGTTTGTTTGTATTTTTGACAAAATAAGGTTTATGCGTGGTTTTTAAAAAAGCAAAAAAAAAAACCTCACTGAAATAAGGCCACAAAACCGATAGTAAACATGTTTTCCCAAGACTTTTTGAGAACAGAGCTTCTAATGTAGGTTTTTTTATTTTTAATCATGTGAAAATCATCCTGCCTGCTCATTCACCTTAAACAATAATTTGATTTAAAATTTAAAAAACACTTTCTACTTTGAAAGGCCATATGCGAAGAGGCGTCGACATGCTGTGACTGACAGCTTCGTAGACAATGGGTCGCATAATGAGCTGTCGATTACATAATAAGCTGTGGATCACTGAGCCAGGATCACAGTGAGAAGTTCAGTACTACAACAAGGAATGTGTTTCCTTTGTGTTTATTAAAAATACACATTAGCAAGGACAGCATTAAAAAGGGAATTGTGTAACAATAAAACAATACAGTACAGTATGTATAAAAAATAAAGAGTGCGACAAAAACTAACACAATACACTACAGTAGGGTTCTGCAATACTATGCATTAAATAATAATAGTGTATCCATTTGAGGAATCGGCAAGAACAAACAACTTGAACACCCACTTAGTCGGCTTGGCTTTCACGTACTGTGTCATCCCAGTGTTAGCTTTGCATGCTACCATCCTCTCATCCACGGCTAAATGTCTTCTAGGATGATAAATTGCTTTGCATGTCTTACGGATTGTGTCCATAAACAGTTTCACTCTGAACAGACGGTCATGTTCAGATGTGCCCCTCTTTCTGTCATTTTCTTTGTCTGCATCTGGGTGACTCATGTGTACATTCCACAAAATGTTCCTGTATCTGTCCCTTGACAGAATTGTTGCTGGAAAGGGAACTGTGAAAATACTGCTCTGTCACCAGTAGTCTATGATGGAGGGCAACTTTACCATTGCCATGTAAAATAAGAGCCCAATGTAGCGATACATCTCCCTCACGGTTACATCTCTCCATTTGTATTTGCGTCACTTGGCTATTGACTTGGCAGCTTGAGCATTTGTGTTGTGGCACAATGTTGACACAACACTTCAGGGGAAAAACATTTTAAATAGACTACATGGAGAAGACCTCAGTTGAGGTTCAGGTTCACGTGCAGGCAGGAATCGTAGAGTCTGTGGAACTGTGTCATTATCTGTCTGATCCCTCCATCACATGGTGGACTGTGTGTGCTGCCTTTGCCCTTTTGGGAGCAGGTGCTTGATCACATCTGTTTATGAAACACACACACGAACATCACTAATTGTGTCATTGGTAAAGTTGTTTGAATATGTCATACAATGCAATAATGATTCAAACTAAATATAATTTAAGAAAATACAAAATATGTACTTACTCAGGATGATCTTTGGTCGAACTCAAAATGGAGCGACGCCTGCGAGGCCTGGTGTGAGTTTCCAGTGAAGGCAAGAGTGATGCAGCCACATTTCTAAAAATAATCAAACAATATATTTTAGGATGATGAATAAACTTGAACAAAATATATTTGTTAGCATGCATTGTACAGCCTATAGGCCTATTTGTTGATGGGCGATAGGACAGATAAATGTTTGTTGATGGGCCATAGACCATAATGCATCTCAGACATTTACACCATCACCATTTACAGCTAAGCAAATAATATTGTCATTGATAAAGTTGTTTGCATATGTCATACAATGCAATAATGATTCAAACTAAATATAATTTAGGAAAATATAAAATATGTACTTACTCAGGATGATTCTCGGTCAAACTCAAAATGGAGCGACACCTGCGTGGCCTGGTGTGAGTTTCCAGTGAAGGCAAGGGTGATGCAGCCACATTCCTAAAAATAATCAAACAATTTATTTTTTCAGTATTTTTGATAAATATATTTGACAAATATAGTATTCTTGAACAATATATATTTGTTAGCATGCATTGTACATATAGCATTTACACCTCAGCATTCGGGAACATCTCTGCTAGCTAACACTACGTAACAGCCTTTCAGGATGATCAGTGACACCAACCAAAACTGAACTGAGGCTAAAATATAACTTTATATAACGTCAACAATATTTAGGGCATACAATCACAAACAGTTAATGTTAAAAATTAGCAGATATTGGTGGATATTTGTTGTAACATTAAAAGGCAATGCTGACAAAAGCTAGGCAGAGATGTCTACAAACAATATGAGTTTATATGATCAGAATGTAAGACTAAATAACTTCATCGTAGCAACTTGCTGGAAAGTCCTCGCTCTTCAAAATGCAAACGCTCCTCATCGGAATCGCAATCTTCTTCGGATGAAAAGGTAAATTCTCTGCCATTGTTTTATGCCACTGTCCGGGGGGCGTGTGTGTGTGTGTGACTCAACGTGTGAACTCTTTTACCTGTAAGTAGCGGGGGGGGGGGTGTGTCTGCTTGCAGCTCATTATCGGATAATGAGCTGCGGTGGAAAATCTGTGCCTCTACTTGGTTTCACATGATTTATATTTATTGGAAACATATGTATTTTTATTTCACCGACTTATTCTAAAACTACACACTTTAAGCTGTCTAAAGATATATTTTTTATTTCCGTGTGTCAGCTATTGGCCGAGTTTCAGCACTTTTTGATGACGTGTTTCTAAAAAAAGTTCACGCAGACAAAGGCGACAGATGGCGCACCCTGACTATTTTATTCATTTAAAAAAAATTCAACGTTTTGTTTATATAGTGAGCATACACAAATGAAAGTGGACCCTTTTCAGATTTTTGCTAGCAACTGAAAAAAAAGCACGTTTGGGCGCCGGCAGCAATTCAGACTCCAGAGTGTTAATAGGATTTTGGAAGGTGAAGATGCCTGAGGAATGGAGAAGAAGTGTGCTGGTACTGATCTTTAAGCATTAAGGAGATGTGCAGTCTTGCAGTAACTACAGGGGAATTAAGTTGATTAGTCACACCATGAAGTTATGGGAAAGAGTAGTGGATGCCAGGCTGAGAGAAGAGGTGACCATCTGTGAGCAACAGTATGGTTTCATGCCGAGGAAGAGCCACAGACGCCTTATTTGCTTTAAACATTATTTGTTTTATTTGCATTGTGTATTTGTGGATTTAGAGAAAGCGTACGACAGAGTGCTGAGAGAGGAGTTGTGGTATTGTATGAGGAAGTCAGGTGTGTCAGAAGTATGTGAGGGTGGTGCAGGACATGTATGAGGACAGTGTGACGGCAGTGAAGTGTGCAGTAGGTACGACAGACTGGTTCAGGGTGAAGGTTGGACTGCATTAAGGATCGGCCCTGAGCCCTTTACTGTTTGCAGTGATAATGGTCAGGTTGACGGACGAGGTCAGACAGGAGTCTCCCTGGACTATGATGTTTGCGGATGATATTGTGATTTGTGGTGAGAGTAGGGAGCAGGTTGAGAAGAGCCTGGAGAGGTGGAGATATGCGTTGGCAAGAAGGGGAATGAAAGTCAGTAGGAGTAAGACAGTACATGTGTGTGAATGAGAGGGAGGGCAGTGGAGGGGTGCTGTTGCAGGAAGAAAAGCTGGAAAAGGTGGAGGAGTTCAGGTACCTGGGGTCAACAGTGCAAAGTAATGAGAGTGTGTTAGAGAAGTAAAGAAAAGAGTGCAGGCAGGGTGGAGTGGGTGGAGAAAAGTGGCAGGAGTGATTTGTGATATAAAAGTATCTGCAAGAATGAAAGGGAAAGTTTATAGGTCTGTGGTGAGACCTGCGATGTTGTATGGATTAGAGACAGTGGCATTGAGTAAAAGACAGGAGGTGGAGCTGGAGGTAGCAGAGCTGAAGATGTTGAGGTTTTCGTTGGGAGTGATGAGGATGGATAAGATTAGAAATGAGTTTATTAGAGGGACAGCGCATGTAGGATGTTTTGGTGACAAGGTGTGGGAGGCGAGATTGAGATGGTTTGGACATGTGCAAAGGAGGGACATGGGGTATATCAGTATGAGAATACTGAGGATGGAGCCACCAGGTAGGAGGAAAAGAGGAAGGCCAAGGAGGAGGTTCATGGATGTGGTGAGGGAAGACATGCAGGTAGTTGGTGTGAAAGAGTCAGATGTAGAGGACAGGATGGTATGGAGATGGATGATCCGCTGTGGCGACCCCTAATGGGAGCAGCCGAAAGAAGAAGATTGAGCTCTTTTACTTGTTTATTGAGTTTGGTGAAGATATCTTATTCCATTCATGTGTTACAGCCTGTTTAGTAAAAGTGTTCCCTAATATTTAAAACGTTTTTGCAACATTGTTTATTTTTTTGTTTTTTTTAATTATTGATATTCACTGTCCATCAATTTAGGGCTGCAGCAACTAAGAGATAAAATCGATTCCGTCATTCCTGCAGTCCAAATACTCCAATGAGTTCTTATATTTTACAATGAGTTTTAATTCCACATAGAAAAAAACATGGCACAATTTTTTATGTTCTCTTTAGAAATGTTACATGTTCGTATGAGTGTCTTGTTTGAGTCGTCCTTCAATTAGCAACTGGAATGTTTTACTTGTGTATGTGAGATCATTAAACTTTGTCTTTTATATTGATCCTCATGTCTCTTTACCATCCACACTAACAAACCTTGTGCCCTGTTTCTATTGGGTATTTACTTTCCCTTTCTTTAAAGGAGTGGTGTAGTCGCATTGCTTCATCAAACTCCTCTTAAGGGATTATTAGTATTAGTAGTGTTTATCTTCCCCTCCCTTCACCTCACCACATATCATTTTATTCAGTTTTAGTAAATTATAAAATCTTTATATTAATCTGGCACAGTTTACAGTATAAATACAGCTGACTGTAAGAAGTTTAAAGACTCAGGATTTTCGGAAGTTTTATGTAGCGCCCCTAGCGTTAATGGCTATAATGGGGTGGCTAACCTTCTTTTTAATAAGAGTTATTTTTAATAAATATCTGAAAATATTAAACCTAATCAATTTGTCTCATCTTCACTTTGAGTATGGGTTCTATTTATAATTAAATGTATTAACTAACCGGTACCAAGAAAATGAAATACACTTCTATATTGTAAATAAAGACACAAAACAATTTAAACAACAATAACAGTTTACTAAACGTGATGTCAAATAAAATATGGTGTAAATAACTTAAAATCAGTTCAGTTTTTAATGAAAAATATCAGTACATTCAATTATTATTCAAAAATGGCCACAATACAAATAATAAAAGCCAGCAAAAGTAAATGAAAACTTTACTCAGTCTACCAGTTGCAGGCCTGTACGTAGCTGGGGTTCGTAGAAGCCAAACAAAATGGCTACTTCACCACGAGGGCAACAAACGGAAAATAGTACCTGGTATGAAGTTTGTAGGCACACCGTGCACGCGTCAGACAGAAAAAGGGTCGATGTAAAACACAGACAGAGCTTGGATGCTTTAGGGGACACTCCTTCGCCACACTTAGTCCCTGCTAGTTGAGCTAGCTATCCGCCGGTCCATTAGCAAAGTCTCTGCACATGCGCAGTAAACCACAACTTAAATCTCCGTTCGTCAGAGGCGATGTCCACGTCTTTCTGATGTGTTTCCAACTCTGCACGGAAACTATCATTACACAGGGTTCGGGTTAAACACCTAATTAGCTTCGTTACACTAATTGAAGAACAGGTCGTACTTGTTAGTTCAGCAGCTCCGTTGTTTTACTCTCCCTCCTTTTCTCTCTCGCGCTCTCTCTCTCACCCACACCGTGCACGTGCGCACCCAGCATCCCTCATAACGACACATAAATTAATAAAACTTACAAACAAAATACAAGTTCTTTTTAAATAATTTTTTACCAGCATATTTATATTATTTAAACAAAAAAGCATTTAACAAATAATTCATTGTTTTTACCTTATACAGGTGCCACGTGACCTTATTACATCACCTTATTGCTGGCCAATGAATTATAATTTTCATAACATTCATTTGTAAAACTATTTATATGGAACTCAAACAATTTCTTTAGCATAAATGCATAAATCTAAAACAAATACCCATGACTTTATCTGGGTTACATTTAGTCTCTGCATTAGATGTAATTTAGAAAAATGTGATGTTCATTAAAACTTATGGAAACCTGATCATTAAATAAACTACATATCTGGATATTTTCTGTTTTCTGGTAAACCCTCAATTAAAGTAAAGAGGCTTGTTTTTTTTAATGCATAATTAATGTGTACAAGTTTGTGTAGATAATTCCTACTAGTTATTGAAAGAAAAAATAAATAAATAAAATAATTTTTTCAGTAAATTATTTTATTAAAACAAACAAAAGCAGACAGTTACAGAAAATTACAAACCAAACTTAAATGCCCAGGAACTTAATATTTAAATAATAAGCAACGTCCCATTTAATTACAAATATTACACACTACACATTTATCCCTGAGTAAATATCTAGAGCATACATTTATATATATATATATATATATATATATATATATATATATATATATATATATATATATATATATATATATATATATATAATAGTGATGTAGCTAAAACAATGTGAAAAGGAAAGGAAAGTTATACAAACAATATATCAGAAATACTTAAATTGTATTTACTAACAGCATGTACATGAATATTGTCGGGATTAAGATGTTCATGATTTGGCCACTAGAGGTCCTCAATGCTTCCTCCATGTGTTTTCTCTGTATGTTAAATAGTCGCTACTTCCTGCGTCCTGTTCCCGCTGTGTGTTCAACTTCCACAGGTTTATAGTTTCTTGGCTCGAACTCGGGTTGACAGTGTAAGAGTTGGACACAGCAGGACAAAAAGAATAATCCAAAAATTCAGAAGGGAAGATGTATATGGTAAAATAAAGGGGCAAAGCAAAAGTTCTACTGCATACAGTTTCTTGACTTGACCAAAAGTCTGGACATACAGTGGAACTTGCACACGATTTGACATCACCAGGAAAACATGTACACACGAAGGAAATGCAGTAAATGAAAGTAGACAGACTTAATTGTAATTTATACAATTAATAGAACATTGCAGATGCTGCTACATAGAAAGAGTGCAAACTGACAAATCAAAATGAAAAATAAAATGTGCAAATTGTAAGTAAATGTGTGTAAAATACCAGTGAATTATGGGAAGCTGAATCAGTCTGTTAGAGAATGAACTCTGTCCAGTTTGTGTCTGATTATGTATTCAGCCTTGCGGATGATTTTATTGATCTTGCCTGCATCCCTGACACTGATGCTGCTCCCCAGCAGACCACAGCACTATAAAGAGCACTTTCCATAACAGACTGATAAAAGATTCCCAGCATCCTGCTGCATACAGGATCTGAGCTTCCTCAGGAAATAAAGTCTGTTTAAACCCTTCTTATACACAGTGTCCGTGTTGGTCCTCCTGTTTAATCTACTGTTCAAGTGAACACCCAAGAACTTGTAATCGTCCACAACCCCAAATCCTCACCCATGATGGTAACAGGTTTAATCACAGGTTTAACAGGTTTAATGAAACAAGTCTAAATCCTCACAGAATGTGTTCTTTTACACTGGAAACTGTTGTTATGTAAAAGCTAAATTATGAAACAGAAAACCTGCCATTTAACACTCAGAAAGATGTTTCAGCTTCTATCACTCTGTATGGTCTGTTATCATCAGGTTCAGCTGTAAAACACACAATCATGAACACTTCAAATGAGTCTGTTATTAAATGTGATGGTTTTATGTGATGGTTAATGAAGATTCTTACTTTGAGCTCTGTAGCATTTCACTGCCAGAATGAAGGTCACCAGCACATACACAGAGACTGTTACTGCACTGCTGAGGAGCTTCAGAACCGACAGTGACGCTGCAGAACCTGTTTAGATTAGATTAGATTCAACTTTATTGTCATTACACATGTACAAGTACAATGCAACGAAATGCAGTTTGGGTCTAACCAGAGTGCAATAACAGCAAGTGCAGGATATATAGATTTAACATGAATTTACATAGTTAAATAAAATAAAGACTATAAACAGTAATTTAAAGATGAATATGTACTATAAATGTTGTATACAGATGAATATATGTTATATAGGTAAAACACAATATACAGAGTAGTGTATATATATATATATATATATGTACTATAAATATAATTACAGATGAATATATATGTACTATGAACAATAATATACAGATGAATATATATATATATATATATATGTATTATGAACATGCTATACAGATGCCTATTACTATACACAGAGATTTACAGAAGAATGTGAGCGGTGAACATAATAATATTGCTATAGCTATAAACAGAGGACGGGTATATATACAGTGGTGATAAGTTTATGGTGAGCAGCAATACAAAGAACAGTGTGCAAATGAGCAAGGTTTGTGTAAACAGTCCGTGCAACAACAAAGTGTGAGGTGAGGAATATCAGTGTCTTGGTGAGTTTTGAATTGAAGAGGGGAATACTGATATAAATAAATATATAAATACAATTATACAAAGCATTCATTTGCTGGTAATTTTTTATTTTTTATTTAAATGCCAAAAACATTTTTTAAACATTTAATAGAGCATTAGGAAAATTATTAGAAAAAATATATTTGCTTCTTCTTATTGATTATGTAGAAAAAAGAAATAATCTCCTAATACAAAGTTTAGTTTGTAAAATTCACACTTTCTATCAGACAGTGTTGTAGTATTTAACATGAGGTGATGGGCAGGTTCACACTTCTCAGGTTAGTCACAGACTGTAGCTGGTTTTCTGTACAGTGTCTAATGTGCGCTTTAATAAATAGTATTCAGGCCTGAAATGTATTATGATTATTGATGGATACTCATCAACACAGAGTCTAAACAAACCACACTGATAATCACTCAGCATATTTCCCTCTTCTACAATCTACTCCAAATACAACATGACGTCTTTTTTAAATGTGTAAAACTGGGAAAGATTAATTTCTACACTTTAGATTCCAAAAAGCAGTAAATATCTTGTGACTTGCATTCGATTAACTCAATAAATATAAATGTCTATAAAGTAATAATAAATATTGTCTGTTACCTGAAGAGTATTTTAGATGAATATATGAGTAATTTCTCACCTCTGACTGAAATCCAGCTTCTCGGTGACTCTCCTCTCTCTGGATGTTTACAGTGGTAGAAACCTTCATCTGACTTTGAGACACTGCTGATGGTCATCACTCCTGTAGTCCGATTCTGGATGATTGAATCATTTTTATAGAAATCAATACCAGTTGAGATGTTTGTGTTTCGATATAAACAGTGTAAAGTCAGAGGATTTCCCTCAGTTACAGGATGGACAGGACTGTCCAGGATCACATCACCATCTGTAGGACAGAGAAAAGCAACAATAAAAACATAAAGTGTGTAAAAGTATAATTTTATCATGCAGACCTCTAATGATCTGTTCCATGTGACACTGCTGTAGAAACAAACTGACATATTTGATACCAGAAGATTGTGGAAGATGTGAAAATAGAAGTCAAAAATAATAATATTTAATTCTAAATGCTGCAAAATGCTGAATCCTCTATAAAGAACACTTTATATCAGGTAACTAGGAGGCTATAATAACATGTGCTAAGCTAAATACATGATCTGAGCATGTGTATGAGACAGGAGTGTAAAGGATTTATGGTTAATGTTTGTTGCTTTAGTAGTAAGTTTTTAAAATAATACATATAATTTTGTACATACCTGCTGGACATCACTACATATCTATCTAGAATACATATTTATTTAAAAATATCTGTGAATGGTAGATTTTCATGTCTGTACTGACTCCTGATCTGTATTTATTTTTACTGCTACTTGGTATGGATCATAAATGATGACTACAGGAAAGAGGTCACATGACCAAAACAAATCAATGGACATTAAAATCTACAACAAACTGCACTGTAGGAAATCACTGGTTATATGAATGAAAGTCATTAAACCTTTTGTTTAATATGCAATATAGCAATAATATGCCAATTATTCTAGTGTTCAATTTTGTTATTAGAAGAACACAGCAGTAAAATAAAAACTAGCTGTGAATGAAACATATACAGTATGTAAAAGCTTTCATCATTAACTCAGGTTATAGAAATGCCACTACAATTATGCAGTTATTTTAACAATGACTTACAGAGGGAAACTGAGAGATTCATGTCTTGTAATGTTTAATGTAATTGTTTATCTGGAGTAGATACTGACACTGTGTCCCTCAATTATTTTTAAATATTAAAATAAATTACAGCAGAGGAGAGTAAACAGGATTTCATACTTAATTACTAGAAATATCATGTAATGTCTATTATTAAGAATATATTTTTATATTAGATCTGGTTTATGTATTAAATTCTACTGATGAGAAGTGATAAAGACTCACTGTGTACTGTGATGTTGACAGAATCACTGCGTTCTCCAGATTCAGACTGACACCAGTAAACTCCAGTGTGTGATGGAGAGAGGGAGCTGATGTTACATGTAGATCCTGAAACTAATGAACAATTAAAAGTTGTCTGATTGAGTGTGTATCGTCTCACTGTCCATCCAGTAGAGTCTCTCTGGTCCTCACAGTTCAGTGAGAGAGAGGCAGCAGTAAAGTGTTGAGATCTGCTGGGATTGATGATCAGTGACACTGAAGCAGATTTATCTGTTAATAAATATATTATGTTATTATATTTACATTTATGACACTGTTTTATTAAAATTAATGTTGGTGAAAAATATGTAGAAAAAAGATTTAGTGTGTTGAAGTTGCTGCAGTGTACCAGAGTTAAATCATGAAACACAGACATACATTTCTTCTGTACAGTATAAAAGTTCAATCCTTCTCTTCTTCACTTATTCACACTCGAGCTTTATACTGGGTAAAATGTATTTGTTCTCTGTATGTAGGAGTGTAAATATAATTTACTGTGTTTCTACCCAGATCTTCTGTAAACTTGTTCTGTGTAATTCATTCACATACTCACCAGTAACATTTACCCAGAGTGCATCACTGTAGTGTGTGTAGTAGACTGGGTTTCCTCTTCCAGCTCTGCATCTGTACTGACCTCCATCAGAGACACTGACTGATCTGATAAAGTAGTGATTTGATTCAGTCTCAGTCTCACGTCTCTGTGTGTCTTTGCTCCAGTAAAACTTCCATCCAGCAGACTGCAGCTTCAGTGTACAGTACAGAGTCACTGAGTTTCCTGTCAGTGCAGCTCCTTTAAGGTCTGATGTGAGTTCAGGTTTAGGTTTTTCTGTTAGAAATGAAATATAAGTTTAGAAAGTGAAGTCTTTACTACATGAATCACTTCTACAGTAAAACATTAATACTCTCTGTGTCGATGCCACATAACTTATGTCTACTTTAAAAAATATTGTTGAATCTTTATTTAGATTGTGATTCATGACTGTGATGTGAAGAACAAACGAGAAATTAAATGTAAAGTGAAAATTGAAGTGAGGGTCTAAAAATGTTTGTGTTTTTTAAACACTGTGTTTACTCATAAACAATAAAAAAAATTATAATTTTTGCCACCAAACAGCAAAATGTACATCATTAAATGTATATAAAGAAAAGACACTGCAATAAATCTCTACATACTCAGTAGATGTAAGTAACATTCTCTATTTCCCAGTCTGCCTTCATCACCTAATTTACATATTCATTAAAACAAAACGACATTTAATGCACATCTCATCCACCAAAACCTCATTTAACTATAGTTGTGCTCATCCATCCATCAGATCCCTTTACTTTTTCTCTTACTATATTTACTTAATGTATGTGAAACTGTAACTAATAAACTGAACACTGTGTTTTACAAATTACTTTTATTACTTTACTTTTATCTTAAATATGCTTCAACAATAACCATCTGTACATGACAACTAGCTTGTGTGGTCGTTTACAAAACTATAAAAAAAAATGGAGTATTTTTTCACCTGAAGAAATTTAAGGCAACATTTTTTATCCTATACGATGCCTAAGAGATAAGATATACCTTTATCCTTCCCACAGTGAACACATTTACAAGTTACTCTATTGTTTAGGGGGTTTATTTGTCTGTTTTGCTTGTTGAATGTTTGCATACTGCATTTTTGCCCATGTCTGTCAGGATCCAGGGGGATTTTTCCTTCTAGCTTTGGAGTGTTTTGTCCTTCCTAACAGACTTGTATTTTTCTCCAAATCATAAAAAAAGACTATTTTTTTTATTTTTGTTGTTTTCTTTTACCAGCTTTTTCCATCCTGTGCTTTTCGAATGCAGACATTTGCCTTTGCTGGTTTTTGCGACCCGTCTTTTCTTCATGGATTTTGCTCCTGCTGAATGTTAGTTTTTCGTGTTTTAGCTTGTGGATTTATTTCCCTTTGGACTCTTTGCTCCTGGGTTTTGAATGTATACTTGTTTCCTTTTTCTTAGTGTTTTTGGGATTCTTAATAAATGCTATTAAATTTTGATAAGGTCCTAGTTCATCTGATAAATAAGAATTAATTATAAAAATGATAAAACTCCCTGTAGAGTTCAGTAAAATCCAAATTTATCAAATTAATTAAACTAATAAATCCAGAACATTTCTAATGCTAAGGTGAACAGCCTGAACCTGAGCTACCTGAATTTCTCCTATCAATATGGGAAATCATTGCTTTTTCTTGCTTAGAGTCTTCATATTGTTACATTTAGTAAGTAGCTCTTTATCTTGGGGCTTTGCTGTGTGTGTGTCTGAGTGTGTGTCTGAGTGTGTGTGTGTGTGTGTGTGTGTGTGTGTGTGTGTGTGTGTGTGTGTGTGTGTGTGTGTGTGTGTGTGTGTGATTTTCTGTTGGAAACTTGAAACAACCTGCACCACAAACTGCACTCATCATTTATCTATTTAAAGATCTTCACTCAACTAAACATACAGATTTTACTGTAAAGGAACAACTGTGAAACCTTCATCTTATTTCAGACATGCAGAATTATGACAATAGAATCAGCTTGACTTTTACATAAGCAAAATATCTTTTATATATATACAAGCATTTATATTTATATAAGCACTACATAATTACTCTGGAGGGATTTTTAATTCAATTAATTTTAATTGAATTAAAAATCCATCCAGAGTAATTAATATGTAGTGCTTATTGTCCTAATCAGGAATCCAGCAAAATGAATGCTTTAAGATACAAAAAAAGTACATAATTTATGAGTAAACTGTAAAGTTAGGAGATGCGGTTACAATGTACTGTAGCTCATTAAAAAACATTAGAAAAAAATGTAAAGCTGAAATTAAGATACTTTCTACATATAAACAAAAGCAATAACCTGCATAAGAGTTTATAAACTCACACTCACCTGATACAGTGAGTGTAACAGGATCACTGATCTTAGAGGTGTGAGAGTCACTTCTCCTCCCTCTGCAGGAGTATTTTACACTGTTATAGTGTGGGTAATAGTTTGTATCTATGCTGAAGCTCGAGTCCTGTGTTGTTTGGTATGGGTGGGAGGTATAATCATTCTGAAACCAGTCATATGTCCACTTAATGTTTTCTTCTGTCTGTAGGTCACACCTGAACGTCACTTTCTCTCCTCTGAACACCTGTTTATTATGCTCAAAACTCGGCACAGGTTTAGGGGACTCTAAAATAACAACATAACATAGCAACATTTTTAAAATGTAATACAGTAAATGTGAATAGATGTAAATGTTTAAGCTCCATCTGACTTGGACTGAATCATTTAAACAATCACTACTTATGAAGTAAATAACGATCACAGTGTAAAAAACTCACTCAATCCCAAAACTGGTTACAATTCTATAAATATTTTGATCAATTTAGGTAAATGATTTTAATTATTCATATCTGAATTGATGCTAAATTGATTGTAGAATCGATACAATTCTGTTGTCCTGAATGTTCATCTTTAGAAATATTAAAATTTTCTTAGCAAGCAAACAACAAAAATTGTAGAGGCGCACAATTCTACTAGCAATAACTACAATTATTTTAACATATATACTTAATAAATTAAAACATGTCTAGAAAATCATAATTCTGACCTACAAATTCTCTCATCACAGCCTGTCTGCACACACACACACACACACACACACACACACACACACACACACACACACACACACACACACACACACACACACACACACACACAAATGTCTCTAAAGAAGGTCCAGATAAATTTTAATTTCACCAGGGCTGGACGGGGACAGAAAAATTGGCCCTGGCATATTTTTATACATACGATCACAAACACGACCCATCTCTACACACCCCTAACTATGTTCAAAACTCTCATTCCATAAAAGCACTAAAGTCATATAATAATAAGCAGTAAAGAGTGACAGTTGGTACATTAAAAACTTCTAAAAGTGTAATTTATTAATACAATAATCCTAAAACTAGTTATTACATCCATCTTTTGTGTGTGTGTTTGATAGAGAAAGAGGAGAGACGTGATAAATCGTTGATCACATGATCACGGAGATGGCATGCTGTGTGTGTGTGTGTGTGTGTGTGTGTGTGTGTGTGTGTGTGTGTGTGTGTGTGTGTGTGTGTGAGAGAGAGAGAGAGAGAGAGAGAGAGAGAGAGAGAGAGAGAGAGAGAGAGAGAGAGAATACACTTTTCACTCTACAACCTATAAGAAATAATGAACAAAACAAGAATACTGTTTTCCACAGACAGAAATGTAACGAGCCAAACTCACGTAGTCGCAGAGAAAAGCGTGCAATTAATTTATTTCTGTACCATCACCATTATTTTGTGTTTTTGGCTCAGTTTTATCAAGGGGTATCTACACTTATTACAAAGCCTAAGTGTTCTAAAAGCAGTTCTGCTTACTGCAGGCTCTACATTCACTTCTCCTTCAACTCTGTCCCTCTCTTTATCCTCCTCACTGTGTGTGCCGGTGCTGCAACAGCAGCTGATGAAGGTCCTGCTGCAGCAGAAAACATCTCACTTTGACACATTTTGTAGCGTCTGTCTGAATGTTTCTTTTTTGTTTCTTTTTCACGCAATTTCTTCTCCATCTCTCTGACTAATTTAACAGATACACACTGATGCTGCACGCTCACACAGAGCCCAACAGGGGAGTTGTTTAAAGATGTGATTGGATCAGTGCAATGTCAATTAAGAAAAGCACCAACGGGCTGCTGAATAAATGCCTCATGGAAAAAAAACCCTATGGCGACTTTTTTTAACAAAAAGATTATACTGCTGCAAAGTCCCCAGTGCCATTAACTAATGAAGCAGAAAATAAAATAGACTAATAAGAGTTTTATGGGCCGATCAGACAAAAACAGTTTGAGACGTATCTGCCCAAAATGTACGTCGGTCCAGCAGGAGAATGCCCGGTCTACCAGATAGCCAGTCTGCTCCTGCATTTCACACACTCACACTCACTTATTTCCAGCTCAGCTCACATCAGTCCTGCTCAGCTGTGTTACCCTCAATAACAAAATCACTATCTGTAGATCACTATCACTATCTCTGTAGATAGTTGTGTACATATTACTATAATGTGACTCTGCTCACGTTGTTTATATGTTCAGTGATGTGCAGAATCACTTAGCAGAAAGTCTCTTACCAATAACATTTACCCAGAGTGCATCACTGTAGTATGTATAGTAGACTGGGTTTCCTCTTCCAGCTCTGCACCAGTACTGACCTCCATCAGAGACACTGACTGATCTGATTATATAGTGATCTGTCTCAGTCTCAGTCTCAGAACTCTGTGTGTCTTTCTTCCAGTAAAACTTCCATCCAGCAGACTGCAGATTCAGTGTACAGTACAGAGTCACTGAGTTTCCTGTTAGAGCAGCTCCTGCAAGGTCTGATGTGAGTTCAGGTTTAGGTTTTTCTGGAAAACAGAAATTTAAGGTTTTTATTCATACCCCACTCATGAAACACACTATTACTGTCTCACTGATGATATTTGCTGTATCTAAACAATTAAAATACTTTTTAATTGTTTTAAAAAAGCTAAATTTAGTTTAACTCTTCATTGTGATTAGAGTCATTGTGTAAAGAAAAAACCTGTTCAGTAGCAACACTACATCACATATAATTGTTTATGTTCTGTCAGATGTAGACTAAATTATTCAACAATCACTATTTTTCACAATTAATGTTTATTTCTGAATTACACAACTGACAATGAAACTTTATTCAGATCTTTATTCAGATTTGACATGTGGGGGTGGTATTGTTCTTAGGCTGATTACTTAATTCACCTGCACACTGCATATTTAAAAGTACATCATAAAATCATCTACCCTTACAAAGACTTTAACAACTTAAATGGGTTTTCTCCATCAGGAAGAAGAAAGGCCTTGCTGGCCAGATTTTGGCTGAGCTTCTACCTCATACAAAGGTGGGTTTACTTCTACATCACTCTACTCTGTTCCTTACTGTCACTCTTGTTTATCACTTCTTTGTATTGTTTTATTTTTTTGCCCATCCTCCTCTTTTTTTTACTTCTTTAATTTTTTTTCTTTATTCTAGTCTTCCTATTCTTAAATCACTTTCTCTAATCATATTTTTTCTTTACTTTTTCTCAAATGTACTCTCCCCCCTTATTTGTTTTATCTCTGTTCCTTTTCTAATCTCTCCCTTTGTTCTTCTCACTCTTGTCCTGTTCTTTACTTCCCAATTTTGTAAGAATCTTATAAATGGCTTTGTAACCTTTTCAAAATTGATACGTCAATGTTTTATTTTCTTGAATTTCTTTAAATCATGGCACGATTGTGTTGATTTTTGAGATTTAGCATGCTTCACTTTGTCAGACATGTTCTATTTAAGTGATTTCTTGATTCAGCAGGTCTGGCATTAATCAGGGGATCATGATTTGAATCATTCAAGTGTAACAAATATGCACAAAAATAAAATAAATATCAGCAAGGTGGTTATTTTTTTTTACAGCACTGTAGAATATAACTATAATCCTAATGCTTGCAATGTTCATCAGCTAAAAGTTTCCCACAGCATCTATGTATTGTATGAAATAATTTTCCCACAGTATGTAAAATAAAACTCACTCACCTGCTACAGTCAGTGTAACTGCATCACTGCTCTGTGTGTATTTTGGGGCTGATGATTGAGTTCCTTTACAGCTATAAGGACCTTTATTAGAGTCTTTAACATCAGTGATTGTGTAGGTCTTCTCTCCTGCAGCAGCTCTGATTTCTTCATTATTTCTATACCAGTGATACTTCCAGGATTCTCCAGTCTGTATGTCACATGTGAGAGTGACAGTTTCCCCAATGAACACATTCACAGCTGGGTGTATTTTCACTACAGGCTTTGGTCTCGCTATATAAAGATAACAAAAGCTTCAAAATATACAGTACATTTAAATATATTATCTAATCAAACATTTTTATTTATTATTAGAATAAATTACTACACACTAAATAGATTAACTAAATTAAAGTCTGCAGTGAAAATGTAGAAAACATGATGTACCTCTCACTTCAATTGTGACTGAATTACTGTAGTATGATTTGTAGTTTCCTCTGCCTGCTTTGCAGTAGTATGTTGTTTGTCCTTCATTAGAACCTGTTACACTGAGCGTGTTACTGTGTGTATCTTCAGTTATCAGAGATGTTGAATGCTGATCACTTTTGTACCAGGAAAATCTCCATCCAGTAGACTGCAGATTACAGCTCAGAGTAACACTGTCTCCAGTGTAGATGAAGCCCTGAGGATTCCCCCTCACAGTCAATTCTGGTTTTTCTGTTGATATAAAATGATGACATCAGAGCTGCTTTTCCCTCTACAACATTTTTTTTGTGTCTTAATTCAGCAATTAGATACAGAGTTAAAAAAAATTACAAAAATATGTCATTGTGTTTTTATAGTTTATAAGCAACACAATCTATAAAATAAAATCCTAAAAAGTGTGAAGGTCACTGCATTTATTATTTTTAGTTTAATGCTTTGTACATAGTGTCATATCATGTACCACAACCTGCACCTGCCAGTATCCATTTAGAAACGTAATCAAATAATAACATTTTTATAACTCTTTACTGTGGTTACCGACAATAAAACGCGTAAAATCGTGAAAGTAAAATAAGTTTGTGTAATATATAAATAGGAAAAGATTTCTTGTACAGTAAAATGATTCTTGTTATTTGAATAATAGCAGAGGAAGGAAGATGTGGGAGTGACTGCCTTTACTTAATACTTATTTTGTGCCACCAGTCAGATTCTTGACAAATCAGGTTAATTTGAGGCTTTAAATACAAAAATAAAAGAAAAAGTTATGAAAATATGTAGCTAAAACATAGTAGCACAATTCAAAACAGTCATAGATTTTACACACACACACACACACACACACACACACACACACACACACACACACACAGAATAAGTAACAGTCTGTAGGCCCAAGTACTGTTTTTTTGGAGTCATTAATAAATGAAGCCGGGATGAACGGGAGCGCCGCGCTCCCGTTCATCGCATAACATTTAACAAAAAAATGCATATGTGCACTTACTAACAGCAGAGATTCACCAGTATACAATACAAACACCTGTAGTATCTGTAAGGTTTGATTTTTCCGCCACTTTCGCGAGTTCTTCTGCGGCTGCACAGTGCCGATCGACATAACTGACGTAAAAAAATTTCCCCCCTTGTGCTCGAGATATTCCGATAAAAAATGCTAAGAAAAAGCGAGAATTTGGCGGTTCCACTTCAAAAACGTCGACTTAATAGGGTTGTCGAGGTAACCGAGGGCAAGATAACCGGGATCCACTGTAGTATGTTTAACTATATAGCTTGATAAAATTATAAGCATTTGTACTTGATTTGAACTCATCTCATCATCTTTTTTAGCTGCTCCCGTTAGGAGTCCCAGAGCAGATTGTCCAATATCATTTTAAACCAACTCCCTGCATGTCTTCCCTCACCACATCCATTAAACCTCCTCCTTGGTCTTCCTCGTTTTCTCCTTCCTGGTGGCTCCATCCTCAGCATTCTCCTACCGATATACCCCATGTCCCTCCTCTGCACATGTTCAAATCATCTCAATCTCACCTCCCTCACCTTGTCTCCAAAACGTCCTACATGCACTTTCACTCTAATAAACTCATTTCTAATCCTGTCCATCGTCACTCCCAAAGAAAACCTCAACATCTTCAGATCTGCTACCTCCAGCTCCGCCTCCTGTCTTTTACTCAATGCCACTGTCTCTGATCCATACAACATCGCAGGTCTCACCACAGTCCTATAAACTTTCCCTTTCACTCTTGCAGATACATTTCTATCACAAATCACTCCTGTCACTCTTTTCCACCCACTCCACCCTGCCTGCACTCTTTTCTTCACTTCTCTATTCCTCAGGCATCATCTCACCTTCCAGAATCTGGTTTAACAATCTTGCAACAGCTGTGACAGATGTTATCATTCACCTTGTAATCTAAGTCACATGTTCTTCTTTTGCTGGTGTGATTACTTTAAAAACTATGTCTGCAATATTTAACATTAATATTGATGTTAGTCCCGGTGTAGCAATTTTTAATCCGGTACAACAAAAAGATATTTAATATTTTGACCTCCACATCTTTGATAGCCAGGCAGCATCTTTTAATCCCTTGGAAATCCCCTAAACCACCAACTACAGATCAGTGACTTAAATACAACATGTCCTTTTAAAATGAGAAAAACAAATAAGATATTCTATTAGAGTTCTACTTGGAAAATGTATCAGTAGATGGCAACTATTTCTTGTATACTTTAATTTTTTGCAGTGTCTATCTCCTGACTAAACCCTTCATTTTTATTAATTATCATTTATTTATATTACATTTGTTTACATACTTCTGTGTGTAGACTTTATTTTTATTTTTTTTGTTTGTTTGTTTTTGTGGATACACATGGAAAAGTTATAGTACCATGTTATTTTCTCTTGTTCTCTATCAGATTTGTAAAGTTTTGTTTTTTTAGAGGAATTATATAGTCATGAGTCTACAATTCTAAATGCCTTTCCAAATAAAATGTTTGAAAGAAAAAGAAAAAAAAACCTCCACTGCAATCTCTCCTAAACATCGAAACAACCGAATTTCCACTGTTTATCCACTTAATTGCTGTTGTCACAATCATCCAATTTCCACCAGTACCTTGTTGGCTAACGATAGCTGGTTGGTATTCCGGGCCTCGACCAATCCGATATGAAATTCTGGGTCGTGATCCGCATATTTTATTTGGCACATGTTTCACACAGGATGCCCTTAATAACACTATTAGTGCACTGGCTTGTGCAACCCTAATTTATAGAAATAATGTTCGGTTTAACTTCCTCAAAATACCTAAAATTATCTTATTATATCTACACGTTATATTGGTTTCAATGTTGAAAATCACTGTATGGCTCTAATTTTCTACCTAAAGTTTTATTTTATTATTTATTTACGTTTCAACAAGTAGATCTTTATTGCAGCGGCGGGCCGTGCATTTGGTACCTGGGCCTTTAGTGGAGATTTACCCGACTTAATCCACATCTTAATACCACCACTATCACGTCGCAATTATAGAAACTATCAATACAATACAAAAACTCAATATAGCACCGCTCCTCAGAGGCTGCAAGCCAGTGGTACCACTTGTATTCACTTGGGATGAGACACGCTAGCTAGCTTCTGGGTTGGCTGACCTCCCCTCATGATGTCTAGTTTTTCTTCAAAGTGGATTTTTATGAATGTCTGAGACCAAATCAATTTCTCTTTCTCCATAGGCATAAAAAAAGTCTAACTTGGATGTATTAATGTGTGTAGCATGTTACACAACTGTTTTGCCAGTCAAACTTGGTTGTAACAGTTTTCCTCTGACCAACCAATCAGAGGACGGAAAAATGCTGACACAAATGATGACGTTATTCTGGGCCAGCTAGCTGCACTGTGAGGCAAATTTGAAATCTGATTGGTTAAAGAAACAGATTTATTTCTTATTAAGACTAAGGTAAAAAGGGCCAGCAGTACAGACTTTGCAGGACCTGGGCAGATTAGATTGACATGGCAGCACATAGAAGTTGAAATCTGATTGGACAAAAAAATCTAACATCCGCATACATGTACTGGAAGCAGTGCAGCCAAGAGAAAAGCTATGAAATAAAGAGAATAAACTGTTGGGAATAAATTAATACAATTTCATGGAACAAATATTAGAATTTAGGTTGTAAATGTGGGTCAGTGCTTCTGATAGTGTTTAGGCCAGCAGAAAAGGCTTTGTTGTCCCTGATCGCCCACCACTGCTTTATTGCTAAATTTCTTCACTTAGTGGAAGAACTTAGGCGTACTAAGACCCATATGTAACATTTTATAGAAAAATGTTTGTGAAAATTATGGAATGTGAAATTACTGTGGAAAGTATGGAATAATAGCAAGACACCACCCTCATACATATAATATTCTGTTAGATGGCAGATGGCAAAAGCATTTTACTCAACAATCCAAAATATCAGTCAATAACCAGAGCTAATAGTAAAAGACTCACTGTGTATCAAAAGAAAAAGGTGTGAACCAATCTGAGAAATATTGCATTAAAAGGTTCACTGCCTGGTCCATCGAAACTCCCTCAGTAAATACAAGAGACTGAAAAGCTCCTTCTCTACATACAGTCATCTGGAAAGTAAATAATCATGCTGCTGCAAATGGTTAATCATCAATAGTAAACATTTTATGGAGTAGGTTTGCTATAATGATGTTAATAAAAGATCATATTTACAATTTCATATTAAACAAACTGTAGCATCTGGGCATGGGTCATTTAGAATTTATGTCCCAGGCATTTACCCTTGACATCTGCATTTCAATCAAAGAATGAGGACCACAGCTTACACTTTTATTGGGGGTTTGTATACCACAGTGTCATACCCCCACCCCGGAAGACACAAAGCAGGACAAACCCTGACCTCTCCAGCTGACTTCAAAGCAGCATTCAACTGATAACACAAGCCAGTCTCTATACCTTACACAGTACACACTCACACACACATACACCACTCCAACAGGCAGATAACCCCCTGGCCTCTCTGATTGACTTTACAGGGACCCTCAAACCATAAAACAATTCACTCTCGAAACTGTGTGACACACACACAGACACACACACACCACAAGGAAGCATTCTTTTATTAATTAAATAATAAATTAAATGTTCCACAATACATGATACAAACATACATGTTTTATGTATCTTCTCCTGTAAATAAGCTGAGTGTTTAACTTTACCTCAACAATATTTACACTCTAAAGGTTTATTAATGTACCTCCACTTTAATGCTGTCTTTTCTTTTACGGCCTGAAGTTGATATAAAATTATCTGCTCTTTACCTTCCTAACAAGGGTGCATTTTATCTATTAGAATATAACATTGTATTAACATCAGTTATACCTTAAATACTGGTTCCGGTATGTCAATGTACCCCTGTTTTAATGGTGTATTTTCTGTTCATGTTTAATATCAAAATGATCACAAAATTATCTGTTCCTTATTTTACAAACAAGGGTGCATTTTATTTGATCATGAAATGTACCATACTGTCTTGATACACTTTGGATAAAACTTTAAGTTCTCCAAAGCAAATTTAACCATGCCCACAAACGCATGAACAAAGAAAGTTTAAAAATTTCAGGCCATAGCATTGGCCATACCCCCAAATATGGGTGGGGTTCCTTTAAATTGTCTTGAACCCAACTATTTGAAGCTGGCTCAGCTTAGCTCCCTCGCTCGCTCGGCTCAATCAGAAAGGATCGGAGGCCCGGACGCCCAGGGCCCGAAGGCCCGGAGAGTCGGACGCTTAGAAAAGACCAGCAGCGACTCTACAAGACAAGATTTCAAACCCTTCAAGAACAACATCTGCTCTGATCTTCAGGAGAACCTGGAAGAACATCTGACTCCCTCCTAACCAACTCTTCAAAGATTCCTTTGTCTACCGCATCTGGACTCTTGTGCAACAAGCAAATGCAAGTAATCAATTTACCAACCAATTTTAATGTCTGTTTAAGCTTGAGCTCCTTAATTTTAAGGTGAATTTGTATTCCTTGATGATTCTCGTTTAGGTTGTGGTTAATTTTGAAGATTAGGCTTGCCATTCTGTTCATTTCTTTCTCTCTTTTCTTCTTTCCCCCTCTCTTCCTTTCTCATTTTTTTTTTTACTTTTGATTATTTTTTATTTTCTTTATTTCTTTTTGTTTGTTTGTGTAGTTAGTTCTATGTTGTGTTTGTCTCATTCATTAAACGGCGTATTTTCCATAAGTGATTGTCTCTGAGTGCCGCTCACATTTCAAGGTTCCTGCAACATTCGATCTGAACTACATGCTCTATTAATTGTACAGTATAAAGTAAAGGGGGTGGCGACTTTCTTGGCCAGGGAGATACCCCTTTTATAGAATTAATAAAATATTATACTGTCTGTTTGGTGAAGAACAGACCAATTATATTTATATTTATTATAATTATAATGTTAATTCAATTACCGTCAACTTAACAACTTAATTTAGATATTTAGAAGTACTTACAACCCATTATAATTACTCATAAATATTTCCTTTTTTGCAAGCTAAATTCGCTACAAAACTTTAAATAAAAAAATAAAAAAACACGACATGCATTTTATTTATATCTGCTCTTAAACATACTGTATATTCGCACCCAATCATGTTTCATGCTACTGCTGAAACCTAGTATATTTTAACAGCCCTAATAAAATTATTGTCAATCTATTTGTCAGAAACTCATGGACACAATGCAAGGCCAGGTTATTCTGTCAGGGGGCATGGGGGTCTGGGTGAGTGAGGACCCTAATGCAGGATGCCACAGGGGTAATAGAAAGCAGGCTTTAATAAAGACACAGGCAAGGCAAAACAAAGTCCATAATACAGTCCAATTACAAGAGCCAGGAGCCAGAGCAATGCAGGAAAACCAAAATCAGATATTCTAAACAGTCCAAAATCCAAGCGCCGACAAACAGCAATATAGTGCAGATCAGAAACTTCTTCTTCTTCTTTCGGCTGCTCCCACTAGGGGTCGCCACAGCGGATCATCCGTCTCCATACCACCCTGTCCTCTACATCTGCCTCTTTTACACCAACTACCTGCATGTCTTCCCTCACCACATCCATGAACCTCTTCTTGGCCTTCCTCTTTTCCTCCTACCTGGTGGCTCCATCCTCAGCATTCTTCTACCAATATAATTCATGTCCCTCCTCTGCACATGTCCAAACCATCTCAATCTCGCCTCCCTCACCTTGTCACCAAAACATCCTACATGCGCTGTCCCTCTAATAAACTCATTTCTAATCTTATCCATCCTCGTCACTCCCAACGAAAACCTCAACATCTTCAGCTCTGCTACCTCCAGCTCCACCTCCTGTCTTTTACTCAATGCCACTGTCTCTAAACCATACAACATCGCAGGTCTCACCACAGTCCTATAAACTTTTCCTTTCAATTTTGCAGATACCCTACTATCACAAATCACTCCTGTCACTCTTCTCCACCCACTCCACCCTGCCTGCACTCTTTTCTTCACTTCTCTAACACACTCTCCATTACTTTGCACTGTTGACCCCAGGTACCTGAATTCCTCCACCTTCTGAAGCTCTTCTCCCTGCAACCGCACCACTCCACTGCCCTCCCTCTCATTCACACACATGTATTCTGTCTTACTCCTACTGAGTTTCATTCCTCTTCTCTCCAGCGCATATCTCCACCTCTCCAGGCTCTTCTCCACCTGCTCCCTACTCTCACAAAAAATCACAATATCATCCGCAAACATCATAGTCCAGGGAGACTCCTGTCTGACCTCGTCCGTCAACCTGTCCATCACCACTGCAAACAGGAAAGGGCTCAGGGCCGATCCTTGATGCAGTCCAACCTTCACTCTAAACCAGTCTGTCGTACCTACTGCACACTTCACTGCCGTCACACTGTCCTCATACATGTCCTGCACCACCCTCACATACTTCTCTGACACACCTGACTTCCTCATACAATACCACAACTCCTCTCTTGGCACCCTGTCGTACGCCTTCTCTAAATCCACAAATACACAATGCAATTCCTTCTGTCCTTCTCTATACTTCTCCATCAACATTCTCAAAGCAAATAAGGCATCAGTGGTGCTCTTCCTCGGCATGAAACCATACTGTTGCTCACAGATGGTCACCTCTTCTCTCAGCCTGGCTTCCACTACTCTTTCCCATAACTTCATGGTGTGACTGATCAACTTAATTCCCCTGTAGTTACTGCAGGTCTGCACATCTCCTTTATGCTTAAAGATCGGTACCAGCACACTTCTTCTCCATTCCTCAGGCATCTTCTCACCTTCCAAAATCCTGTTAAACAATCTGGTCAAAAACTCCACTGCCATCTCTCCTAAACATCTCCACGCTTCTACCGGTATGTCATCTGGTCCAACCGACTTTCCACTCTTCATCCTCTTAATCGCTGCTCTTACTTCCTCCTTACTAATCCTATCTACATCCTGCTTCACCAACTCCACATCATCCAACCTTCTCTCTCTCTGATTTTCCTCATTCATCAGCTGCTCAAAATACTCCCTCCACCTTCTCAACACACTCTCCTCACTAGTCAACACATTTCCCTCTCCATCCTTTACTGCTCTAACTTGCAGTACATCCTTTCCAGCTCGGTCCCTCTGCCTGGCCAATCGGTACAAATCCTTTTCTCCTTCCTTAGTGTCCAACCACTCATACAGCTCCTCATATGCCTTTTCCTTGGCTTTCGCCACATCCCTCTTTACCTGCTGCCGCATCTCCTTGTACTCCTGCCTACTTTTCTCATCACTCTGTCTATCCCACTTCTGTTTGCCAACCTCTTTCTCCTTATGCTCTCCTGCACTTCCTCATTCCACCACCACGTCTCCTTGTCTTCCTTTCTATTTCCAGATGTCACACCAAGTACTTTTCTAGCTGCCTCCCTCATCACTCCTGCAGTAGTTGCCCAATCATCCAACACCTCCTTAACACCACTGAACCTCTCTCTGACCTCTTCCCTGAACCTCACACTACACTCTTCCTCCTTCAGTTTCCACCATCTTATTCTTCTTTCAGTCCTCGCTCTCCTCCTCTTCTTCTTCGCCTCCAAAACCATCCTACAGACCACCATCCTATGCTGTCTAGCTACACTGTCCCCTGCCAACACCTTACAGTCGCCAATCTCCTTCAGGTTGCATCTCCTGCATAGCACATAGTCCACCTGTGTGCACCTTCCTCCACTCTTATACGTCACCCTATGATCCTCCTTCTTCTTAAAATAAGTGTTCACCACTGCCATTTCCATCCTTTTAGCAAAATCTACCACCATCTGCCCTTCCACATTCCTCTCCTTAAAACCATACCTACCCATCACCTCCTCGTCACCTCTGTTCCCTTCACCTACATGCCCATTAAAGTCCGCCCCAATCACCAACCGTTCTTTCCTAGCTACACCATCTACCACTTCATCTAATTCACTCCAGAATCTTTCCTTCTCCTCCATCTCACAGCCAACTTGTGGAGCATAGGCACTGATGACATTTATCATCATCCCTTCAACTTCCACCTTCACGATCATCACCCTATCAGAAACTCTCTTCACCTCCACTACACTCTTACTGTACTCTTCCTTCAGAATCACCCCTACACCATTTCTCTTTCCATCCACACCATGATAAAACAGTTTAAATCCACCTCCAATGTTCCTGGCCTTACTCCCTTTCCACTTGGTCTCCTGAACACACAGCATATCTACCTTTCTCCTCTCCATCATATCAGCTACTTCTCTCCCTTTACCCGTCATAGTACCAACATTTAAAGTACCAACCCGAACCTCCACTCTCCTACACTGCTCCTTTTCCTGCCGTCTCTGTAGACGTCTTCCTCCTCTCCTTTTCCTCCTTCGGCCAACAGTAGCCCAATTTCCACCGGTACCCTGTCGGCTAACGATACCTGTGGCGGTCGTTGTTAACCCGGGCCTCGACCGATCCGGTATGAAATTCTCATTTGTGATCCGCATATTTGATTTGGCACATGTTTTACGCTGGATGCCCTTCCTAACGCAACCCTCCCCATTTACCCGGGCTTGGGACCGGCACTAAGAATGCACTGGCTTGTGCCTCCCTAATGGCTGGGTTAGTGCAGATCAGAAACAAAAACTAAAAACCAGCCTAGAGTTCAAACCAGAAAACCGAGGCAGAGCAGGAATCAGTGTCAATAACAAGAACAAGAACAAGAACAGAATCCAGTGCAGACACAGTGTCGAGTTTTCTAATTGATTTAGGAAGCCAGTGAGATAATCTGGCCTTCAGCTTTCTTCTTCTTATTCTTGTGGTGTTTTATGGTGGTTTGGCAGACCAACAAAAAGGTGCATTACCACCACCTACTAATCTGAAGTGTGGAGCGAACATAGATTTGGAAGAGGGGGAGGAAGAGGGTGAGAAAAAAAAAAAGGGAAATTAAAACCTAAATTCTGTCTATTGTTCCTGTATTTTTTAGGTATTTAAATAACAATTTTGGAGTTCTTGATTGCTCATACTCGCTTCCCAACAGTACCTTTAGAGAAATATTGTCTACTCCTATCCACCCTAATTCCTGAATTAACTGAAATCTGTCCCTTTCATATGCAGGACACTTTTCAAGAATGTGCCTCACTGTTTCCAATTCTCCACACTTGTCACATTCTACCAAATAATTTAATGCAGTATGTCCAATTTTACTTAGAATCCATCCACATTCCCAAAAACCTTAATACATTTACTTGTTCCAACTTATACCCGTACATTTTAATATTCAAGCTTGGAATATTCTTCTTTTTTGAAAAGCACACCACTTGCGTTTTTGCCACAGAAAATCGAAAACCCCAATATTCGCTCAATTCTTCACCTCGTTTACTGCTTTTTGAATCTTATTTTCTACAAATAGAGCATTTCGCCCTCTTTTCCATAGTGCTCCATCGTCAGCGTATAATGACCTTCCTATTCCATTATCTACAGTATGATAGATGTCATTAATCATTAAATTATTAAGAATAGGGCTGCACACACTTCCCTGTGTAGTTCAATTCTCAATTGGAAGGATCTGAGATAAAGCAGTCCCTACTCTTACTTGAATCGTTCTTCCAAATAAGAAACTCATAATCCAGTTATAAATCCTTCCGTCAATTTTCAAGCTTTCCAGTTTCATCAAGAGCCCTTCTTTCCACAGAATATCATAGGCTTTTTTTTTTACGTCAAAAAACACTCCCACTAGTACTTCTTTATTCATTTGAGCTTTTCAAATTTCAGATTCCAAACACAAAATTGCATCCATCGTATTTCTCCCTTTTCTAAATCCACTCTGACATGCTGAAAAAAATGTTTCTGCTTTTAATTACATAAGTCAATCTATTCATTACCATTAATTCCATAACTTTACACACATTTGATGTCAGCGCAATAGGTCTATAGTTAATTGGCTGAGAGTGGTCTTTCCCTGGTTTGGCTATAGGCACTACTACCCCATGCTTCCAATCTGCAGGCAGACTCTCTGATTCCCATATTTAAAAAATAAATCTAAGAATCATACTCAAAGATAAGTCAGATGAAGGCGTTATCATCTCATAGCATATGTCGTCATTGCCTGGAGATGTACGCTTGACCCCCACAAGTGCTCTCTTTAGCTTGTATAAGTTAAACTCTGTGTCTAATATACTTCCTGATGAGTTCTTCTTTTCAAATATATGAGACTTCTCCCTAACTTTCTGTTCCCTATACCTCCTCGTACTCTCTGACAAATTATCACTACTGTGCATCTTTATGAAAGTTTCTACTAACATCTCTGCTTTATCACTATCTTTTATTGCTATTTTCCCATTACTCACTAATACTGGGATATTGATATTTCTCTGAATCCCTCCCATCTTCCTTATCATATTCCAAATTTCACTTATTTCAATATCTTCCCCTATTCTATTACAAAAACCTCTCCAGTAATTTCTTTTTGCTTTTCTTACCTCTCTCCTCACTACTGCCTGTGCTCTCTTATAATTAATGTGTTCACTGAACAATACAGATTTTCTGGCTTTCTTCATCGCTTTATTTCTTTCCCTTACTGCTTTACTACATTCTTCATTCCACCATGGTACAGCTTTCTTACTATTTATAGTTTTCTTTTTTCCTATTACTTCCTCTGCCGTATTTCTTAACACTTCACTTATTTCCTTAACTCTTCAATGCCATCAACATCTAGTATCATTTCACACATCTTATTATGACACAATTCTGTATAAAGTTCCCAGTTGGCTTCATTAAATTTCCATTTTGGGATTCTTTTCTCTAAAGATTGGGTAATATAAATACCAAATTTGCACCATATAGGAACAACTATCTGCCCATTATACTCTGTTTATTTACATTCCATTCACATTTTCTTGCTAGGTTTTCTGACACTAGAGTAATATCTAAAACTGACTTACGTCCTTGTAATATGTCAATTCTTGTACAACTTCCATTATTAACACACACTAACTGTCCCCAATCTAACATGTCCTCAACTATCTGCCCATTATAATCTGTTTTGATACTCCCCCATAGAGTATTATCAGCATTGAAATCACCACACCATATTACTTTCTGGTTTGTGTTGCCTCTTATATTTTCCAATACTTCCTTACTTAACTTTTTACATGGATTATAATAATTTATTACTCTAATACATTGATTCCCTTCCCATCACAACCACCTCTTTGTCTTCATTCTCTCCAACATTCCTATATCCCACATCATGTTTAACAAATGTAGCTATTCCACCTCCATTACCTTGTTTCCTATCGTTCCGAATTACCACATATCCCTGTAATACAAAACTTAGTTGAGGTTTGAGCCAGGTTTCCTGAACACAGATTATGTCAGGTTGATTTTCTAGATCAGAAATGAACTTTTTAAGCTCCTACCCATTAGCTATTAGGCTTCTAGCATTCCACTGGAGTATTACAACACCATTATGTACCACCACACCCCCGCTGAGTGCATGTTGTTTGCATCTTTAATTTCTCATTAATCATATCCACTGAAATACCTTCAATCTCTAGATACTTTCCAGCTGCTTTGATTATAATTCAAAATCTTTCTGTCCGGCTTTCAGTTTCTGCCGAACAGTTCACTACTTCATCCATAAAAGTAACAAATGCAACACTGTCCTTAATCCCAACTTTCTCTTTTGTACTTTCCTTTGCCATTTCTGTCTTTCGTTGAATAATGTCTTTAATTTTTTTTCCTGATTCCAAATTTTGTCCTATTTCTTTTTAGAGCCTCAGAATATGACTATCCTTCATGAATTCTGACATTTTGTACTTGAGCCGCATGTTTCCTCACCTTGCATCCTCCATATCCCGCACTGTGATCCACTCCACAATTACAACACTTAGGTTTAACTTCTTGCCCGCATTTTTGATATTCATGTTCTCCACCACATCTCGCACACCTCTGTTTGCCTTCACACATCACTGCTACATAAACGAACCTTTGCCATTTAAAACATCTTAGAGGTGGGGGTACATAGAGTCTTACTGAAAAACTCATATATCCCAACATGACTTTACTTGGCAGTTTTTCCTCATCAAAATGAATCATCACTGAGAGACTGTCCCCCCTTTCATTGTTTCTATTGCATTTTAGCCTTTTTACATCAATCACTGCCGCTCCTGTAAGACCTTTCTTAATCTTTTCAATTGTAACCTCTGTAGGAATCCCTGTTATTACCCCTTTAACTAATTTCTTTTCTTTTTGAATTGAACAAATCACTCTTTGATCCATGATTGTCTTAACTCCTACAGCCCTTTTTTGTTGCATACTGTCCTTACAATATATTATCAATCTACCATCTCTCAACTTCTTCACACTTTCAACCAGTCCTATCACTTCCTTTATTGCTTTGGACAGCTTTAGTGGGTTTATAACATCGAAAGATCTGTTTACAAGTTTCATTACTACTTTATACTCTTCTTTCCTTCTTCTTGTAAGATGATATCCATTTTCTCTATTGGTTTCAGATGTTTGACTTTTCTTTCTTTTTCGTTTATCTACTACACTCCATTCATTATTTCCATTCCCGCCTTCATCCGCTTCAAACATTTCACCCTCCATTTCCGGATCACTTCCAGAATCTACTCCACCTCCTACCATGCACTCTCCAGTCACAGATCAACTGTTGCCAAACCGCCTCCGAGCCCCAAGCTAAAGCCTAGATGTCCTTATATACCGGGTGGCGCGGGAAAAGTGTCAAGATGGCCGCCAACCCGGAAGTGCCCGTCGCAAAACCGGAAGTGCGTGGCGCAAAACTGAAAACGCGTTAATTTCATTGTACTGTAAGAGTCCTCAGTATGTAGCTGTTATTATATCGGCACTGTTCATGATGTACTTTCTTCCTTTGTGTTGAAATAAAATGATATTTAAATGTTCTGTTGATTTCTGACCACACCCCCTTATATGACATCACATGAATTAATTTGTGTTATTTCTACCAAGCAGTTCCACTACAAGTTCCCAAGCCAAAAATACATAATGCCTGGTTTAACTGCTCCAATATACCAAGATCTTTTTAGATCTTAAATTATCTTTAATGAATAACTCCAGTCAGTGAAGTTGGGGCTCTTTTGGACCAGCTCTTTTGATGCGTTGCAAAGACTGAGATGTGCTCTAGTTCTTTTGTGTGTTTTTATATGTTAAAGAAAAATGGGGTAAATTATTATGTTTTGCTATTGATAGCTTGGGTTAAAAAGAACAAACTGCATTATGACTTACAGTAAAAATTACAGATCTTTACTGGGAAAGCACACTGTGAACAAAGAACATTGTGAAACATGACAGCAGCATCTATTAATGCAATTTTGAATTAATTGAATTTAAAGTGCACACCGATACATACAAAACACAACAATAAATAAACACATGAACAAAGAATAACCTGACCGTGAGCAAAATCAAACATAAAAAGATTTTTTGACGATGAGTGTAGTGAACAGTGTAATTATATACACAAGTGCTGAAAAAACATGGACATGATTGTACATAGCCACATGTATCATCTCCATAGACAGGTTTGTATGAGTAACTGATTTTCTAAATGTCTAGTAAATACAGTGGAACCCGGTTATGTCGATATCCTAGGGGGTCACCAAAAAGCATCGAGGTAACCGATGATCGAGATAAACGAAAATCAAAATTGCGGCAATATATTAACCTGCTTGAAATTTCTTTATGTACATGATGTGCGTTAATAAATGAGAATGTGCATGCACGTGTTTTTGGAGGGTTTTTTACACAACAGCGTTGCTGCGATTTGTTTGATGAAGGCATGCTATAAAAATGTACATACGTTTGTTAACAGCAAAAGGCATAAGTGCACCAACTAACAGCAGAGATTTACCAGTATACAATACAAACCACCGTCCATTCTCCATACAAACCTTTATTATATTCTCCAACATTATAAACACACAGATCGCTCAAAAAAAAAAAAAAAAAAAAAAAAAAAAAAAGCGGCTGCACAGTGCCGTCTCACATTTAGTCCACATGTGGAAAAAAAAGAAAAATAAACAGTAACTAAGTTTCTGAAAACTTATGACCATCAGGCTGAAGTAATCCGCACAAACACACAAAGCAAAGTGTCCGAAAAAACTTACGTCCGCGATGCCGAGGGGGAGAGAGAGAGAGAGAGAGTTTGTGAATGGAAAAATAGGGAAATTCAAAAATACCGCGACCGGCGGCACGGCGCGAGAATTTGGCGGTTCCACTTCAAAAACGTCGACTTAATAGGGTTGTCGAGTTAACCGAGGGCGAGATAACCGGGTTCCACTGTAATTCAAATTCGAAACCTTGTAAGATATGTGGTCATGATAATTATCATGATCTTCATCTAATAAGTAATTAACAAAGGTTTATTAAAATACAAACTAAAATGTGAAATATGTTATCCTTGTGAATTAACATGCAATTTGTGAAGTATTGTTTTAAAATAAAAATAATGTATCCGGTCTATCAGATTCAGAAACACTGGGTGTGTACCAAATTAAACACAGTAATTAGTACTACACTGTTAGAAACTGCTGTTAATTTATGGCAGAATTTCAACAGTATAATAATGTTATGTTCAAAAGCAGTACATTACTGTTTTATTGTTGTTATAAAATAATGTAGACACAATATAACGGCATTTTGCTGTTTTTATTACTCAAAGGAAATAAAACATTACTATAAAGTATTTTTGTAAACTGCAGTGAGCACGTGGGGACTTTTATCCATCTTCATAAGATTAACAGGTGAGTTCCCTTTTGTTTGCGTGACAAAATTCATTACATTTGCTATGGCAGCTAACATGTATAGTGGATATTGGAAGTGAATCTTTCTTCTATTTGCTCATTTTCAGTCATTAATACGCCAATTGCACCACTGTGGTGTGCAGCTGGATTTCAGACTCTGGTTTCATTATTCCCAATTACCGGGTGAGTTTCATTCAGCAAAATATGTGATAATCCTTCTGTAAATTTTATTTTTCAAACTCTGTTGCACTGAAATCACATTGTCTTTGTATCAAAGTAGTGATACAGTAGGTAAAATATTGCTCCAGTAAAAGTTGACATGCTCCTTTTAAACTTTCACTTGAGTAAAAGTACAAAATGATTTGCTTTCAAATGTACTTAAGTGTCCAAGTACTATGATTTAATATGGCAAGACTCTTTGCTTAATCATCTTAGTTTATGTTAAAAGACTCTAATGTTACTCTCAGCACACAACTAAAGGAATATAGGAGTTTGATATAGTGGATTTGCAGTTAACATGAAAATGACATTGGATGAATGTGTAAAAACACACATGAACTCCTGAACAACACTGTACTCTCAAGAGTTGAAAATCCCCATTATCTTACCCAGAGGTCTCAAAAGTATACACATCCTTCACTTAAGTAGAACACTCATCTTATTGTTGATCATCTATATGATCAAAAAAATACAGTTTGTTTCAGTGTCAGGAGGAAAAATGCCACAAAACCCGCTGGCAGATCTGTCGACCACAGTGGGTTCAATATGTGCAATATGTGCATCGTGGCGGATTTTGGTGCTGATTTGAGACTTACGAAAGTAAAACATAATTAAGCATAAAAGTAAAACACAATATCGCCCAAGTAAGAGAAATGTTTACCAATTATTTTCACTCTATATAATATACGTACATCATATATATATATATATATATATATATATCCCAGACATTAGGGTTGCACAAGCCAGTGCACTCTTAGTGCGGTCCCAAGCCTGGATAAATGGGGAGGGTTGCGTTAGGAAGGGCATCCAGTGCAAAACATGGGCCAAATCAAATATGCGGATCACGAAAGAGAATTTCATACAGGATCGATCGAGGCCCGGGTTACCAACGACCGCCACAGGTATCGTTAGCTAACAGGGTACCGGTGGAAATTGGGGTACTGTTGGCCAAAGGAGTAGAAGGAAAAGAGGAAGACGACTACAGAGACGCCAAGGGAGAGCACCACAGATGCATTATTTGTTTTGAGAATGTTGATGGAGAGGTATAGAGAAGGTCAGAAGGAGTTGCATTGTGTGTTTGTGGGTTTAGAGAAAGCGTACGACAGGGTGCCAAGAGAGGAGTTGTGGTATTGTGTGTATTGTATGAGGAAGTCAGGTGTGTCAGAGAAGTATGTGAGGGTGGTGCAGGACATGTATGAGGACAGTGTGACAGCAGTGAAGTGTGCAGTAGGAACGACAGACTGGTTCAAGGTGGAGGTTGGACTGCATCAAGGATCAGATATGAGCCCTTTCCTGTTTGCAGTGGTGATGGACAGGTTGACGAACAAGGTCAGACAGAAGTCTCCATGTACTATGCTGGTTGCAGATATTGTGATTTGTGGTGAGAGTAGGAAACAGGTTGAGGGGAGGAGGTACATGTGTGTGAATGAGAGGGAGGGCAGTGGAGTTGTGCGGTTAAAGAGAGAAGAGGTGGAGGAGTTCAGGTACCTGTGGTCAACAGTGCAAAGTAATGGAGAGTGTGTTAGAGAAGGGAAGAAAAGTATGCAGGCAGGGTGGAGTGAGTAGAGAAGAGAGGCAAGAGTGATTTGTGATAGAAGAGTATCTAGGGACTGTGGTGAGACCTGTGATGATGTATGGTTTAGGGACAGTGGCATTGATTAAAAGACAGGAGGTGGAGCTGGGGGTAGCAGAGCTGAAGATGTTAAGGTTTTCGTTGGGAGTGACAATGATGGACAGGATTAGAAATGAGTTTATTAGAGGGACAGCGCATGAAGGTCATTTTGAAGACAAGGTGAGAGTAAGGCGAGATTGAGATTGTTTGGACATGTGCAGAGGAGGGACATGGGGTATATATCGGTAGGACAATGCTGAGGATTGCAGAGTATACAATAGGTTACTGGTCACCGCTATATTTTGTTATGTGTATTTGTCCACACTGTCTTGTGCACTGTTTTTTATCTGCACTGTTTGCGCACAATGGACTTTGTGCACTGAGTCCTTGCTCTGTGTTCTGTTATGTAGCTGTATGTTGTGTGTTGTAGCTCTATTTTGTTTAATGTTGCACCAGGGTTCTGGAAGAACGGTGTCTCATATCACTCTGTACTGCATCAGCTATATATATGGTTGAAATGACAATAAAAGCTTCTTGACTTGACTTTTACCCCTAAAAATAGATTAAAGATATAAGCAAGAAATAAGGCAAACCATAAGTCACAGAACTTGTGCTACATTTATGTGTATGCATCTACATTAAAAGCTCTTAGTCTAAGGTCTCACCAAATTAATGTTTAAAACTGATTTAAGCTCTGAATAACATTTAATGTTCTTAAGATCAAGATTAATTATCTTAACTTTATTTGTACTGTACATGGTATTATTTTACTCATGTAAGCCACTTATCTTTTAAATGAACATAGATGATGGTGATTTTACTTGTCATATGTACGTTTCTGCATGTCCCATAGATGTTAGGAAGTTGAGTCAGATTGCAGAGTCAGCCATTTTGCAGAGCCCTTGAAGCGCAGAGGGTTAAGGGACTTGCTCAAGGGCCCAAACGTGGCAGCTTGGTGATACTGGGCACAAATCCCCAATCTTCCGATCGGAGAGCCTTAACCCAGAGCCTTAACCACTGAGCTTCCACTTTCCCCAGATACATCCAGATTCACATGCATATTGAAGCCAAATGAAAATAATTATATAAATCACCTGCTTGTGCACCATGGATGAGTCCAGTCAGCACTAGAAGTAGAAAATGAAAGAGACAAAGAACAGAAATTATTGTAAATTTTTTTTGTTTTTTTGTAAAAAAAAATTATAATTAATTGTTAATGTCATAATATATCCTATTATATCATAGGATATATTATGATATTATGATATTATATATATGATATTTTATATATTATATTATAATATATATTATATATAATATATTAACGTCCTTGAAATTTCTTTATGTACATGATGTGCGTTAATAAATGAGAATGTGCATGCACGTGTTTTTGAAGTTTTTTTTTACACAACAGCGTTGCCGCGATTTGTTTGATGAAGGCATGCTATAAAAATACATACAGTACATGTTTATCTGTCAGGAATCCACCTGCCACGCCCCCTTCGGCCCCCTTCAGCGTGTCAGGTGTTTTCTCGGCCGCTTTCTCTGAAGCTCCCGGCTTCAATCGCGCACATGTGGTGCTCGTTTATCATCATCACCAGCTCCTATTTAAACTTCCACACTCTTACTGTCCGTTATTGTTGGTATATGTTGGTTCACGGCGGTCGTTGTTATCGCGCATGCGTATCCCGGTACGTGCCTTCCCACCGGCACTCTCTCAACGGCTGCTCTTTTCTTCCCAAAGCGCATCCCGGATTCACCCCCGATCCTGCCGGTGTTCATTCTATGCTCTTGCTCATCACACGTTCCGCGCCGCCAAGTGCGGCTTTCGCCTCCAGTTCATCGCATAACATTTAACAACAAAAGGCATATGTGCACTAACTAACAGCAGAGATTCACCAGTATACAATACAACACCTGTAGCAGCTGTAAGACTTGATTTTTCCGCCACTTCCACGAGTTCTTCTGCGGCTGCACAGAGATAACCGACGTTAAATGGCAAATTTTTCCCCCCTTGTGCTCGAGATATTAGGGTTCGGCAACATAAAAAAAGATAATTTTTTTTAATCGACATAACCGATAAAAAAATGCTTAGAAAAAGCATTTGGCGGTTCCACTTCAAAAACGTCGACTTAATAGGGTTGTCGAGGTAACCGAGGGCGAGATAACCGAGTTCCACTGTATATATATATATATATATATATATATATATATATATATATATATATATATATATATATATATATTATGAACCCAATAGAAAATCTATGGAGGGAGCTGAAACTCTGTTGCTCAGCGAGAGCCCCAAAACCTGAAAGATCTGGAGAAGACCTGTATGGAAGAGTCGGCCAAAATCCCTGCTGCAGTGTGTGCAAACATGGTTAAGAACTACAGAAAACATCTTTCCTCTGTAATTGTAAACAAATGTTTCTGTACCAAATATTAAGTTCTATTTTTTTATTGTATCAAATACCGTAATTTACGAACTTTTAAGCGCACCCAAATATAAGCTGCACCCACTGAATTTTACCAAGATTTTTATTTTGAACATAAATAAGCCACATTTGTCTATAAGCCGCACTACAAACTAATGAACTTTACACAGGTTTTAACAGAAGACATTGTCTGTAACACGCTGTAACGAGTGAAATATGTTGCGCTTCCTTTAAGAGCATAGCGGTATTTTGGGAATAGCATGCTGCCGCATTTTTCCACTATTACTGCATATGTGCAAGACCGAGGAATATGTCCTTGTTATTTTCTGATGCTCATTTCTACGTTTTTTTGACTAACCGTAACGCTGTTGCCAAGAAAAATAAAAAAGCACGAGTTTTGGAAACCTGTCTGTGCTTATATGATTTCTGTTGCAACTGGAGTTAGCGAGCTCTCCCATGACCCAGACTCAACGCCCTACAACGGCTTGTATCTAAACAGTAGCCTACCAAGAAAATCATTGTTCACGGTCTTCCTCCTTCCTTTCACAACAATTTCTCTCAGGAGTTTATCTTTTGGCATCGTTGTGCGTTTAAAAATCACCATCGGTGAAGCTTTTCTACCGATGCCGTGCAGCTCAGAACACAGGAGAAGTGCGTTTTTTCATGCCCGGTTGTTTTCAGAGTGACGAATAATTTGCTTTTCCTGTAGACAGTCCGAGTGAGCGGCAGGTCAAACGTCAGAGGAACCACATCCATATTTATGATGTGGTGTGGCCCGATTCAGTGGGAGCGCATCTGATTTAATATAAAGGGTTTTATTGGTTCACCTAAACTCGTTCGGCAATTTCATTGATCTAATGTTTTGGTGCTCAGTTTTTTGGCTTAAAGCTTGTGAAACCGGGAAAAACCCAGGAAAAAATCCATAAATTAGCCGCTTCGTTGTTTAAGCCACTGGGTTCAAAGCGAGGGAAAAAAGTAGAGGCTTATAGTCCGGAAAATACGGTACTTATTTCATGCAATAAAATGGAAATGTATTATTTAAAATTCATACAATGTGATTTTCTGGATTTATTTATTTTTATTCTGTCTCTCACAGTTGAGGTGTATCTATGATGAAATCTCTATGTGTTTTGTAAAAAGGAAAACTTGAAAAATTGGCAGTGTATAAAATACTTATTTGCCCCGCTGTATATGCTGATGATTACCAGGGCTATTATATTAATAACCATACCATACTCATTACCATATATGGTCATGTTTAATAAGTGACAACCACAACATACAAACCACAAGTTAGTTGTCACAAACACACTTGTTGTCTCATGATAAAACAATTGTTGCCATTGTTACAGGGAAGCCAAAAGCACAAAATCTTACTCTTTCATATTGTAGTGGAATAAACTTATCTTTTCCTATTCCATTAAGATTACAGCATTACAAAGCCATGGCCATTAAAACTCTTGCTATAATTATTATTCCTCTCATTTAAAAGATCATATGAACCATTTTATTTTATTAATAAAATGTAAAATTTACTTAAATACTTAAAATGTTAAATATAGTATGTTGATTACTTGAAATAAATTCTGTTTAGCATGGTCTCCTGCCAGGTTAATGCTAAGACCTGTAGTTTTATAGTATATCTACAACAGCAATGTTTTTAACATTAAAGTAGAGAAATATCACCAAAATAATTTCAAATAAATTATAGAACATTAAATACTAAATATATACTGAGTACCAGGACAAAACAGACATTAAAATCATAATCAGCTGCTTTAATATTTGGAGAAACGAGAGACTCCAACATGCAAATACTTGTTTATAGAAAATGTGTGTAAAAACTGATTTATATTTTACATATAAAATGCATTGGGTAGAATTTAAACACAAGACAAAAAACAGCATGTATTTTTCATCTCCAAATTCTATAGACATAAATTAATCAAACGAAACCAGATTTCTGAAATTTCAATCTGTTAATTAGAATCCTTATTCACAACTAAACACTTTATAAACACATAGAAAACATTTACTCACAGATCATCACACAGAGTGGACAGAGCTCCATCCTGTTCTACTGATGATGACTGAAGTGTGTGTTAAAACCTTTACACTTGTTCTTTTATACCAATGACGTGTGTGTGTGTGTGTGTGTGTGTGTGTGTGTGTGTGTGTGTGTGTGTGTGTGCACGCACGCACGTGTGTGTGTGTGTGTGTGTGTGTGTGTGTGTGTGTGTGTGTGTGACAGAGAGAGAGAGAGAGAGAGAGAGAGAGAGTAGGAAGTGTGGTTTCTGTATGTGGTGCTAAAAACGTTTGCATGCAGGCAGTTACTATAGGTGGTGTCTGACTACTGCACTAATAAACTCCATTTTTGAAATATGTGAAAGACAGTAAGAATAATCAGTATATAAGAAGAAAACAAATCATGGGCTAATCTGAGAACAGGTGCACACATAAATAAACATTTCTAGAATTCAAAAAGTAACAAAGAAAAAGTAAAAAAAAATTAATAAACTTGAACATCAAGTCATTAATGACATCTTACATTATGTTCATGCTGTAATCCAATGCACAGCAGCCACACTGCAGGAGAAACTCTGTGCTCTGATTAGGAATTTGTCACAGTTTCATTGATTCCTGCTGCTGTAGAAGGTCACAGTGTTTGTTTGAATTTGTTTGTTTTCTGGGCTTCATGTTTAGTGTATAGCATCATAAGATAGTATAAGATACTGTAGAGGTTTTTATAATGTCTATCATTATGTATATTTATGGGTATTTGATCAACATTAGGTGCTGATAGTGTTTGTTCTAATAGCACATGAACACAATGTGTGTGTGGTCTGATTTTATTTTAGCTTTTCTAAGAATGGAAAGGAAAGAGCATTTCCTCTTTTCTTAGTGGTTAAAGTCATACAGCTCAAGTAGAGTAGAAAACAAACCACAATTTTTTATGTCTAGGGTTCTGTTGAACGAATCGCACATGTTAAAACTACCCGAGTAAAACACTGTGTTCATTCTGCACAGAAAAGTTGCCAAAAACAAATGTAGCTACACATCTTGGTCACAGCTTAATACACATAAAAGTTCATGTACATAAAAATATTGGAAGAAGAAAAAGAGGACACAAAGAAGCAAGAATAAGATTCACTTTGTGGTGACAAACTAGTGAAAAAGACTCATACTCTTACCCACATGTGTGCAGCAAACACTAAGAAGAGGTGCTCAAAAGATGGTGCTCCAAACTCACAAGAAGTGCTCCTTTCAGTCTTGAGACTGTAGGGTAAAAAAAAAAAAAAAACAATTTAGTGTTTTATATATAATATATAAAGGTAAATACACAACCCAGTTAACAAAACAAAAAATGTGATCAATATAAATGGACAGTGTCTGTACATTGCAGTTAATTAACACAGGTGACACTGAATGCTTTAAATATAGGAAAGAAAGAACACTCACTTCCAAACAAAACAAACAAAAACAAAAAACAAATACAACTCATTAGACAGAAATTGCACGAAAACTAAACAAAACAAAAAAATAGACAAAAACCACAAGAGCTAAACGCAGCACCACAGACACAAACAGCAGTTTAACCTGAAGTTGCTGTCGAGATCAGAATAACGATGTTGCAACACAAAACACTATTACCACTGGCAATATGCTGATTAATGATAAATGGATGAATGAAGTAGCCCCGATTCCCTAATTCTAAAACCCTTATTCGTGTTTTTCATTTGTAGGTATCTATGTAGGGTTATGTCTTACCTTACATAGATACCTACAAATGAAAAACACTAATAAGGGTTTTAGAATTAGAGAATCGGGGCTACTTCATTCATCAAATCAGCTAAGAAGACAAACAGTGGCAAAACTACTACAGTGGAACCCGGTTATGTCGATGTCGTAGGGGACGCCAAAAAGCATCGAGGTAACCGATGATCGAGATAAACGAAACTCAAAATGGCGGCAGTATATTAACGTGCTTGAAATTTCTTTATGTACATGATGTGCGTTAATAAATGAGAATGTGCATGCACGTGTTTTTGGAGGGTTTTTTACACAACAGCGTTGCTGCGATTTGTTTGATGAAGTCATGCTATAAAAATGTACATACGTTTGTTAACAACAAAAGGCATAAGTGCACCTACTAACAGCAGAGATTCACCAGTATACAATACAAACCACCGTCCATTCTCCATACAAACCTTTATTATATTCTCCAACATTATAAACACACAGATCGCTCAAAAAAAAAAACAGCGGCTGCACAGTGCCGTCTCACATTTAGTCCACATGTGGAAAAAAAAGAAAAATAAACAGTAACTAAGTTTCTGAAAACTTATGACCATCAGGCTGAAGTAATCCGCACAAACACACAAAGCAAAGTGTCCGAAAAAACTTACGTCCGCGATGCCGAGGGGGAGATAAGCCGAGCGAGAGAGAGAGAGAGAGAGAGAGAGAGAGAGAGAGAGAGAGAGAGAGAGTTTGTGAATGGAAAAATAGGGAAATTCAAAAATACCGCGACCGGCGGCACGGCGCGAAGCCGGAAAAAAAACCCGGAAGATCCAAAACCGAACCCGAAACCAAAAACGAGGGACAGAAAAGTCTCAAACGTGAACGGCCAAAGGGGGCGTGGCAGGTGCTTTCTCGACCGCTTTCTCTGAAGCTCCCGGCTTCAACTCCTTACCGGCTCTCTCGGTAAGGAGCGACACACGCGCGCTCGGTAAGGAGTTGAAGCCGGGAGCGCCGCGCTCCCGTTCATCGCACAACATTTAACAAAAAAATGCATATGTGCACTTACTAACAGCAGAGATTCACCAGTATACAATACAAACACCTGTAGTATCTGTAAGGTTTGATTTTTCCGGCACTTTCGCAAATTCTTCTGCGGCTGCACAGTGCCGATCGACATAACTGACGTTAACATTTCTAATTTTTCCCCCCTTGTGCTCGAGATATTAGGGTTCCACGACATAAAAAAAGTCGACATAACCGATAAAAAATGCTTAGAAAAAGCGAGAATTTGGCGGTTCCACTTCAAAAACGTCGACTTAATAGGGTTGTTGAGTTAACCGAGGGCAAGATAACCGGGTTCCACTGTATTTGCATTCAGAAAAATGGTTAAAAGTTCATTCTTGAGAACCCTTTTAACTCTGGTCTAAAAACGATGCCCACAGCATTGGGTACAAAAAACAAAAAATACTCAAATATAGCTGCAAGCAGTGAACCATGATTCAATCAACTAAGGCATTGAAGCCCATAAGGAAAAAGGCATTAGGAACATGCACACTGAGTTTCGTTCCAGTAGACTCCGTTAACATTGTGTAATAGTTGCTCTAAATTCATTGGCTGATTGCAGCCATGTTTTTTTTAAATAGGCAAATGTCCTTGTTGCACTGCAGACCAATTTTTGGGACGATTTGAAAAACAGTTGTGTAGTTATAGACGTTTTTACGTTTTTTTTTTTGTTTTTTTTGTTTTTTTTTACATTTTATAGCACCAATAAGTATCAAAGCTACGCATTTTTTTAATTTGTCCTAAGATTAGATTAGATCTAATATGTTTATAACACATGAACGGAATTAGATATTTTCACCAAACTCTGTAATCATTTTAGTAAATGTGACCTGCCTATTTTGAACTTTTTGTTCATCCTTTGAGACGGTGAGTCGAAAGTTCAACTTTTTATAATTATTGATAATCACTATGAATATTTCTGCACTGGTTTGGTTCCAATCACACAAAAAACCCAGGACTAGTGAGCAAAAGTAACTTTTTAAGATAATTGAGAATAATTAATGTACATCATGAGGAGGTCTATCAAATTATATGTGTATGTTTGAAAAATCATGAAAAATACAATCATTTATACAGTGGAACCCCGTTGTACGAGCAACCTATAGAACGAGCAAACGGAGATACGAGCAACCTCGCTCGCAAAATTTTACCCTGTTTCACGAGCAAATTTCGAAGGCACGAGCAAACCCACGCTGCCGGTTCCCCGTTTTCGGCGGAGGGTCGCATCAATCACTTAGTTGATGACGTATCACTCGGTCGCTCTCGTTGTTCAGTGCAGCAAAAACGTAACTGTGGCAGGGGGGGCGTGGACGAGCGTCGGTTTGTGAATGGAGGGCGGGTCTGGGAGCAGATAGGCAGGGGATTGCCTCACATGAAGTTAATGTGACCTAATGATTGTTCTCGCTTTTTCAGTGATCGGAGGATGCATTTAAGGAGGAGAGCGCATGTGTGTGTGTGTGTGTGTGTGTGGGTGGGTGTGTGTGTGTGTGTGTGTGTGTGTGTGTGTGTGTGTGTGTGTGTGCATGTGCGTGCGTGTGTGCGTGTTATATTTTTATTTCACTAGAAATCTTGAAAAATGTCTCCCAGGAAAATCATTGATTGTGCTGTGAAAACGAAAGTAAATAGAATTACCATGGAAACCGAGGAGGTTACAAACGTTTTGTGCGTCTCACACTTGCAATCAACCACTACCACATTAGTAAGTGTTAAATTATGTTTACATTACGGTAATTTGCTGCGTATTTGTTTTTAAAAATAGGCTACAAATACTTTTTAAGTGCAGAAATAAGCGATCGAATGAGATCTCGGAAAGGATTAAATCACTTTTAAATTCATTCCTATGGGGAAAATCAGTTTAAACATACGAGCAAATGGACACACGAGCAATTTTCAAGAACGAATTATGCTCGTACAACGGGGTTCCACTGTATAATAAAAAAATGAAATCGCCCCAAGTGGTGATTCCTTTAAAAAATGATAAAACCCTTTAGGGCCATGGGTCAAACACATAATTTTCTTTCTTTTGACCCAAGTATTGCAAGGTCATAAAACTTTTGAGTGTACAACAAACAGTGTACGAGCTATAGACAAAAATGTGACATTATATTTTTGCACTGTAGCGCCCACCTTTGACCAATATGGTTAATAACTTTCTTTCTCCCATTAGGGGTCGCCACAGCGAATTCGCATGTTGATTTGGCACGTTTTTACGCTGGATGAACTTCCTAACGCAACCCATTTATCCGGGCTTGGGACCGGCACTAAGGCTTGTGCAACCCTAATGACTGGGGTTGGTTTCCTGACCGGGGATCAAACCCCGGCCACAGCGGTGAGAGCGCCGCATCCTAACCAGTAGACCACCAGGGAACCGGTTGCTCTGGTTGATCCCCAAATCTGGTCTGCACGATTAGTTTTAGGGCAGAATAATAAAAAAAAAAAAAATAATATATAGTTGCAAGGAGTGATTATCAGGGTTTAGGCACCTAAAGCAGGGGTGTCAAACTCAAATTCACAGTGGGCCAAAATTAAAAACTGGGACGAAGTTACGGGCCAAACTTAATATTTATTAAAAATTGACTGCAATTGTGCATGTTTTCCATCTCTCCAGATGTGTAATTTTTAACCATTTCATATGGAAACAAACTTTAGTTTTGCATAAACATTGAATCTGGAACAACCAAAGTTTAATATTATAAACACATGAGAAATTAAATTAGAAATAAAACACATCAGTGATATTCATTTCTTATTATCTCTCTCTCTCTCTCTCTCTCTCTCTCAAGACTTTCTAATTCCTTTTTTCACAGGGCAACAACAAAACAACCAAAAATAATAATAATTTCCTTCAATTAAAAAAAGCAATCATTCAACTATTAACAGTTGATGTATTATTAGTATTAGTAGTGTTTATCTTCCTCACCCTTCACCTCACCACACATCATTTTATTCAGTTTTGGTAAATTATAAAATCTTTATATTAATCTGGCTGGTTTACAGTATAAATACAGCTGACTGTAAGAAGTTTTAAAGACTTTCAGGATTTTTGGAAGTTTTAGTGTCTGCATTAGATGTAATTTAGAAAAATGTGATGCTCATTAAAACTTACAGAAACCTGATCATTAAATAAACTACATATCTGGATATTTTCTGTTTTCTGGTAAACCCTCAATAAAAGTAAAGAGACTTGTTTTTTTTTATGCATATTTAATGTGTACAATTTTGTGTGAATAATTCCTATAGTTATTGAAAGAAAAAATAAATAAATAAAAATTCAACTTTTTTTTGTAAATTATTTTTATTAAAACAAACAAAAGCAGACAGTTACAGAAAATCACAAACCAAACTTAAATGCCCAGGAACTTAAGATATTTAAATAACAAGCAACGTCCCATTTAATTACAAATATTACACACTACACATTTATCCCTGAGTAAATATCTAGAGCATAATTTTTTTTATATATATAGAATAGTGATATAGCTAAAAGAACAATGTGAAAAGGAAAGGAAAGTTATACAAACAATATATCAGAAATACTTAAATTGTATTTACTAACAGCATGTACATGAATATTGTCGGGATTAAGATGTTCATGATTTGGCCACTAGAGGTCCTCAGTGCTTCCTCCATGTGTTTTCTCTGTATGTTAAATAGTCACTGCTGCCTGCGTCCTGTTCCCGCTGTGTGTTCAACTTCCACAGGTTTATAGTTTCTTGGCTCGAACTCGGGTTGACAGTGTAAGAGTTGGACACAGCAGGACAAAAAGAATAATCCAAAAATTCAGAAGGGAAGATATTAAGGGTAAAATAAAGGGGCAAAGCAACAATTCTACTACATACAGTTTCTTGATTTGACCAAAAGTCTGGACATACAGTGGAACTTGCACACGATTTGACATCACCAGGAAAACATGTACACACGAAGGAAATGCAGTAAATGAAAATACAGAGAAGACAAAACGAGGAAGCAGTGATGTTCTATAGTTACAGACAGACAGACTTAATTGTAATTTATACAATTAATAGAACATTGCAGATGCTGCTACATAGAAAGAGTGCAAACTGACAAATCAAAATGAAAAATAAAATGTGCAAATTGTAAGTAAATGTGTGTAAAATACCAGTGAATTATGGGAAGCTGAATCAGTCTGTTAGAGAATGAACTCTGTCCAGTTTGTGTCTGATTATGTATTCAGCCTTGCGGATGATTTTATTGATCTTGCCTGCATCCCTGACACTGATGCTGCTCCCCAGCAGACCACAGCACTATAAAGAGCACTTTCCATAACAGACTGATAAAAGATTCCCAGCATCCTGCTGCATACAGGATCTGAGCTTCCTCAGGAAATAAAGTCTGCTCAAACCCTTCTTATACACAGCGTCCGTGTTGGTCCTCCAGTCCAATCTACTGTTCAAGTGAACACCCAAGAACTTGTAGTCGTCCACAACCTCAAATCCTCACCATGATGGTAACAGGTTTAATCACAGGTTTAACAGGTTTAATGAAACAAGTCCAAATCCTCAAAGAATGTGTTCTTTTACACTGGACACTGTTTATGTAAAAGCTAAATTATAAAATAAAAAACCTGTTTTTTAACACTCAGAAAGATGTTTCAGCTTCTATCACTCTGTATGGTCTGTTATCATCAGGTTCAGCTGTAAAACACAATCATGAACACTTCAAATGAGTCTGTTATTAAATGTGAGGGTTTTATGTGATGGTTAATGAAGATTCTTAATTTGAGCTCTGTAGCATTTCACTGCCAGAATGAAGGTCACCAGCACATACACAGAGACTGTTACTGCACTGCTGAGGAGCTTCAGAACCGACAGTGACGCTGCAGAACCTGTTTGAATTGGAGAGAGAAATACTGATATAAATAAATATATAAATACAATTATACAAAGCATTCATTTGCTTGTCATACATTTAAATTTAATGCCAAAATACAATTCTCTGTCTAAGTGTGAGAAACTTTCTAAATTAATATGATCATTTTTGAAACATTTAATAAAACATTAGGAGAATTATTAGAAGAAATATATTTGCTTCTTCTTATTGATTATATAGAAAAAATAAATAATCTCCTAATACAAAGTTTAGTTTGTAAAATTCACACTTTCTATCAGACAGTGTTGTAGTATTTAACATGAGGTGATGGGCAGGTTCACACTTCTCAGGTTAGTCACAGACTGTAGCTGGTTGTCTGTACAGTGTCTAATGTGCGCTTTAATAAATAGTATTCAGGCCTGAAATGTATTATGATTATTAATGGATACTCATCAACACAGAGTCTAAACCAACCACACTGATAATCACTCAGCATATTTCCCTCTTTCTACAATACTTCACCTACAACCTAACGTTTATTTAAAAATATATTCATTTTTATACCATAAATTCCAAAAAAAACAATAATTATTTTTACTCACTTTCAAGCAGCTTGAAAAGTGTAAATGACTAAAGCCATACATATTTTCCTATTCCTGAAGAGTATTTTAGATGAATATATGAATAATTTCCTCACCTCTGACTGAAATCCAGCTTCTCGGTGACTCTCCTCTCTCTGGATGTTTACAGTGGTAGAAACCTTCATCTGACTTTGACACACTGCTGATGGTCATCACTCCTGTAGTCCGATTCTGGATGATTAAATCATGTTTATAGAAATCAATACTAGTTGAGATCTTTGTGTTTCGATATAAACAGTGTAAAGTCAGAGGATTTCCCTCAGTTACAGGATGGACAGGACTGTCCAGGATCACATCACCATCTGTAGGAAAGAGAAAGAAAACAAAAAAAAAACACAAAGTGTGTAAAAGTATAATTTTATCATGCAGACCTCTAATGATCTGTTCCATGTGACACTGCTGTAGAAACAAACTGCCATATTTAATACCAGAAGATTGAGGAAGATATAAAAATAGTATAAAAAATAATAATATTCTATTCTATTACATTGTAAAATGCTGAATCCTCTATAAAGAACACTTTATATCAGGTAACTAGGAGGCTATAATAACATGTGCTAAGCTAAATAAATGATCTGAGCATGTGTCTGAGACAGAAGTGTAAAGGATTTATGGTTAATGTTTGTTGCTTTAGTAGTAAGTTTTTTAAATAATACATATAATTGTGTACATCCCTGCTGGACATCACTACATATCTATCTAGGATACATATTTACTGTATATAAAAATATCTGTGAATGGTAGATTTTCATGTCTGTACTGACTCCTGATCTGTATTTATTTTTCCTGCTACTTGGTATGGATCATAAATGATGACTACAGGAAAGAGGTCACATGACCAAAACAGATCGATGGATATTGAAATTTACAACAAACTTCACTGTAGGAAATCACTGGTTATATGAATGAAAACATTAAACATTTTTATTAAATATGCAATATAGCAATAATTGTTATTAGTAGAACACAGCAGTAAAATAAAAACAGCACAAGCTTTAATCATTTCTTCAGGTTGTACAAACACCAGCACAATGATGCAGTTATTATCACCATAACAGAGACTCAGAGAAGGAAAGTAAGAGCTACATGGCTTAAAGTGTCTAATCTAATTGTTCATCTGGAGTAGATATTGACACTGTGTTCACTAAAATATCAAGTTTTTCAATTATTTTCAAATATTTAAATAGTTTTCACCACAAGACACTAAACACTATTTTATATTTTATTACTAGAAATATGTAATGCCTCTATTCTTAATAATGCAGTTTGCATGTTAGATCTGGTTTATATATTAAATCCTACTGATGAGAAGTGATAAAGACTCACTGTGTACTGTGATGTTGACAGAATCACTGCGTTCTCCAGATTCAGACTGACACCAGTAAACTCCAGTGTGTGATGGAGAGAGGGAGCTGATGTTACATGTAGATCCTGAAACTGATGAACAACTGAACGAAGCCTGAATGCTCGTGTCGCGTCTCACTGTCCATCCAGTAGAGTCTCTCTGGTCCTCACAGCTCAGTGAGAGAGAGTCAGCAGTAAAGTGTTGAGATCTGCTGGGATTGATGATCAGAGACACTGGAGGAGATTCACCTGTTCATAATCATATTCATATTCATATTCATATTCATATTATTATTATTATTATTATTATTATAATGTCATAATATTAAGATTAATTTTGGTAAAAAAAAAAATGTTTCAGTGTTTAAACTGCTGCATTGTATCAGTGTTAAATTGCAAAACACTGACACATTTCTTAACTTTTTATTAGATTTACACACACACACACACACACACACACACACACACACACACACACACACACACACACACACACACCCCTCATGCTTTCCAATCCTGCAGTATTTTTATACGAGTACTTTTAGTACTTTTGTTTTGTATAAAAGCATCTGTACATAAAACAAGAAGGAAAAACACTTTGTTGTCTCTAATATACCGAGACTCAAATAAATAATTATAATTATGTATCTTTTGTGTTTTTTGGTCTTTATCTGTATTAGAGTAATGTAGTAAGTGAACATAATCAAGTTCGCATTAATTTGCTGAACAGGGAAACTGACCAAAGTTTAAATCAGTATATGAAATGTGTCTTAATTAAATAATGTAATAAATAAATAAGTGTTTACACAAGTGAACATCTTTCATCATCATGAACACATAATGAGAGTTCTTCAGTTTTGCTGTACAATGATCTTGCATTCTTTTGATTCACATTTTTAGTGGCCATTGTTCAAAATAAACAAAAATATATAATTCAAAGTATAATCTGTTTAACTCTCAGGGATCCAAATGCCACGCCCCCTTTTGTAGCTCTCATGCCTCCGCTCTCTCTGGAGCTCCAGGCTTAACTACGCACACCTGGGGCTCATTATCACTCATACCTCCGCTCTCTCTGGAGCTCCAGGCTTAACCACCCCACTCCTATGCAAGCTCCTCACTCTCACTCACTCCTTTGTTCGTCATTGAATGTATGAGTTCTTTGTTTCATGCAGGACTACATGCCTTCCTTTCCGTCCGGACTCCACTATCCTGTACCGGCTGCGCTTCTCCTCCCCACACATCTCGGGTCAGCTACGCTTCTCCTCAAACGCGCCTCAGACTCTCTCAACCCAAGGACTGCCGTGTGTGTGTGTCTCTCTCTCTCCCTCCCTCACTCTCGTTATTAAAACCTGAGCAAGCTGTATTCTCCGGCTTCCGCCTCCTGTTTCACTCGCACCCTGATATTAACTGTTTTAGTCACACATTATAAAGAAAAGTTCACTTTTTTTGTGTTTCATGTTTATAATTTTCTGTTCTATTTATTCCCTTTACACTGTATTCCTGCCCTGTATTCTTTTACCTCCTGACTGTGGTTGAGAAAAATAATTGATTAAAATACTATTCTGAGCCTTTAGTTCATGTAGGCAGTGTTCATGAAGAGAGCTTGATGGTTTTATTAAAAATTCTAAAATACCAACATTCAAATATTACAGTTTTCATTGTTTATGCAATAGACAATAATAACATTATTAAAATAAAAAATCTTTTTATAAACTTGATACAATTTGAACTTGAATAATAATCTACACATTATGTAAAAAAATAATACAATCAAAATAGCTAATTCACTAAGGTGCAGTGGTTCTTTGAAAAAGAAATCAGATACTTTATTATGGGAAAGTGAAAATCATAAGTTAACATAAGAGAGGAGCAGTAAAATCACTCTAATGAAATGATTGTGACTAGAATGAAATTATTCTCATAAATAATACATAAATACATACATTTCCACACTCACCTGATACAGTGAGAGTAACAGAATCACTCGTCTCTGAGATCTGATTGTCACTGTGTCTCCTCCCTCTGCAGGTGTATTTCCCTTTATAATAATCTGTAACAGAGCTGATACTGAACTCCTGTGTTGTGTGTTTTGGGTCGAGTGTGTTATCATCCTTATACCAGTCGTATCTCCACTCGGTGTCTCTTCCTCTCTGTATTTCACACCTGAAAGTCACAGTTTCTCCTCTGAACATTTGTGTATCAGGCTTTATAATCACCACAGGTTTAGGAGACTCTGTGAAATACCAAAATATCACTGTTATTGTATGTGAATACATTTGAAGTTCAAGTTCAAATTTTATTTGTCACATACACATACAGAGTACGACATGCAGTGAAATGCTTTGTACGACTGTCCAACATTTAAGCATAAAAAAGGAATAGAATTTAAGGATAAAAATAAAGTAGATAAATGAAAAAAAATGTAAACTATAGAAAATATATGTATATACATGAATCTAGACGGGGATGGATGTGTATGGCAAATATGGCATATTTCTTACTCAATCATTTAAACCTGTACATTATTAATGTTTTAAAACTGTAAAGATCATTTACAGATCAGTGTGTAGATACTGTACAGTAAATCTGCTCACATGTAAATAATTAATCTCTGTCACAGTAATCACTTCTGATGTAGATCACAATTTAACAATAAACAGCACAAATAATCAGGTTTCTGTACTGAAAATTGACGTCTACATTATTTACTCATATCTGAATTACAGTGTGTTACTGTCCTGTTCATCTTTAGGAATGAAATCTCTTCAGCAATGGAACATGAAAGCAGAGGTAAAAACAAAATGACACACACACACACACACACACACACACACACACACACACACACACACACACACACACACAGTCTCTCTGCAAGGGAACAGGAAACTCAAATTTGAAAATATATTGGGCAAATTTGTTGGTATCCCAACAACGTAACGTAATTATCATTCATTATTATTTATTCCATTGTTATTAAAATTTGACTTTGCTTTTGATTCATAACATATTTTGTTACCTTTTTTCTGCACCTGTCTACAGGTAGTTTATTCCACTCTTCATGGACAAACTGCTGCAGCTGTGTTAGGTTTAAAGGCTGCTTTTTTCCAGACTGCATGTTTTATCTTTTTCCATAGCGTCCCATAGGAGCATTTAAGAGCATAACAACAGATCTGACATTACTGCATCAGTAGTATATGTAGTGCCTAGTATCTGCCTCGTTGTGCAACAATGGAGACGTAGCAGCTATAACTTGGTTTAGCTTGATGACTGTATATGTTAGTGTTAAGATGGTTCTCACACTAGTTCTCTAAACACATTCCTGTTATCTGTTCAGTGTCTATAGGGTCTTTATGATGTGAGTATGTGAGGTATACAGGAAGTCTTTATCTGGGCTCACGCATCTCCTGTTATTATGTCTTCTTACCCAATTAGGAACAGTTTAGCTAAGTTTTTTTTCCAATGTGTGTATATATACACTTGTCTGTTATCTGCATTAAACTAAAGAAAGAAAAAAAGGCACCGTGCTGTGTGATTCTTCCCTGATCAGAAAAGGCACCACGTTTTGTTTAGTCATAATAAAAATCTAACACTATATTAGTTTAATTAGCTACTGGACATTTCCTCACTGACCTGCTCCTCCTGCTAATGAATTTAGTTATGGCAAATCTTGCTTCATTTAACAGATACGAGGCATTAACTATTATTATTATTATTATTATGAACATCTGAGGATTTGATCATTATTATTATCATTATTATCATTATTATTACAGTATTATATTTTAACAGTGACTACTAATGTGTTACACATTCTGACTGTCCAATTGATTTATCAGATTTTTTTTTACGTTTATTTAAAAGCATTACGTTTATTGTTTTTTTTTTTAGGTGTTGTTTTTTTTTGTTGTTTATTTGTTTCTGGGATCCACCTGCCACGCCCCCCTCAGTAGCGGTCCCGGCATTAAGGAGAGACAGGTGTCTCTCGTTATCGATCTCCCATATAAGATCTAGTTCTCATCTCATTAGTGTCGGACCTACTCGATGGTTACGGACACAAACCTTGTTCAAGGCTGCCAGCATTCAGGATTACACTCCTACCGTGCATTACTTTCCCTCCCGTGGTTTGCTTCCGGTACGGAAATCATTTGTGGATTCTACAAATGATTCGGTTCGTAACTTTACGTGTGTGTGTGTGTGTGTGTGTGTGTGTGTGTGTGTGTGTGTGTGTGTGTGTGTACTAAATAAAACAGTTGCTTCCGAGTCGTGGTCAGCACCCTGACAGTTTGCAGCATGTTCATATTTCTATCTTAAATTATTTTGCTCTCCATAAAAATATATCCTGTCAAAATTATACGTTATTTAATTGTATTTATTCTGGAATAATATATTGCACAGGGGCCAAAACTCAAAGCACACTTTAGGTCGTGGGCCGAACAGGATAAACATTTAATGAACACACTAAAACAACGTTTTTTTTTTTAACATAAATATGAATAAAGACAGAAATATTATTCCAGAATAAATAAACTTAAATTTTAAATAAATAGCTTTACATAAAAATCTCTTGTCAAAATGATAAGAAATATAAACATGCTGCAAAAAACCCTGAACAAATCAATAAAAATTGTGCTTTTAAAATAACAGATCAAAACAATCAGATTTCTTTGATCTTATGCCATTTTATTAAAAATAATCTTAAACTTTAAATAACTTAAAATATTTTGCTCTTCATAAAAATATCTCCTGTTAAACCCCAGACATCTCACAGCTTCATCATGCAGCTCTTCAGAAACTCTTCCTCAGTAAATAACCTGCTGATGTGACTGATTTCTCCTCTGTTTTCACACCAGCTTCACTTTGTGATTTTGCTCTGGAGAAAAACGTCTGCTGAAATTCAGATTCTTCTTTAACTCTTCTACTTTCTGGATCTTCTGCTCTGCATTCAGGTTTTTCAGCTTCTCCTGATGTTTTGTCTCGTAGTTCCGTCTTAGATTTAATTCTTTAATTACAGCCACATTCGCTTCACTAATAACACACACGGGTTTACCGCCAGTGTCAGTAAACATCTACTCAGAATCCCATCGGTTTTGAAAGGCTCTGTTTTCAGAATCAACTTTTCTCTTCGCCACTGTGAGGCGCTGTTTCACAATAACTGTACAATAGGGTTAAATACATCAACAGAAGCTCGACTTGATTGACGCTGGAATTGTTGTGTATGGTGTTAACGCTGTTTACTTACATTTCCCACAATGCACTTTGTTATACGTGTTTCCGGATGTACATGTTCCCGGTGTTATTCTCTACACATGTGAGTAAAGAACAGTCTCGCTAAGTCCGTGTGTGTGTCATCCTTGACTGAATGCCTTATTATAATCACCCCAAAGACACAATAAAGTGGCGACGAGGATCTCGTTATCCCGTGTGTGTTTAAAGAGGCGGAAATGAAGCAGCTTGACGGCGAGTTCGCTGAAAAACGGGAATATTTGTCTGCTGCAAGTTTACGTCTTGGCTGATAAGCGGGGAGGAGACAACGATTCAGAGAAGTGACTGAATTAATTGTTAAACAACAGAGAACGGCTAAAATGGCATCAGTTTTTGGAAATTTGGGGTCCTTTTGAGGAAAGCAGTGAGCAGTGGTGTTCTTATACAGAAAGATTTGAGTACTTTGTAGCAGCGAATGCTATTACTGAAGATAAAGTTGTACCCACATTTTTAAGTGTAATGGGTCCAAAGACATATACACTACTGCGTAACCTGCAGCCAGAGAAACCTGGAGAGAAAACGTATGCTCAAATAGTGAACACCCTGAAAGCACATTTCTCACCAAAACCCTTAGTAATAGCAGAGCGATTTCGGTTCCACAGACGAAATCAACTAGAAGGGGAGTTTGTGGCAGTGCTAAAAAAATGAGCTGAACACTGTGAATTTGGTGATGTGCTCAACGATACACTGCGGGACAGATTAGTATGCGGACTACGCTGCGAGGGCATACAGAAAAGACTGTTAACAGAGAGCAACCTGACACTACAAAGAGCAATTGAGTTGAGTGTGTCTATGGAATTGGCTGCAAAGGAAGCCCAGCAATTAAGCTCTAACAGTAAAGTGTACAAGATGGAGACAGAAAAACAAACTGAAATTAAAGGCCCATGTTTCCGTTGTGGTAAGACTGGGCACTCGCCTGTTTCATGCTGGTTCAAGGATATGGAGTGCCGCAGCTGTAAGAAAAAGGGACACATTGAGCGTGCGTATAGGAATAAAACAAAAATAGAAAAAAATAGATCAGAAACCAGTTTTCAGAAGGAAACAAAAGAAGCGCATATTTACAGTCGGACAGGAGAATAAAGAGAGTACAGACACATCTGATGAGGATTTTCCTTTGCATGTGCTCACTGTCGCAGGTGGAACCAAAGCTTATAAAGTCACCGCGCTGCTGGAAGGACAGCCAGTGAAAATGGAAATCGACACTGGTGCTGCTGTATCGCTGGTGTCGGATGCGGTATACAGGGAAATACTTGCCACCTGCCACTCAAACCACCTGATGTTGTCCTTAAAACTTATACTGGGGAATCAGTGACAATGAAAGGACTCACCCAAGTAACAGTTGAACTGAAGGGACAAACAAAAAAACTGCCATTGTATGTGGTCGTGGGTGATTACCCCTCGTTGATGGGACGTTCCTGGCTGGAGCAACTCAAAGTGGACTGGCCGACCATACATATGATGACACCTAAAACCCTGGACCTTGAAGGTGTTCTTGAAAAACACAGTGAAGTTTTCAAACAGGAATTAGGCAGCATGGAAGGCATCACAGTAAAATTGACTGTGGAGCAGGGAAGCCAGCCAAAGTTCTTAAAGTCCCGGCCCCTGCCATATGCACTCAAACCTAAAGTAGAGGCGAGCTTGGATGAACTTGTGAAGAATGGTGTGCTGAAACCAGTCAATGTGAGTAAGTGGGCAACACCTATTGTTCCAGTTATAAAGAAGGATGGAGGCATAAGGATCTGTGGGGACTTTAAAGTTACTGTAAATCCAGTGTTGTCAGCAGAACAATACCCCTTGCCAATTAATGACCTTTTTGCTGGGTTGACTGGAGGACAAAGATTCAGCAAAATCGACCTCAACCAGGCATACCTACAGATGCATGTTGAAGAACAGTCCAGAGAACTTCTCACCATCAACACACACAAAGGCCTATTTCGGTACAAACGTTTACCGTTTGGAATTACTTCGGCTCCATCCGTTTTTCAGCGAGCGATGGATCAGATTCTTGCCAGGCTTCCAGGAGTTGTGTGTTATTTAGATGACATTCCGGTGACTGGCACAGATGAACAGTCGCATTTACAACACCTGGATGCTACCCTTGAGAGACTGAAAGAGTATGGATTAAGAGTGCGCAAGGATAAATGTGAATTTTTCCAGTTTGCAGTCGAGTACTTAGGGCACGTCATTGATGCATCTGGACTGCATACGTCCCCATCCAAGGTTAAGGCTATTGTTGATGCTCCAGTACCCAAAAATGTCAGCCAGTTGCGGTCTTTCCTCGGCTTACTGAACTATTATGGGCGTTTCATTCCAAACATTGCTACACTGTTGAAACCTCTGCACAAATTGTTATGCCATGAGAATAATTGGAAGTGGACCTCTGAATGCCAGGAGTCATTCAGAAAAGCAAAGGAGACACTTTTGGGGTCAAACGCACTCACTCTTTTTGACCCTGCTCTTCCTATCCAGCTGGCCTGCGATGCTTCTCCATATGGTGTGGGAGCTGTCTTGTCCCACATCATGCCCAATGGTCAAGAGAGGCCAATCGCGTTTGCTTCCAGGAGTCTGAGCAAAGCAGAAGCAAACTATGCTCAGATTGAGCGAGAAGCTTTGAGCATTGTGTTTGGAGTGCGTAAGTTTTATCAGTATATTTTTGGAAGGAAGTTCACGCTGCTGACCGATCATCGCCCACTCACTGCAATATTTGGTCCACACCATGGCATTCCCACTCTTGCTGCCAGTAGAATGCAAAGGTGGGCTTTGTTGCTATCTGCTCACACCTATGACATCAAATACTGAAAGTCAGAATTGCACGGGAATGCGGACGGTCTGTCCAGGTTGCCTCTCGCTGACAGGGTAAAGGAAGCAAAGGTGGCTGAAATTTTCAGCCAGGTGGAGCGGGCTCCTATAACAGCCGCACAAGTATGCAGGGGCACACGAAATGACCCTGTCCTGTCAAGAGTCGTGGATATTGTCATGACCGGTAAAGGGGAGAGCGATGGCCTGGAGCTAAAACCTTACATCTCTCGACGTCATGAACTTTCGGTGCAGTCCGGCTGCTTGTTGTGGGGAAGGAGAGTGGTTATTTGAGCTGATTAAACCAGCTACACTCAAAGAAACTGTCCAACGGCAACAAGACCATCAAGTACAGCGATGGAATATGCGAGCCAAGGACAGAATCTTTGCAACAGGCTCATCAGTGCTTGCTCGGAACTATGGTAGTGGTCCGAAATAGGTTCCGGCTACTGTGGAGGCCCAAACGGGTCCAGTGTCATATAAGGTCAAGACGGTTGGAAATCTTTCCTGGAGGAGACATACTGATCAGTTGCTTGGTGGAGCCAGCACAGTTACAGATCTTCCTGAGGTCACTGATGCCACTGATCAAATATATGACAATTCTCCAACTTCAGTAGTCTCCACAAAGGAGCCTATGATGATCACAAATAGTCCTTTTGCTAACGAACAATCATCTTCACCAGCAGGAAATGGAAACCAAATAGGCCGCCGGTATCCAGCAAGGGAGCGGTGTCCTCCTCAGCGTTTACTGGACTACACTTAGTTAAGGGCTTCCCTTATTGCTTCGGGGCAGAATAATCCCCTAAGGGTAAGCTAGGGTTTGAGGTAGTCTACCCTCATTCCCAGTATATAGTTGTGTCACTTTACAACAGGATTCAGCATAAAGACTCTATGTTTACAAAAAAAAAAGAAAGGTCTATGTTCATAGATATGTTGATTAAAAGAAACAAAATTTTATAATTAAGTGGTACGGTTTAATTTGTAATCTTTGTGTTATACCTCAAAGAGTAAGAGGGGAGGAAATGTTGTGTATGGTGTTAACACTGTTTACTTACTACATTTCCCACAATGCACTTTGTTATACGTGTTTCCGGATGTACATGTTCCCGGTGTTATTCTCTACACATGTGAGTAAACGAACAGTCTCGCTAAGTCCGTGTGTGTGTCATCCTTGACTGAATGCCTTCTTATAATCAACCCAAAGACACAATAGGAATGTTCCCAGGTAATCTAGAGTTCGGTAAGGCAGCTGAAGCGCTGCATTATGGAATCTGTAGTTTGTGTTATCAACGCTTCATATCGCCGGGACATTAATAACAATAATAATAGATCTATATAAAATCATCTCGCGGGCCGGATGTGGGAGTTTGACACCCCTGATTTATGTGAAGACACTGATCATGTTAATGATTTCTCACAATAATTATCAACAACGATTAAACAAGGTAGGAAACGGCTATTTTTAGAAAAGGCTCACGGGCGACTCGTGGTCCTTGCAGGCGACCTGGTGCCACGTTGGTGACTCCTGCTTTAGACTCTCACTTGAGTAAATGTACAAAAGTTTTTGCCTTCAAATTTACTTAAGTTTCCAAAGTACTTTTTATTAATGCTATAATTTACTATTGTAGTGCAGTAAAGTAGCAATGGTGACATTTTCTACCAAAGCTAGATGAGTGTTATACCACTTGTTTTTCAGTTCATCTCACACCAGTCTTGTTCAGCCATGTTCACACTGCCTCTCTTTAATAACACAGTGAGGAAAATAAGTATTTGAACACCCTGCTATTTTGCAAGTTCTCCCACTTAGAAATCATGGAGGGGTCTGAAATTGTCATCGTAGGTGCATGTCCACTGTGAGAGACATAATCTAAAAAGAAAAATCCAGAAATCACAATGTATGATTTTTAAACTATTTATTTGTATGATACAGCTGCAAATAAGTATTTGAACACCTGTCTATCAGCTAGAATTCTGACCCTCAAAGACCTGTTAGTCTGCCTTTAAAATGTCCACCTCCACTACATTTATTATCCTAAATTAGATGCACCTGTTTGAGGTCGTTGGCTGCATAAAGACACCTGTCCACCCCATACAATCAGTAAGAATCCAACTACTAACATGGCCAAGACCAAAGAGCTGTCCAAAGACACTAGAGACAAAATTGTACACCTCCACAAGGCTGGAAAGGGCTACGGGGAAATTGCCAAGCAGCTTGGTGAAAAAAGGTCCACTGTTGGAGCAATCATTAGAAAATGGAAGAAGCTAAACATGACTTTCAATCTCCCTCGGACTGGGGCTCCATGCAAGATCTCACCTCGTGGGTTCTCAATGATCCTAAGGAAGGTGAGAAATCAGTCCAGAACTACACGGGAGGAGCTGGTCAATGACCTGAAAAGAGCTGGGACCACCGTTTCCAAGGTTACTGTTGGTAATACACTAAGACGTCATGGTTTGAAATCATGCATGGCACGGAAGGTTCCCCTGCTTAAACCAGCACATGTCCAGGCACATCTTAAGTTTGCCAATGACCATTTGGATGATCCAGAGGAGTCATGGGAGAAAGTCATGTGGTCAGATGAGACCAAAATATAACTTTTGGGTCATAATTCCACTAAACGTGTTTGGAGAAAGAAGAATGATGAGTACCATCCCAAGAACACCATCCCTACTGTGAAGCATAGGGGTGGTACCATCATGCTTTGGGGGTGTTTTTCCAAGGAGTGGCTCTGTAAGAAGCATATCAAGGTTCTGGCATGGCCTAGCCAGTCTCCAGACCTAAACCCAATAGAGAATCTTTGGAGGGAGCTCAAACTCCGTGTTTCTCAGCGACAGGCCCGAAACCTGACTGATCTAGAGAAGATCTGCGTGGAGGAGTGGGCCAAAATCCCTCCTGCAGTGTGTGCAAACCTGGTGAAAAACTACAGGAAACGTTTGACCTCTGTAATTGCAAACAAAGGCTAGTGTACCAAATATTAACATTGACTTTCTCAGGTGTTCAAATACTTATTTGCAGCTGTATCATACAAATAAATAGCTAAAAAATCATATATTGTGATATCTGTATTTATTTATTTTTTAAGATTATGTCTCTCACAGTCGACATGCACCTACGATGACAATTTCAGACTCCTCCATGATTTCTAAGTGGGAAAACTTGCAAAATAGCAGGGTGTTCAAATACTTATTTTCCTCGCTGTATAATACTTTACAAATAATTAAATTAAATAATTGTATACGTTTTCTGTATTTACTTGTGTAAATGATAGTGACCCTGCAGAATTTTTTTTTATATATATATATATATATATTTAGAGTTGCACAGATTCAATTAACAAAAAGTCTCTTACCCACCAGTAACATTTACCCAGAGTGCATCACTGTAGGGTGTGTAGTAGACTGGGTTTCCTCTTCCAGCTCTGCACCAGTACTGACCTCCATCAGAGACACTGACTGATCTGATGATGTAGGAGTGTGTTTCAGTCTCAGTTTCACGTCTCTGTGTGTCTTTGCTCCAGTAAAACTTCCATCCAGCAGACTGCAGCTTCAGTGTACAGTACAGAGTCACTGAGTTTCCTGTCAGTGCAGCTCCTTTAAGATCTGATGTGAGTTCAGGTTTAGGATTTTCTGTTAGAAATTAAATATAAGTTTAGAAAGTGAAGTCTTTACTACATGAATCACTTCTACAGTAAAACATTAATACTCTCTGTGTCGATGCCACATAACTTATGTCTACTTTAAAAAATATTGTTGAATCTTTATTTAGATTGTGATTCATGACTGTGATGTGAAGAACAAACGAGAAATTAAATGTAAAGTGAAAAGTGAATTGGGGGGCTAGAAATGTTTTTGTTTTTTAAACACTGTTTATTTATAAACAATAAAAATTGCATCATTGTTGCCACCTAACAGCATGTAAATCATGTTACAAAATTAATGTAAATAATTACATTTATATAAAGAAATTACACAAAAACAATAAATCTCTACATACTTAGTAGATGTAAGTAACATTCTCTATTTCCCAGTCTGCCTTCATCACCTAATTTACATATTCATGAAAACAAAACATTTAATGCACATCTCATCCACCAAAACCTCATTTAACTATAGTTGTGCTCATCCATCCATCAGATCCTTTACTTTTCCTCTCACTATATTTACTTAATGTATGTGAAACTGTAACTAATAAACTGAACACTGTGTTTTACAAATTACTTTTATTACTTTACTTATATCTTGAACACGTTTCAACAATAAACAGCTGTACATGACAACTAGCTTGTGTGGTAATTTACAAAACTATGAGAAGGTAAACAAAATAAAGGATGAGTATTTTTTCACCTCGACATTTAAGGCAACTTTTTTTTTATCATATTAGATGGTATATAAGAGATAAGATATACTTTTATCCTTCCCATAATGAGCAAATTTACAAGTTACTCTATTGTTAAAGAGGTTGTTTTGTCCGTGTTGCTTGTAGAACGTTTGCATACTGCATTTTACTTTGTCAGGACCCAGGGTTTTTTTTCCTTCTAGCTTTTGTGTTTCTGTGCAAGTCTAGCATTTTGGATTCTTTGCTCCCGGATTTTTTATGTATATTTCGGTTTCCTTTTTCTCAGTGTTTTTGGGATTCATAATAAATGCTATGAACTTTTCATAAGCTTTGTCTAATAAAAAAAAAAGTATGATAATGATAAAACATTTTGTGGATTTCTGTAGAATATAAATTTATCAAATTTTTAGACTGCAAGTTCAGATATACTAATAAATCCAGAAGATAACTAATGGTTAAAGTGAACAGCCTGAACATGAGCTACGTGAATTTCTCCTGATGTTATCAATATTGGAAATCATTTTTTTTTCTTGCTTAGAGTCTACATATTGTTATATTTAGTAAGTAGCTCTTTAACCTGGGGCTTTGCTGTGTGTGAGTTGTCTGTGTGTGTCTGAGTGTGTGTGTGTGTGATTTGCTGTTGGAAACTTGAAACAACCTGCACCACAAACTGCAATCATCATTTATCTATTTAAAGAACAGGACTCAACTAAACATACAGATCTTTACTGTAAAGGAACAACTGTGAAACCTTCATCTTATTTCAAACATGCAGAATTATGACAATAAAATCAACTTTTGGATAAGCAAAATATTTCCTAACAATTAAAATTAATATAATTAAAAATATTAAACCAGAGTAATTAATATGTAGTGATGATTCCTGTCTATCAGGAATTAAGGAAAACTAATGCTTCAAGTTGAAAAAAGTACATAATTTATGAGTAAACTGTAGGTATGAGATGCAGTTACAATGTACTGTAGCTCATTGAAAAAAGTTAGAAAGAAATTGAAAGCTGAAATTAAGATACTTTCTACATATAAACAAAAGCAATAACCTGCATAAAAAGTGTATAAACTCACCCACCTGATACAGTGAGAGCAACAGGATCACTGATCTTAGAGATGTGAGAGTCACTTCTCCTCCCTCTGCAAGAGAATTTTATATTGTAATAGATTGGGTAATCGTTTGTATCTATGCTGAAGCTCGAGTCCTGTGTTGTTTCGTATGGGCGGGAGGTATAATCATTCCGAAACCAGTCATATGTCCACTTAGTGTTTTCTTCTGTCTGTAGGTCACACCTGAACGTCACTTTCTCTCCTCTGAACACCTGTTTATCAGGCTCAAACATCAGCACAGGTTTAGGGGACTCTAAAAAGAAAAAAAAATAAATCTCATTTACATGTATGAATTATTTTACATAACCATCACTTAAATCACTAATAACATTTTAAATGTAATACAGTAAATGTAAATGTTTAAGCTCCATCTCACTTGGACTGAATCATTTAAACAATCACTACTAATGAAGTAAACGGATTAGTGTGAAAAACTCACTCAACCCCAAAACTGGTTACAATTCTATTCAAATGTTGATCAATTTATGTAAATGATTTTAATTATTCATATTTGAATTGATGCTGAATTGATTGTAGAATTGATGCAATTCTGTTTTCCATGTTCATCATATAGAAATATTCTTAGTAAGCAAACAAGAAAAATTGTAGAGACGCACAATTTATAAGTCTAGAAAATAAGCATTCTGACTTACACATTCTCTTATCACAGCCTGTCTGCGTGCACACACACACACACACACCCACACACACACTCAAATGTCTAAAATTTATTTTGCATTTCACCAGGGCTGGACTGGAACAAAAAAAATTGGCACTGGCATTTTGGCCCAGAACGGCCCACTACATATGATCACAAACACGACCCACCTCTACACGCCCTTGAATATGTTTACACTCTCATTCCATAAAAGCACTAAAGCATATAATAATAATAAGTAAAGAGTGAGAGTTGACACATTTAAAACGTTTTAATTTATTAATGCAATAAAACTATAATCCACATTGATGAATACTAAAACTAGGTATGACATCCATCGTGTGTGTGTGTGTGTGTGAAAGAGAGAAAGAGAAGACTTTCCATAGTATTGCATTAAATAAACTGTAAACTCTGTCAAATGGGTGCTTGTGAACTCCATGGATGAGTCTTTAAAAGAAAGAGAAGGCGTCCTCTGTGTGTGTGTGTGTGTGTGTGTGTGTGTGTGTGTGTGTGTGTGTGTGTGTGTGTGTGAGAAAATACACGTTTCAATCTATTAACCTATAAGAAATAATGAACAAAACAAAAATACTGCTTTCTGACTCACCATTAATGTTGATTAACAAAATGTTAAATAATAAAGCAATGTATCAGACACTTTTTTTTTTTTTACTTTGAGCTCAACAAGGAAACATCAAAAACTAAACATCTGCACAATGTGTAAACTAGCCTTCTGACCACCTTATGGCAGCACTGAGACGTTATAGCCTAGCTGCTACAGTAAAACCCTGTTGTACAAGCAACCTATAGTACGAGCAAACGGAGATACGAGCAAACTCGCTCGCAAAATCTTACCCTATTTCACGAGCAAATTTCGAAGGCACGAGCAAACCCATGCTGCCGTTTCCTCCTCGGTTTCCACGGTCACATCAGTCGTTTAGTTGATGATGTATCACTCGGTCGCTCTCGTTGTTCAGTGCAGCAAAAACGTAACTTTTTTAAAAATATTTTAATTTCACTAGAAATTTTGAAAAATGTCTCCCAAGAAAATCAGTGATTGTGCTGTGAAAACGAAGTAAATAGAATTACCATGGAAACCGAGGAGGTTGTGAGCGTAGTGCGCGTCTCACACTCGCAATCAACCACTACCACATGAGTAACTGTTAAATTATGTTTACATTACGGTCATTAGCGGTGTATTTGTTTGTTAAAATAGGCTACAAATACTTTTTAAGTGCAGAAATAAGCAATCGAATGAGATCTCGGAACGGATTAAATCACTTTTACATTCATTCCTATGGGGAAAATCAGTTCGAACGTACGAGCAAATGGACACACGAGCAATTTTCCAGAACGAATTATGCTCGTCCATCAGGGTTTTACTGTACTTCCACAGACAGAAATGTAACAAGCCAAACTCATGTAGTTGCAGAGCAAAGCGTGCAATTAATTTTTCTCCATTTTTGTGTTTTTTACACACTCACATTTACTAATTTCCAGCTCAGCTCACATCAGTTCTGCTCAGCTGTGTTAGCCTCAAAAACAAAATAACTATCTACAGAGAACTCTTATGTAAGTGGTGTACATATTACTATAATGTGACCCATTGTGATCATTGTGTCTCTCATCTTTATACTTGTATTTTTTTTTTTAGGTCTATAAAATAAGATTTTTATTTAGGAAAAGGTGTGACAAAAATGCAACACAACACATAATCGAATGTTGAATCCTTTGGATGTTGTAGAGAAGAAACCAACAGAAACAAGCCACATTAGCATCATGTGAGAAGAAAGACAGTTGATTGTCAATAGTTACCCCAAGGTTACGAGCAGTCGCTGAAGAGGAGAGCAGAGAGTCATCACGAGCTGTAATGTAATATATGTAATGATTTCTGACCAGGACCGGTTCTAGCAAATAATATTTGGAAACTTTAAACTCGATAAATCTTGTTTTTATTTGATAAATCGTTTTTATTGGGGGGGGTCTTTTTATTTTTTTGTCTGGTTTTGTTTTAAAACCTTACCTGTGTTCAGGTGTTTCCCGACGCCGGTGTTACACCAGTATTTTTTACATTTACATTTGCGGCATTTAGCAGACACCCTTATCCAGAGCGACGTACAAAAGTGCTTTGAGTCTCTAGGAATAAATAAATCTACACTGGTACGCCAGATTACAAACTTATTATAAATATAACTCTTGAATACAACAGTACTGGGATATATTTGCTTTAAGAAACTGGCAGAAAGCGTTGTCATTAGGGAGAGAACTGAAACATTTCCAGTAAGAAGATTTTGTGGTTGAAAATTCTGTTAAATCTAAATACACTGGGCTATGGTCCAAAAGAACCACTAGACATTTCACAGGATCTTACACAATTAACATATCTGGAAGGCAACAATAGATAGTCTAATCTGGAATAAGAATTATGGGAAGAAGAGTGAAATGTATAATCCATAACCCCTGGGTGTAGTTCTCTCTGTATGCCCACTAAGCCTGAGGCATGACACGTGTTTTGCAGAGTTTGTGAAGAACAGGCAGATGATTTTGTGAAAGATGATCTGTCTAGCCTACCATCCATGACACAATTAAAATCCCCAGCCATAATCCCCAGACCATTACAACTATGATTAAACAATAGTACCATCTTTGATATAAAGTCAGGGCCTAAACAGTTGAACTTTAAAACAGTAAGATGTTTTCCCAAGATGTGACGAGTAATCAGAACATATTTGCCTTCATTCAACCTGTTCTAAGATAAAAGGAACATTTTTATGTATTAAAATGGCCATGCCCTGTTAATTAGATGAGGAATAACTAAAATATACCTTTCTAATCCAGTCTCTTTTGAGCTTTAAATGTTCTGCGCCTGACAAATCTGTTTCCTGTAAGAGTGCACTAGTTACTTCTTCTTTTAGCTTCACTAATGTTAGAATTTTCTTTCTCTTGAGTACATTACCCATGCTCTTCACATTCCATGTGACCAACCTAGTCAAATCAGATATACATCAGTGCTGTTTAAAGTATTTGAATGCTTTGGAGTGACAGAAGTAAGATTAAGACAACATAACCCTTAATTATAACTGGCTCTCCTAAACATAAATTATAACTTGATTAAAGGAATGGGAAAAAAACGGGAACAATCCTATTTTGTAAAGAGAATAAAAAGAGATTACTCAGCTGCGTCCAGAAAGTTAGCAGCTGCTTCCACAGTGTCAAATAAAATTATTTCCATTGAGTAAACAGCCAAGTCCAGCTGGATACGCAAAGCCATCGTATATCTTTTGATCCACCTTTTTGTTGCACATGCCTCCAAACACTTGGCATTTCTGTACAACCTCCACCGATAAGTCGGGAAAAAGCGTGACGTGGCACCACTATGGTTTACCCGTGTTTTCCTGGCAGCTCTCAAAACTACCTCTTACAGGGAAGCATAGACACTGCACAATAACACTCCTCAGTGGTGCGTTGCGAAGGGGGGCTCTGTGCGCTCAATCGATCTCAATGACACGGAAATCTGCGGATAACTGAAGCCAAACCGGCAACATACAGTAGACTGTAAAAAGGTAGTCAGAGATTAACTGCCTTCCATTTTCTTAGGAAGCCCAACAATCCTCATGTATTTAACGATGGCCACGATTTTCCAGGTTGCTCAAATGATACAAAAAGAGGGCTAGATAAAAAAAAAGTTTTGTATATACAGGTGCATCTCAATAAATTAGAATATCATTAAAAAGTTTATTTATATCAGTAATTCAATTCAAAAAGTGAAACTCATATATAGATTCATCACACACAGATATATTTCAGGGGTTTGTTTCTTTTCATTTTGATGATTATGGCTTACAGCTCACTTTTAGCACAGAAATGTTGAACTACTAAAAAGTATGAACATCTCATATACTATGAACAACTCAATACTCAGTAGGGGCTCCCTTTACATGAATTACTGCAGCAATGCGGTGTGGCATGGAGGCGATCGGTCTGTGACGGTCTGCTGACATGTTATGGACCCCAGGTTGCTCTGATTGCGGCCTTCAGGTCTTCTACGTTGTTGGGTCTGGTGTCTCATATCTTCCTCTTTACAATACTTCATAGATTCTCCAGGGGGTTTAGGCTGGGCGAGTTTGCTGGCCAATCAAGCACATGAATGCCATTCATGTCAGTCCTTAAACCAGGTATTAGTGCTTTTGGCAGTGTGGGCAGGTGCCAATTCCTGTTGTAAATTGAAATCAGCATCTCCATAAAGCTGGTCAGCAGAGGGGAGCATGAAGTGCTCTAAAACTTCCTGGTAGACAGCTGTGCTGACTTTGGACCTGATAAAACACAGTGGACCAACACCAGCAGATGACACGACTCCCCAAACCAACACTGACTGTGCACACTTTACACTGGACCTCAAGCAACTCAGTTTCTGTATCTCTCCTCTCTTCCTCCAGACTCTGGGACCTTGATTTGCAAATGCAAAATATTATTTCGTCTGAAAAGAGCTACAGTCCCCAGCCCACTGAGCAACAGTCCAGTCCTTTTATGACGTTGTCTCTGGTTCATGAGTGGCTTGACACAAGGACTGCAACAGTGGTGTGTGGTGGCTCTTGAAGCACTGACTCCAGCAGCAGTCACTCTTAATCTCTCCAAATTCTTAAATGGGCTTCGTTTCACCTTTTTCTACCAAATCTTTTCCTTCCATTCAACTTTCCATTAATGTGCTTGGATACAGCACTCTGTAAACAGCAGCTTCTTTAGCTGTTCTTTTGTGTCTCACCCTCCATATGCAGGGTGTCAATGATTGCTGACTTGACAGTTGTCCAAAAGACAGTCTTCCCCCATGGTTGTGTAGCCTGAACCAGACTGAGACACCATTTAATGGCTCAGGAAACCTTTACAGGTGTTTGGATTTAATTAGCTGATTACAGTGTGACACCACGTGTCTCCAATATTGAACTTTTTCACAATATTCTAATTTTCGCAGATACTAAATGTTGGGTTTTCATTAGCTGTAAGCCAAATTCATCAAAATGAAAAGAAATAAACACTTGAAATATATCAGTCTTTGTGATGAATCTATATAATATGCAATTTTCACTTTTTGTATTGAATTACTAAAATAAATCATCTTTTTAATGATGTTCAAATTTATTGAGATGCAGCTGTATGTAAAAAAAAAAAAAAAAAAAGACAAGAAAGCAGTGCTCACACTAAGAGGGAGAATTTATGACAACTCTACTGCAGCTACACAATAAACCTTCACCATTATAATGACACTAGTGCACACTACAGTTATACTTGGCGTACCAATGTTCTGTACTTCCTGCCCATGCAAGAAAAAAACCCAGCTATTACAACCACTATTTTTAACAAGCTGGAGACAAACACAACAGAATCTCTGAAACAATGAAAAGTTATATAGAACTTTATCATTTTTCGAATATTTTACATTTGTAAAAACAAATGTTAATATTTAAAAAAATATATAAAGTTACTAAACTATAAAACTATACATTCCTGCATTCCTGATGATGCAGCAGGAATATTCATTCTGAGTCGGTCACCAACTGTGGGTTCTGTAGGTTCATGAACTATCATGCACAAAATATATGGAACTTTTAGGTTAAACAATCATAGGATGACAATACAATACAATAATACAATAGATATGTATATCATAAAAATTACACTGCATGTGGAATATTAATACTTATGAACACTCATTGAGAGTGTCAACTACAGACAGTTTTCACTGTTTTAAAACCTCTTAGCCTTCAGCGTTGCACCAGCGCGGCTGATATCCCATTGTGCTCAGGTGTTAATTTTTAACAATAAAATAAATAAAAAGGGACAAGAGTAACCATGACTAGCTATACATCATTCTAAAGATCTAAGCCTCAAGCATCACTTTTAGATCCCTTTTTTTTTTTTTTTTTTTTTTTTTAAAGAAAAAAAATGGTATAATGAATGTATGTGCTGAATTTGTGTAAGCAGTACACACAAACATGCATAAAAGAAATGCAGTACTTGCAGAGTCACAAACACATCCACTGCTGCAAATGCCGGTTTATTTGGAAAGATATGGCTCCACTGAACATGCCGTAAAGCAATTTTGCTCCAACCAAACAATAATGTTGTCATTTAGATGGTTATTCTTTTGTTTATGTCGTAGTACTTTGGTGGGTGAATTGTTTGTATTTGATTCGGGAAAACTTTCTCATACAAAACATCTTGGTGGTAAAAGAATAAAATTAAATTACCAGCCATATTTGTTTTTAAGTGTTACAAAACAAATGAGACCACACATTAAGGAAAAAGAAAAAAAAAAAGGTGGAATCTCACACCTGAGCATTCACTCTCTCTGCAGATGTGGTGGTAACATTTGTTATGCATCACCTATAATTTCAAACCTTTAATTTCCAGCCAGTAGCATTAAGGAGACAAAATTATGGATGGAAAATGTTGCCAATGAGTGCAGGATTTTAACGATATATGGGAGTATTTTATTCCCCCACGTGGGCGAGTTATTAGTTTTATTAGTCTTTAGAAGCTCTAAGTGGTCAAAGAGAGGCGCACGTGCAATGTGTAGCACCTGGCAGAAAGTGAATGCAGCTCTCAGTTCGGTACAAACAGCTGTTTCCAGCTTGTGCTAACTTGGCTTTGTTTACAAAAAAAAATAAAAATAAAACAAAGAAAAAACGGACAGTCAAAAAAGTTTTTAGCGGAGATTTGGACAAAGCAGCGATGAAGAAAATATTATTGGGGCGGAGTGACAAGTGACTTTGTGATCTGCATGGGGATGGAAAATCTAAGCCTATTTTACATTTGTAATTAACAATGTTTTTCCCTTTACAGTTTTATACGATGTTATACATTTTATTGTCCGTTTGTTTAATTAAGTGTGTGCACTGTAAAAAAAAAAAAAAAAAAAAAAAAAAGTTTTGTTACAGTTAATCATCCTGCTAGTTGGTTCGCAAAAACAGCCATTAAAGAAAAATAAGATGATGATTTCGGTTAGGCTCCGCGCGTGTGCATACCGACACAAATTCAAAATTGGTGCAGAATTAGCTCCGCCCACAACGGTTTGAATTAGTTTCAGGCTGTTCCTCTGGGAAATGTTTAAGATAATAACGTTCTTTTTTCACTACAAGAATCGGAGGATACTACAGAAGACATCATTTACATTTACATCTGCGGCATTTATCAGGCGCCCTTTTCCAGAGCGACGTACAAAAGTGCTTTCAATCTCTAGTAATGAATAAATCTACACTGGTATGCAAGATTACAACCTTAATATAAATATAACTCGAATTCTACAAACTTGGAAAGTGCTAATTTAAGTGTTTCAGGAAGAGGTAGGTCTTCAGTCGTGGTTTGATAATCAGGGACTCTGCTGTACGGACATCTAGGGGAAGTTCATTCCACCACCTCGGTGCCAGAACAGAGAAGAGCCTTAAAGTGTACTTACCTCTCATTCTGAGAGAAGGAGGTACCAGTCGAGCAGTGCTGGAGGATCTCAGACAGCGTGGTGCTGTGCGAGATGTGATGAGGTCACTGAGGTAAGATGGTGCTGGTCCATTTTTGGCCTTGTAGGCAAGCATCAGTGTATTGAATCTGATACGTGCAGCTACTGGAAGCCAGTGAAGGGAGCGAAGCAGTGGGATGGTGTGGGAAAACTTGGGCTGATTGAACCCAAGTCGTGCAGCTGCGTTTTGGATCATTTGCAGTGGAGGAATAGCGTTCAGGGGAAGACCTGCCAGCAGAGAGTTGCAGTAGTCCAGTCTTGAAATGACAAGAGACTAAACAAGCACCTGGGTAGCCTGTATGGACAGAAATGGTCGAATCCTTCGGATGTTATAGAGAAGAAATCGACAAGAACGAGCAACATTAGCGACATGTGGGAAGAAAGACAGTTCATTGTCCATAGTTACCCCAAGGTTACGAGCAGTGGCTGAAGGGGAGAGCAGAGAGTCATGAAGTGTTATTCAAAGATCTTGACCTGGAGATGAATCACCTGGGATGACCAGCAGTTCTGTTTTGATGGGGTTGAGTTTTAATGTTTAACATCAAAGTGACTAAGGTATGTGTTTCAACATGTGAAGCACATTTTATAGTGACTGCGCATTTCTGTTGTTAAATGTAGTTTTGAAGTTTAAACGTGCAGTATTTTGTACAGTCACATGACCGCTGCAGGCCAAATGTGAATAATTTTCACACACTTATAGAGATCATACAACATGCATGTTAGTTTTTATTTAGTACTGTCCTGGGTAATATATTTTACATAGATGTTTATATATAGTCCATGACACAAAAAATTTGCAGAAATGATTAAAATAACCCCTTTCAAAAGTTTGAACAGTGAAAGGGTTAGTTCACCCCAAAATTATAATTCTGTCAATAATTAACCACCTTTTGTAGGATTTTTCTGGAAAAAAAAAAAGTGCTGAAGTTTAACTATTCAGAACAGAAAAGGGACTCGTGAACAACCGTCACAAAACTAAAGAAATATCGTAGATCATGTACTGTATATAACCATTTATAACCATTCAGACCTTTATAAACCATTTTAGTTTATAGACATGTTTTGACTTGTGGACCATATGGAAATATCATTGATGTCAAATATCTTAGTCAGGACAATAAAAAATATAAAATAACATGCCTTTTGTATGATCCCTCTTTTGTTAAAATTAATTACATTTTTACTAGTGTGTTTGGGGTCATTGTCTTGTTAAAACAACCATTTCAAGGGCATGTCCTCTTCAGCATAAGGCAACATGACCTCTTCTATGTATTTTGACATATGCAAACTGATCCATGATCCCTGGAACGCGATAAATAGGCCCAACACCATAGTAGGAGAAACATGCCCATATCATGATGCTTGCACCACCATGCTTCACTGTCTTCACTGTGTACTGTGGCTTGAATTCAGAGTTTGGGGGTCGTCTCACAAACTGTCTGTGGCCCTTGGACCTAAAAAGAACAATTTTACTCTCATCAGTCCACAAAATGTTCCTCCAATTCTCTTTAGGCCAGTTGATGTGTTCTTTGGCAAATTGTAACGTCTTCTTCACATGCCTTTTTTTTAACAGAGGGACTTTGCGGGGGATTCTTGAAAATAGATTAGCTTCACACGGACGTCTTCTAACTGTCACAGTACTTACAGGTAACTCCAGACTGTCTTTGATCATCCTGGACCTGATCATTGGCTGAGCCTTTGCCATTCTGGTTATTCTTCGAACCATTTTGATGGTTGTCTTCCGTTTTCTTCCACGTCTCTCTGGTTTTGCTCTCCATTTTAAGGCATTGGAGATCATTTTAGCTGAACAGCCTATAATTTTTTGCACCTCTTTATAGGTTTTCCCCTCTCCAATAAACTTTTTAATCAAAGTACGCTGTTCTTCTGAACAATGTCTTGAACGACCCATTTTCCTCAGGCTTTCAAATGCATGTTCAACAAGTGCTGGCTTCATCCTTAAATAGGGGCCACCTGATTCACACCTTTTTTTTCACAAAATTGATGACCTCAGTGATTGAATGTCACACTGCTATTTTTTTGAACACACCCCTTTCAACTAATTGCCCAATTGCACAGCCTTACGAGCGTGCATTTTATGAATGCTGGGTCTTGTTTGTTTTCTGAGAATCTACTGCACCTACTGGTAACTTGTTTGCCACGTAGCAATAAAAAATATACTAAAAACCTGGATTATTCTGGTTAGTCACATTGTACTGCTATTATTTTGACCAATACTGTATAAATTGCACTGGCCCGATCCTGCAGATTTGCCCTGTTCAACATTATGAAGATCAGACTCTTACTTTCGGGCCATGCTACAGAACTCCTGGTCCAAGCTCTTGTTCTCTCCAAACTGGAGGGTTGTATTGCTCTCTCAGCAGACTTTCCAGCATCTACTACCAAGCCTTTGCAGTTAATCCAGCCTATGGCACTGAGACTGATCTTCAACAAGCTGAAGAGTGTGCGTCAATTTATTTTTTATATAAACTGCTGTGTCTAGTGTTAGACTAACTTGGATTTGATATGTTGCTTTGGATAAAATGTCATTGTAAATGTTTAAAGGTATACAGCAATTGCCATTTAATGTAGGTATTTTTGCATGCTCTAACTTAATTTCTATAATTCGCTTGTTCATTTAACTTCACATACAGTGCTTCTGTTCAATTATTAATACTGTGAATGTGCAGGTTCCTTTTATAAGTACAGAATATACAGTAGAGCTCATTGCTCTACTGTCCAAAAATGTTAAACTGTAATATGTCTGGAAAATGAACTATTAAGACGTATCTACAGACATTTGTCTGTGTTATGAATTGAGTATATTTTTATATAACATTTTTTGATTAATGTAATTAATGATATCTGTATTTATACAGTATATGCCTTTAAATTTACAGAGATTAAATATACAAACCTTTTTCAAATATGTGCTTTTTGGATTTATTTTATATTTATTGTACATGAGGAAAACTATAATTTTACAGTAAATTAATGTAAATGGACAGATCAGTTTTATAAAATAACAAATGAAATCCTTAAATTTATGGTGATTAACCTAACAGTTGGTTGTTTTTCTATGTAATTTGACAGAATTTATGTTTTTCTATAGTAAATCATTCATATATATATATATATATATATATATATATATATATATATATATATATATATATGTCAACAGTATTATTCTGTAATTTAAGTATTTTTTGACCCTAAATTCTATTCTGTATTTTTACAGTTTTTTGCTAGTAATTTTGTGAAATGGTAATTTCTGTAATTTAACGGATTATCTCTGGAAGCCCTGCTGCCAGTCCTTTTACAGATTTTGTGTGTGTGTGTGTGTGTGTGTGTGTGTGTGTGTGTGTGTGTGTGTGTGTGTGTGTGTGTAAAAGTCGAACTTCATCATTAAAAATTTATATAAGAGAACAGTTTTCTTGCTCTTATGAAATTGTTTCAAATTTTTTATTGAAAAAATTGTACAATTCCAAATCAGCAGGTAAAACTAAAAAAAATAAAGCAAGCTGTGTTTGGTCGATTAGCAAACAACAAAAAAAGGGCTTCTGTACATGCTGAATGATTCAAAATATCTGAACACCAAAACCTATATCTCACATGTGTCAGTGTGAAAATCTCACTGATTTATAAAACTGTGTGTAGGATCCTTACTTAAAGTGAACATGTGCCTGAAAGCCAAAATATTGTCTGTGTATGCACACCTGTAAGCAATTTTCCCCCTTTATAAATCACTGATCACCTGGAAATGTGTATACGTAAATCAGCCTCATATCCCACACTGTACATGCCCACTTTTAATGCAAATTACCCTATGAATGCTGATCCATATTAATGAACCTAGCATGCAATTGTCTTTAGTTATGGTGAATAATGGTGACCGGTGAGAAAACAGCAGAGAAATGCAAAAGAAGTGCGAGTGGCTGCAAATTGCATTTTAATTTCATCCTATTTTTCACAGAGTAAACTGATCAATTGAATACCCATATTAATAATACCATCCAAAACGACAGGCATTATAGTAGTCATGGATGCTGTGATATACCAGACCTAGAGGTTTTAGTATTAACAGATTAATAGAATTAAATTACAATATAATTTATTCAGTATAATATAATAAAAAGGGTCTTAGTGAGATGGTTAAGGATTATATATAATATTTCTATAAAACTTTTCCCTGTCTGACAAGGTGAGGACCGATATTTGGATCAGGATGGCATGGTTCTGGCGTGTTGCCCTCTCTATTACTGAACCCAATTTAACACAGAGATCCTAGAACACAGCTTTAAGGAATATAAATCGGCTTATATCCAGTCATCATCATGGGCCAGGAAATCATCATGGATCCTGAAGGCCATTTTCCTCCATGCCATCATACAGGGTTACACATGGGGGTCACATCAGCATTTATATGTTTACTACAATTAGTGATCGTTACCACCCTGCCAAATTCACAGTATGAATTAATGGTATTCTCCTGAGATCAAATTTGAAGAGGAAAATGTACTGTTCAAACACATGTTTCTTCATCCCTGTTTTGTTATGAACACCATTATAGTCAGGACTGAAAACGAGGACATAGAGAGTAACTATTGTGCGAGAGCTTAATAGCTGTATTTCCAGACTGTGGATCTTAACCTATGATACGTAAAATAAAATGAGTGTGAGCCATCAAAACTTATGATCGTTCTTCTCACATTTACTTCCTACAGTCTGACTTCAGTTCCACATGTCTCCAGAATGTGCATACGCATAAATTTGAGTTTATTTACAGGTGTGCACATTCTCCTGTGAAGACAGTTTTTGTTGGATCACAGCCATTTAATAGAAAGTGGCATATGCATTTTCCAGCCCTTTTTTGAGAGTATGGCACACTTATAAATACAATTTTCTTCTAAAAGCCTATCAAGAGATCTTGCTTTGTTCTCAGTGGGTTTGGGTATTTACAGATTACAGCTACCATGTTTATTCTTATTTTGTTCATTTCTCAAGCACTGCCCTGTCTACTCATATAACCTACAGCTATGCATGTGCACTTTTTCCTTTAAGCATGCAAATAGACCAATGATGTTTTAGCCATAAAAATAGATATAAGATATAAACAAGAAATGAGACAAACCACAAGTCACAGAACTTTTGCTACATTTATGTGTATGCATTTACATTCAAAGCTTAGTCTAAGGTCTCACTAAATCAATGTTTAAAGCTGATTATACCAGCCATTATACAGAGCTCTTGGAGCACAGAGGGTTAAGAGCCTTGCTCAGGGGCCCAAAAGTGGCAGCTCGGCAATACTGGGGCACAAACCCTCAATCTTCTGATCAGAAACCCAGAACCTTAACCACTGAGCTTTCACTTCCCCCAGTTACCTCCAGTTTTACATGCATATTGCAAACAAAAGAAAAAACATACCTGCTTGTGCACCATGGATAACTCCAGTCAGCACTAAAAGTAGAAAATGAAACAAACAAACAAACAAATAATCAATAGTAAACAATAAAGCTCACTGTTGTAAAAAAGTAAAAATATATATATATATATATATATATATATATATATATATATATATATTTTTGATTTATTGTTAATATCCAAAATGTCATTCTATTCTAATACATATATTGTATATGCTGATGATTACCAGGGTTATTTTATTAATAAGCACACTATACTATTACCATATATGATCATGTTTAATGAGCAATAACCACAACATACAAACCACAAGTTAGTTGTCACAAACACATTTGTTTTCTCATGATAAAACAACTGTTGCCATTGTTACACACAAACCAAAAAGCACAAAATCTTACTCTTTCCATAATGTAGTGGAATAAATACCTTTCCTATAGCAGGAAGATTGCAGCATTACAAAGCCATGACACTTAATACTCTTACTATAATTGTTATTCCTCTCACTTTTTTCAAAAAAAAAAATTACTTAAAAGTATCTTAGTTATTTCAATTGAATTCTACTTATCATGGTCTCCTGCCAGGTTAATGCTAAGACCTGCAGTTTTCCAGATTACAAATTGTATAATAATGTCAAATAAATGATAGAAGATTAAATTCTAAATATATACTGAGTACCAGGGTGAAACAGACATTAAAATCATAATCAGCTGCTTTAATGTTTGGAGAAACAAGAAACTCCAACATGAAAATACTTGTTTAAAAGAAAATGTGTTTAAAAACTGATTTATATTTTTACAAAAAAAAAAAGGCATTGGGTTGAATTTAATTATACAATAAAAAAAACTGCATGTATTTTTAACTCCAAATTCTATAGACATATAAATTAATCAAATGGCACCAGATTTCTGAATTTTCAACCTGTTAATTCAGAACCAAACACTCTATAAAACACATAGAAAACATTTACTCACAGATCATCACACAGAGTGGACGGAGCTCCATCCTGTTCTACTGATGATGACTGACAGAAGTGTGTGTTAAAACCTTTACACTTCCTGTTCTTACATACTACCAATGACACGTGTGTGTGTGTGTGTGTGTGTGTGTGTGTGTGTGTGTGTGTGTGTGTGTGTGTGTGTGTGTGTGTGAGAGAGAGAGAGAGAGAGAGAGAGAGAGAGAGAGAGAGAGAGAGAGAGAGAGAGAGAGAGAGAGAGAGAGAGTAGGAAGTGTGGTTTCTGTATGTGGTGTTAAAAACGTTTGCATGCAGGCAGTTACTATAGGTGGTGTCTGACTACTGCACTAATAAACTCCATTTGTGAAATATGTAAAAGACTGTAAGAATGATCAGTATGTAAGAAGAAAACAAATCATGGGCTAATCTGAGAACAAGTGCACACATCAATGTACATGTCTAAAATTCAAAAAGTATAAAGAAATAGTAGAAAAAAAAATACATGAAATAGCAAGTCATTAATGACATCTTACATCATGTTCATGCTGTAAACCAAAGCACAGCAGCCACACTGCAGGAGAAACTCTGTGCACTGATCAGGAATTTGTGACAGTTTTATTAAATCCTGCTGCTGTAGAAGGTCACAGTGTTCATACAGTCACATTTCAAGTTATGTGTTTTCTGGGCTCCATGTTTAGTGTATTGCATCATAAGATAGTATAAGATACTGTAGAGGTTTTTATAATATCTATCATTATGTTTATCTATTGGTATTTGCTCATCATTGAGTGCTGATAGTGTTTGTGCTGATAGCACATGCCACAGAAACTAACAGGGCAGGGCACATGTGTGTGTGGTGCGATTTTATTTTAGCTTTTCTAAGAATGAGAAGGACAGAACATTTCCTCTTTTCTTAGTGGTTAAAGACATACAGCTCAAATAAACTAGAAAACAAATCACAATTTTTTATTTTTAAGTTCTGTTAAACGAAATTCACATGTAAAAACTACCCAAGGAAAACAGCAGGTTCATTCTGCACAGAAAAGCCAAAAGCAAATGTAGCTACACATCTTGGTCACAGCTTTATACACATAAAAGTTCATGTACATGAAAACATTGAAAGAAGAGAAATAAGACACCAGAAAGCAAGGATAAGATTCACCTTGGGGTGACAAACTAGTGAAAAAGACTCCTGCTTTTACCCACATGTCTGCAGCAAACAGTAAGAAGAGGTGCTTTAATGATGGTGCTCCAAACTCACAAGAAGTGCTCCTTTCACCCACGTGACTAGTATCTCCCTCTGTACCCTTTGTACAGTGTATATATATATATATAACCAAGGTAATTACACACAACCAAGTTAATCAAAACAAAAATCAAATTAAACATGTTCTGTACAGTGCAATACAAATTCTAATACAATTATGTACAGTAACCAACCAAACAAAGCAGGTGCCACTGATTGCTTCAAGGACATGCTACAAAATAACAACAAAAACTACAAATAAAAGAAAGAAAATACCAATCACATTCAAACTAAAGAAAACAAGCAAAAAAAAAAAAAAAAAAGAAAAAAAAAAAAAAGAAAACAACTCACTAGAGAGAAATGGCATAGAACAAACGAACAAAAACAGAAGAATTGCTGAGCTCAGAGACATGGCTTTTAAGTAGACAACATGTCACACATATACACACACAAACACGCACGCGCACACACACACACACACACACACACACACACACACACACACACACACACACACACACACAGCATATTTCCCAGACTTTAGACTCATTCACTGTATAATTCTGTTTGCACACACTTGCTGTTTTGCACAAATTGCTGCTAAAAAAAATGTAGTTTTTACATGTACAGTATTTATTATTATATGAGTAAATCCACCTGTGCTATAACAAATCTTTACTGTACTGTTCAGGGCTCCAGTGTCACTGTGTTTACTGTCTCACTGTCTTAGGTTGTTCTTTTGGCACTAAATGTCACACACATGCACTTTATGTTGTGTCCCAGTAAGTTTTGTGTAGTTCTGTGTTATATGTTACTGTTACTGTAAAGGGCAGATATCAAAACATACCGTGCTGCACTTCCTTCCTGGGCATTTAGACAAATGATTAACCTTTATTATGAACCCCTTCTCATTTTAAATGTTTAAATTCTTTCTCCAACCACTCAAGATGATGTAAAATAGAGGAAGAGAAAACAATGACATCATTCAAATAAAGCAAGAGTGATTGACAGCTGCTCCCTAAATAAACCTTGCATGAGCTGCTGGAAGGCTCCTGTTGCATTGTATAGGCCAAAAGCAGTGCAAAAGGGAGTCTCAGCTTTATTCTTCTATGCTACTGGATCCTGGTTCTCTCCATTAGCTAAATCCAATGTGGAAAACCAACTAGTTCTTGCAAGTGCATCCAAAGAATCCTCAATATGAATCATCCTCACAAGATATTTTTTTTATTTAATTGAATGTAATCTACACAGAGAAGTGGAGTAACATCCTTTATCCACACTAAGACAAAGGGGGAGGCAGAGGGGCTACAGCACTCCTTAATGATCTGTGACTCAAGCAGCTGATTTACATGGGCCTTATTACCCTCATAATCAGATGGTGGCAAGTGCCTGTAGTGCAGCTGAACGCAAACATCATCTAAAAAGGCAATTTAATCTGAGATAATTTTGGTACAGCTCACATCACCTTCATGAGCAGAAAACACTAACTGATAATCCAGCAATAGTTCCCAAAACTGCTGTTTATGTTGACTGTCATATAGATAACTCAGGAGCCTCAATTTGGCTTTGGATTGAGTTAGAAGAAGATAAACCACACATTTTATGGCCCTCACTTCATCTATTCCATTTATTGCTTAACTGATCTAAGTTGGTGTTTCCACTGAGCAAAACATCAGCTTCACCAGCATTAATGACACGAGCATATACTGTACACTTAGATACCAAGACCAAAGCTGGAAATGTTAAATACCCACCCAGTAGACCAGGAAAAAAGGGGCTTAAAGACTGCTGAACTACCCAAGAGTTTTACAGATTAGCAGTGGTGGACAAAATACACAAAGCATGTAGTTCAGTAAAAGAGATACAGAAGGTAACATTTTACTCCAGTAACAGTAAAAGTGTCCCTTTAAACCTTCACTTGGGTAAAAGTACAAAATTATTTGCCTTTAAATGTACTTAAGTATCCAAGTACAAATTTTTTACGGCTATAATGTATTTTTTTATCACAAGACTCTTTGCTTAATCAACTTATTTTATGTAAGAAGACTATCTAACAATCTATTCATAGAATGATATTAATGAGTTAAACACTGATTGATATGTAATAAATTATCTCCAAAACCTCCTTTTCAACGACAAAACTGACGTGCAAATAAGGCCACAGATGCTGTGGCAAGTTCGAGGCTTCTATTATTTATTTTTTTCAAAATGTTCTGCTTGATGTTGAACTGATGCTGAACTGTATGTTTGTGCCAAGAAGAAACCACTTAGCGGCAATGGTGGTTTTAGCTTGAATGACGCCTGGGTGAACCACACCATGACCCAACATCTCCCCCGTGATTCATCTTCAGCTACCATCACTGGATAAATAAAACATATTCTCAGAGCAGTCCACAAGTTTAGACACGTCTGAGAATTTCATTTCATGTATAAATATCACCCTAAATGCATTTAGATGCATTCACAATTAGATACACGCATCATTGTGCACAATTTATCAAACTCTCAGAAGAACCAAACAACCTCTTGGCTAATTACAGCCATAAAATACATACAACATCTTTATCCTTCTATGTGTTTTAAATGATCCTTTTAAGCTGCACTGGAGATTCCCCTTACTGACCTCAGTTCAGGATCTATTCAGTACAATCACAGAAAACCTTTATGACATCACCTTAATTAAAGGCAACCAAATCAATAAGTGCTGTTTAACTACAATATAACTAGACTAGTTTGGCGGTAATTGTCTTCTTGCTACACACAAAGATTTCTCCAGTCTTTTTATGATGTTATAATATTTTTTAGTATTCCACGATGTTTTTACGCACTCGTTCACTTTACTCTGCCTCTCTGATCTATCTGAAACATCTACTGGTTCACCACAAGGGTGCGTTCTTTCTCCTTTGTTGTATATATTGTACACAAATGACTGTTGTAGTAGTTTTGAAAACCGTCATATATTGAAGTTTGCGGATGACACAGTCATAGTGAGCCTGTTGAATAGCACTGAAACTTCGCATGGTCCTGTGATTGATTACTTTTTAAAATGGTGTCAGGAATCTTTTTTATCCTTAAACGTTTTAAAGACAAAAGATATGTGCATTGATTTTAGACGTGCTCAGCCTTCCCCTGACACTATAGTGATTGATGGTCAGACAGTCGAATCGGTAGAGTCTTATAAGTACTTAGGCACTTTCCTCGATAACAAGCTGACATTTAAGAAAAATACTGACTCGATCCATAAGAAAAGCCAGCAGCGTCTTTTTTGTCTTAGAAAACTATCTAAATTCCAGGTTGACTCTACTTTGATGATTTTGTTTTACCGTTCTTTTATTGAGTCTATTATTACGTTCTCCTTTGTTTGTTGGTTTCAATCCTTGAGGGTAAAAGAGAGGAACTTACTGAACAAGGTTGTTAGCGTCAGTAGTAAAATTATAGGGCTTCCACAAGAAACTTTACAGGATCTCTACGAAAAACAGTTGTTTAAGAAAGCAAACTCTATCTTGACTGACTTCTCTCATCCTTTATATCTACAGTTTCAGTTTTTACCATCAGGTTCATTGCTCAGACTCCCATTTGCCAAAACAAACAGATTTAAACACTCCTTTGTTCCGTCTGCTGTCTCTCTTCTAAATGCTAGGACGGTAAGGTAGCTTACACATTATTTTTTATTTGATCAGAATGTGCATTATATCTATTTATTTTTTTTTATTATACTATGTGTATTTGTGTTTGTAAGTTTGTGTGCTCCTATGCTGTAAAACTAATTGCCCCGCCGGGGGACAAATAAAGGTATTGAACTTGAACTTGAAGACTTCCCTTTTATAGCTAATCATGTTACACACCTGATGTCAATTAACTTAATTAGTCGCTCGATGTTCTTCAAGCTGAATATTTGTAACATTTCTGTCTTTTCCAGCCCTTTGTTGCCCCCGTGCATGTTTATTCAAATAAAAAACATTCCAACATTTCTGGGATTCGGGTTGTATAATAAACTAAAACTAAAAATGTTTTTATGAATTTGATAAATCAATAAAAATAAATGCTTAGAAATAATGATTAGTAGACATGAACTAAATAAACTATATAATATTAATACTAAACTACTCAGACAATTACATAGATGCTGCCTTTTTGTCAGTAAATTAACACAATAATGCTTAAAGTTTAAGTGCAATTGTGATTAAAAGGGTGGCAATATAATTGTCATTGTCCAAAGAATATTTATTTTTACAATTCAGATTTATTTATGGATTTTAAAAACCTCAACAGTTGACAATGATTGGTAATGGAAGAGCTACTGCTTCCATCCTGAATTTAATATATTTATATATACTGCCTGGGCTAAAGAGAAGAAGAACTGGACTGTTGCCCAGTGGTCCAAAGTCCTCTTTTCAGATGAGAGTTTTATAAGTTTTATATTTTATTCGGAAACCAAGGTCCTAAAGTCTGGAGAACAGGTGGAGAAGATTATAGCCCAAGTTGCTGGAAGTCCAGTATCCCCCAGAACAGCGACCAGAACAGCCCTGACTCTTTGAGGCATGGACTCTACTAAAACCCCTGAAGCTGTGCTGTGGTATCTGGCACCAAGATGTTAGCAGCAGATCCTTTAAGTGCTGTAAATTGTGAGGTGGGGCATCAATAGATCAGACTTTGTTTTCTAGCACAGCACAGATTCTCTACAGATTCTTAAATAGATTTAGATCTGAAGATTTTGGAAGCCAAGTCAACACAAACTCATTATTGTGCTTCTCAAGCCATTCCTGATCCATTTTTGCTTTGTGGCAGGGTGCATTATACCCCTGTCAGTGGTCATAATGTTATGCCTGATCAGTGTGTGTATGTGTACATATATATAGTATTTTTAAGTAAATAAAATATTTATATGACTGTGTTATGGTTTACAGCTGAATGTAAGACAGTATTACCTTTATGATTTCTGAAGCTATAGAATCTGTGTTGTGTAATATTCTGAGGTGATAATGTTAGTTATGGTTTGAAGCCATTAGAACTTATAAAGTAGAAATTCAATAGATTACACATCCTGGTGTTTTCTGGCATAATGCACGGTGAAAGCAGATTAAAAAGGAATAATAATTTCAAAAAGCAAACTGGACTTGTGTTTAATGCATAACTGATACTTATGCCAGATCATTCCCACAGGTTATTTAATGTTTTTTAAAAAAAAAAAAAAAAAAAAAAAAAAGAGATTTATTTTTTACAAACATTGTTTTTAATAAAATGCAACTGAACACGAGCACATAATAACCCAGTTAAAAAAATATTAAACAAAATGTCGCTGTCCATGTGTTTTACTTCATAAGATATTAAAAAAAATAAGCAATATTGCATTTTATTTAAAATATTACACTGCACCACACTGCACATTTTCCCTGAGTAAATGCTAAACTAAGTAAATGCTACTGTAGCATCAATATTCAAATTATTACTTTAATTCAAGTCATAAAGCTAAAAAAACAACAAAGTAAAAAGTGCACACAAGATATAGAAATACAGCATAAACAACATAAAATGACATAAATAGAACTCATAATAAAACCCAAGCAAAAAACCCTAGTTACAGGTAGTCGTCGACTTACGACCACGATTGGGACCGACATACCGGTCGTAACACGATTTGGTCATAAGTAGAGTAGGCTATATGTACAGTACTGTGAAATGATGCCGGAAGCTGGTACGCACTGTCGTACGCCGCGGCTAGCGAACGTGGTCATATGATGACGACTACCTGTACTACAATTGTACTTACTAAAATATGTGTTGTTTTATGTTTTGGCCACTAGAGGCCCTCGTCGTTCCCTCAGTATGTTAAATTCTCACTGCCATCTATATCTTTTTCCCCGCGTGTGCACTGTAAGTTCCTCATTTTTCCAGTTTCTTGGATCAGGACTCGAACCCAGGTTGAGTGCAAGATTCAGATACAGCAGGAAAACAGAAAACTAATTTATAAAGGAAATTTCAGGTGAAAAAAGCAACACAAAATAGTACTGTACTCCTGCATAAATCGTTTGTCAGAAAAATGCAAAGACTTGAACCAAAATCTGGAGACATAGTAGAACTTACACTCCACATCAAATCTGGTCAAACACCACCAAACACGAATCCAAGAAACTGGGAAACATGGAACTTTTCATACACAGAAGAAATGGATGCAATGAACATACAGAGACGACAACATGAGAAAGCAATAGAGGCCTCTAGTGGCCGAATATATAACAGCAAGTACAAATCCTGACTGAACTAAATTATTAAACAAAAGCTGTTTAAACCATTAAAAACTTAAAGAAATGTTTCAGCTTCTATCACTCTGTATGGTCTTTTGTCATCATCAGGTTCAGCTGAAAACACACAATCATGAACAGTCCCAATTAGCATCTTATTGAATGTTTAATTTGTTGGTTAATGAAGAACACTGTATTCTTACTTCTGTTGAATTTCACTAGCAGAATGATGGTCACCAGCACATACATACAGATTGCTACTACACTGCTGAGGATCTTCAGGACTGACACTGGAGCTTTCCCATGTGATTGAACTGGATGAATAAATATTATGGATAAAAAACATAATAATTAAGTAAGAAATTATATATATTTAAACATAACATTGTCTATTATACATTTGAACAACATACAGAAACGTCTCTAGAACATTTAATTAAGCATTAGTAGAGTTATATCTTTACTATAGATGTTGAAGGTGTAGGGTAATAATGTTGTAAAACATTGCTGAATTGTTTAACATGATTTGATAAGCTGGTTGAAGTCACTTGGCAATTAGTCAAAACTTATAAGTGATGATCTGTAAAGGGTCTTATGTGGGCTTTAATAAATAGCATCAGTGCTGGAAATGCATTTTCAATGTCTAATCATCAACACAATCCAGCCTGCATCCTCTAATAATCATCTGGGATGTTTCTCTGGTCTACACTACTCCTTATACAACATTACATACTTATTCTAATAAAAAAATCTACATGAAGAATAATTGCAAGAAGGATTCAAGATTGTTCTTCATTGTAAATTCTAAAGAGAATTAAATATGATGTGAAGAGTGTATGTGTTCAAGTAGCTTAAAAAGTGTCTTCTTCTTCTTCTTCTTCTTCCTCTTCTTCTTCTTCTTCCGGCTTCTCCCATTAGGGGTCGCCACAGCGGATCATCCATCTCCATACCCCCCTGCCCGCTACTTCTGCCTCTTTCAAACGAACTACCTGCATGTCTTCCTTCACCACATCCATAAACTTCCTCCTTGGTGTTCCTCATCCTCAGCATTCTCCTACTGATATACCCCATTTCTCTCCTCTGCACATGTCCAAACCATCTCAATCTTGCCTCTATCACCTTGTCTTACATGCGCTGTCCCTCTAATAAACTGATTTCTAATCATGTCCATCCTCGTCACTCCCAGTGAACATCTCAGCATCTTCATCTCTGCTACCTCCAGCTCCACCTCCTGTCTTTTAGTCAATGCCACTGTCTCTAAACCATACAACATCTCAGTTCTCACAACAGTTATATAAACTTTCCCTTTCACTCTTGCAGATACTCTTCTATCACAAATCACTCCTGCTATTACTCTTCTCCACCCACTCCACCCTGCCTGAACTCTTTTCTTCACTTCTTTAATACACTCTCTCCATTACTTTGCACTGTTGACCCCAGGTACCTGAACTCCTCCACCTTCTCCACCTCTTCTCCCTGTAACCTCACCACTCCACTGCCCTCCCTCTCATTCACACATGTACTCTGTCTTACTCCTACTGACTTGTATTCCCCTTCTCTCCAGCATGTACCTCCACCTCTCCAGGCTCTTCTCAATCTGCTTCCTACTCTCACCACTAATCACAATATCATCCGCAAACATCATAGTCCATGGAGACTCCTGTCTGACCTCGTCCGTCAACCTGTCCATTACCTTTGCAAACAGGAAAGGGCTCAGAGCTGATCCTTGATGCAGTCCAACCTCCACCTTGAACCAGTCTGTCGTTCCTACTGCACACTTCATTGCTGTAAAAACTGCCCTCCTACATGTCCTGCACCATCCTCACATACTTCTCTGACACACCGACTTCCTCATACAATACCACAACTCCTCTCTTGGCACTCTGTCGTACACTTTCTCTAAATCCACAAACACACAATGCAACTCCTTCTGACCTTCTCTATACTCTAACAAATAATGCTTGTGTAGTGCTCTTCCTCGGCATGAAACTACACTGTTGCTCACAGAAGGTCACCTCTTCTCTCAGATTGTCTTCCACTACTCTTTCCCATAACTTCATGGTGTGAATGATTAATCTAATTCCCCTGTAGGTACTGCTGGGTCTGCACATCTCCATTATTCTTAAAAAAAAAAACGACCAGCAAACTCCGTCTCCATTCCTCAGGCATCCTCTGACCTTCCAAAATCTTATTAAAGGACTAAAATAATAATAAATATTATTTATAATGTTGTAAGAATTAAGAACTGACTCCAGTACTGCAAAATATGTATTTAAATCATAGTATAAATTATTTTGACCTCTACCTGAAATCCAGATTTTTGGTGACTCTCCTCTCTCTGGGTGTTTGCAGTAGTAGGAACCTTCATCAGACTTTGACACACTGCTGATGGTCGTCACTCCTTTGGTCTGGTTCTGGAGGATGGAATTTTCTTTATAGAAATCAATACCAGTTGAGATCTTTGAGTTGCGATATAAACAGTGTAAAGTCAGAGGATTTCCCTCAGTTACAGGATGGACAGGACTGTCCAGGATCACATCACCATCTGTAGGAAAGAGAAAGAACAATGTTTTTGCCTGGAAAGGGTACATGTACAATTACAGTATTACTCTATAAGTGGCACAGTATAGGACAGGTGCAGAAGCTCATAGCCAAAGTGATTTGGGGGGCAATGTCATCTGCTGGTGTTGATCCACTGTGTTTTTTGAATAACTAAGTCACTGCACCCGTTTATCAAGAAATATTAGATCCCTTCATACTTCCTTCTGCTGACCAACTTTTTAAAGATGCTGATTTCATGTTCCAGCAGGATTTGGCACCTGCCCACACTGCCAAAAGCACCATAAGTTTGTTAAATGACCATGGTGTTGGTGTGCATGACTGGCCAGCAAACTCACCAGACCTGAACCTCATAGAGAATCTATGTGGTAGTGTCAAGAGGAAAATGATTAGAAACAAGAGACCAAAAAATGCAGATGAGCTAAAGGCCACTTTCAAAGAAACCTGGGCTTCCATACCACCTCAGCAGGGCCTCAGACTGATCACCTCCATGCCATACTGAATTGAGGAAGTAATTAAAGCAAAAAGAGCCTCTACCAAGTATTGAGTACATACACAGTACATAAACATACTTTCCAGAAGGCCAACAATTCACTGAAAATGTTTTTTTTTTATTGGTCTTATGAAGTATTTACTTTTTTTAAATAGTGAATTGGTGGGTTTTTGTAAAATGTGAGCCCAAATCATCACAACTAAGAGAATCAAAGACTTAAATTACTTTAGTCTGTTTGCACTGAATTTATTTAATACACAAGTTTCACAATTTGAGTTGAATTAATTCACTTTTTCACGACATTCTAATTTATTGAGATGCACCAGCGTGTGCTATTATACATACACACATATATATTTAGAGAAAGAGAGAGACAGAGAGAGAGAGAGAGAGAGAGAGAGAGAGAGAGAATTGCAGATCTAATATTTAAATATTAAATATTGAATTCATATTTGAATCAGATAACTCTCAGTGCCGGTCCCAAGCCCGGATAAATTGGGGAGGGTTGCGTTAGGAAGGGCATCCAGCGTAAAACACGTGCCAAATCAAACATACGGAGGATCCGCTGTGGCGACCCCTAACGGGAGAAGCCGAAAGAAAGTTTTATTTTAAAGTTTTATTTTAAACTTTTTTCAGAATAGTTTTGTTAATATTAGATCTGCTTTATATATTAAATACTACTGGTGAGAAGTGATAAAGACTCACTGTGTACTGTGATGTTAACAGATTTACTGCGTTCTCCAGATTCAGACTGACACCAGTAAACTCCAGTGTGTGATGGAGAGAGGGAGCTGATGTTACATGTAGATCCTGAAACTGATGAACAATTGAAAGTTGTCTGATTGAGTGTGTCGCGTCTCACTGTCCATCCAGTAGAGTCTCTCTGGTCCTCACAGTTCAGTGAGAGAGAATCAGCAGTAAAGTGTTGAGATCTGCTGGGATTGATGATCAGAGACACTGGAGGAGATTCACCTGTTCATAATTACAGTATATTGATATTGTTATATTATATTTATTTAACATTATATTAACATTAATTGAAATAGAGTAAAAGATGAATGAAGTAATGCAGATAAAATAAATAGATAAAATATTAAACTATACTGTACATAGACAATAAAAGATGCTGTTAATGATATTTTACTAAGTAAAAAGTAGCTTCTCTTGGAAATGCTGCAGTGTACTGGGATAAACTGACAGAATTACATACACATTTTAGGTTTCAGGTTTTAGTTTTTCTGTTAGAAAAGAAACACAATGTTCAAGAGTAAAGCAAACTTTTATCTAGATTGTGATGAAAAAGTATAAGCTAAACAATAATAATCCTAATATTATTATATTACTTTTTCCCAACAGTGTTACTTTATTATTATTATTATAATTATTATTATTATTATTATTATTATTATTATTATTATTATTATTATTATAAGTTAAGATAATCATGATCACATGTATATGCTAAACAGCAAATTGAAAAAAAGTGATACTAAATAAAAATAATTTTTAGATAAATTATAGAGGCAAATTCTCATCTCAAACTTGTTTCTCATTTTATATTTGTGACATTCTGTTCTCCAATCACTAAATATATTAATATTTTGCATGTTTTTATCCAGAGTGGTTCATTATAAAAGTTTAAACCCTCTCCTCTTCACTCATTCACACAAAAGCATGTAAATACTACTGAAAATAGTACTACTGTACTGTACTCACCAATAACATTTACCCAGAGTGCATCACTGTAGTGTGTGTAGTAGACTGGGTTTCCTCTTCCAGCTCTGCACCAGTACTGACCTCCATCAGAGATATTAACTGATCTGATGGTGTAGGAGTGTGTTTCAGTCTCAGTCTCACGTCTCTGTGTGTCTTTCATCCAGTAAAACTTCCATCCAGCAGACTGCAGCTTCAGTGTACAGTACAGAGTCACTGAGTTTCCTGTCAGTGCAGCTCCTTTAAGATCTGATGTGAGTTCAGGTTTAGGTTTTTCTGTTAGAGACAAAACACACAGTTCAGAAAAGTCTTTACTAATCACCACTTTACTCACGTCTCAGCTAAACAGTAACTCAGCTTGCATATATTTTTCTTCTACTATATTACTTTTATTATTATTATAACATAGTAAGGTAAGATAATCATGCTCACATTTATAGACTAATGGAAAGGTGACATTACACAGGTAATAGATAATACATTCTAGAAGCAAAATACTACTGTTGGGAAACTACTGAGTGACTGAAAAAGAAGCCTAGTCTTTAATTAGGATCTTACAGAGCCTTGTATTTGTATGTGAGGGAGCATATCTGTGGATGTTTATTCTGACCATAACCCTCTAATGTTATAATATTTCTTACAGAACCTGAGAAAGCTGTTAATATCTACAGCCCTACAACTTAAATATTAAACACATCAGCAGTGTTGGGCAGTAACGCGTTACTTTTGACAGTAACTAATACTGTAACACGTTACTTTTAAAAGTAAAGTAACTCCGTTACCGTATGGTGCGTTACCTGTTACTTTTTTAAATGAATGAATTTGGGCTGAAGTGTAGACTACAGCCTAACCTGTTTACAGCAGCTTCGCGCTGTAGGATTGGTGATTGAACCTCTGTAAACACGAAGAAGACGCGCTGCGGGCGTGTCTCCGTTTATTCAGGTCTGTGCGGCAGTAATGGCGAGTCGAGGCGAGAGCAAGACGAGTTTCTCAAAGTGGAAATATGATCATTATTTCACTTTAGTTGAGTATAAAGACAAAAACTTTTTAGTCAAAAGTAAGCTGTGTCTTTCTGGTTCGAAGCTCGTATCTACTGCGATAAACAGCAACTCCAATCTGTTGAAGCTGCTCCAGGAACTCCATGCCTCGACGAAGCTAGAAGCTAGAAGCTAACCTGGTGTTCTACATTGTGGATAGTTTTCATACTTCAGCTGTGAAAGGAACATTTTTAAGAGCTCAACACAACAGCAGAAGCCACTTTAGTTTTTGATTGTGAATATATTATTCTGCTTGTTTTGTTATTTATTTCAGAAATCCTTGTGATATATTCAGTTTGTGCTGCTGGTCTGACTTTAATAAAATAGTGTTTAAAAATTACTCTGTGTTTAAGTCAGTTTTGTGTTTGTAGACCATAACGCATAAAAGGGCATTAATGGGAACATTAAAGAACATTCTATAAAAAAGTAACTGAAAAGTTACTTTTAACAGTAACACATTACTTTTTGGTGTAAGCAATCAACAAAGTAACTGAGTTACTTTTTGAATGAAGTAACGAGTAACTGTAACTAGTTACTATTTTTTAGTAACGAGCACAACACTGCACATCAGATTCTGTGATTCTGTGACCAGGCTGATTAGTGGTGTGTACATATACAGTGGTACCTCGACACACGAGTGTCCTAACATACGAGTTTTTTGAGATACGAGCGGTCACTCGGTCGATTTTTTGCTTTGATACGCGAGCAAAAACTTGAGATACGAGCTCGAGACGCCGCTGCAAGATGCCGAATTAAAGCCAGAAAGCGAAGATTGTGAGGAAAATGAAGATAGTGTTGCATTAGAGGGAAAATGAGAGCTGTTTCTTTAAGGCTACTATCTCTGGGTATTGAAGTTTAGAGTAAAATGCATTATGGGTAGTGTAGTGCGGGAAAGAAGTGTGCGGGCTGGATGTTTTTCCTGTGTGCGATTTATATGATTTGTGTTCTGCAGTGCGATCTGTTAATCCAAGTTTATCCACCTGGGAGTTATATTATACTGTAACCCTGCGAATCTATCTTCATAAAAACAAGTAAAGTGGTTATGCATCGGCTAATGTTGTCCATCTCATCATTCCACCAGCATCAACTAATGAGTTGTTACGCTGCAGCCGGGAAAAGTTCAAGCGGATAAGTAACAATAAGCAAAGAAGAAAAAGTAAAAAAAATAAAGTTTAGGGATACGTAATGTGCAGGAGTGATTAGTAACAAACAAGTTTTCCCTCTGACTCCACTTATCGCCTCTACCACATTCTCCGCAAACTCACACACACACACACACACACACACACACACACACACTCTCTCTCTCTCACACATATACACACACAGACACACACACACACCACCAGTGTTTTCGTTAGCTCAAGTCGTTTCATCTTCAAGAAATATTCACTGAAAAAAACCTTATTATATCTTTACATTCTCTTTTATTATGTTTTTATACAATATTTGTCATTTATAAATAAATTTTTCTTATTCAAAAACACGTAACAAAAACAACTGGGGTCGCATTTTGGGGGCTGGAACGGATTAATGGCATTTCAACTAATTTCAATGGGGAAATTTGCTTTGAAATACGAGCAATTTGACATACGAGCAAGGTTACGGAACGAATTAAACTCGTATGTCGAGGTACCGCTGTACATACATACATGCTGACTGACACTTAAACCGTTTTTCTGAACAGTTTTATTCTCATATTAAATAAACTGTATTATGCTTGTGCTTTGTGTTGTGTGTCTCCCATTTTTTCTCACAATGAACATTTCTGTTTACCTGCAGAACACTTTTACAATTCTAAAGTCTTTACACCTAATTGCTGACTACAGTCGAGAAAAAGTAAAGTTTTACTACAATTACTCACTGTTTTACTGTCTCCAGCATGCAATTTACAAACAAGACAACTAGTTTTATTATTAAACAGCTAACAGGCATCAGTAAAACTCAACAACACAACAGAGAAGGCAAATAAATGAGCTTCAGTGTGTGTGCATGCTTCATCTGCATTTCATAACACAGGGTAGAGATGATTTTACAGTATGAATGTGTCAGAATTCCATTTCTATAGAATCCACAGTTTGTTTCTTGTGTGTGTGTGTGTGTGTGTGTGTGTGTGTGTGTGTGTGTGTGTGTGTGTGTGTGTGCATAAGGTAACTAAATACTTCATCAGAAAGCTGAAATACTGCATTGGCTCTTGAGTTCTCTGCACTTTGGACAAATGGACATTTTTGTTTAGTTTTGTATTTTTTTTGTTTAGTTGTAATACGTTTATAGCCATATAAAAATGTTTATGTTGTCTGTACTGATACATGCCATACCAGTGTGTGTTAACCTGTTATTTGTGAAACTGCAATTATTTTACCTCATTCTAGTTTCCTGTCTCTAATCCCACAGCCTGAGTTTGTGCTGTTTCAGTTTGTCAATGAAAATAATGTGTATTATTTTAATGATGTTTCCAGTTCAAGCTTTTATTTTGTCAACATCCTTAAGAGCATCATTTTATCTCCCGCAAATAAACTGTATGGAACTAAACAGGGCTGACAAAATACTCAAGTCAACATGTTGTGTAAACTAAACAAGATAACAGACGAGCCCAGTTTCATGCCATTGTGTGATATAGTAACAAAATTTAATCTATTGATTCGCGTTCATGGACACGAATTTTCCTCTTTTTTCATGTTACTCAGCACGACTTTCCATGTAATGTTTAGTAGAAAGTATATTTCGTGCCTCCGCCACATGTTTCTTTCCACCATTGGATACCACAGAGCTGTATTGCATTTTCTCATTTGTTATTATTTTTTTTAATCTTTAAACACTAATACTCAACATTTAAGCAGAAGATTTTATTCTTGTTTGTAATGCTTTATATTCTTTAAGCTACTCGCTATTATAAACCATAATCAGTGGATCCTTCCAGTCAAAATACGGTAAATATATTCTCCCAGTTAATTGAATAAACTACGTAAATTAGAGACACACATTTATTACAGTATTAAAACTATAAAATATATTTTCTGCTTTATTCTCTGATAAAAATGGAGAATAAAACACTACATTTAGTATTTCTGTCAGCATTACCAATGATCCTCAGCCTTTGTTGCTATGGAGACGGAGTCAGCCATGCTGAGTGACACGAAAAAAGAGGGAAATTCGTGTCCATGAACACGAATCAATAGATTATATTTTGTAACCATATCAAGGGTTTTCTTTCAGACGTTAAATGTGCAGTGAAAATGTAGAAAACATGACGTACCTTTCACTGTAATTCTGGCTGGAGCACTGAAATTTGACTCGTAGTTTCCCCTGAGTGCTTTGCAGTAGAATGTTGTTTGTCCTTCATTAGAGATTATCACACTGAGTGGGTTGGTATTTTGGGCTTCAGGTGATTTCTGGTTATCTTTATACCAGGAAAAGCTCCATCCAGTAGACTGCAGATTACAGTTCAGAGTAACTGTTTCTCCAGTGTAGATGAAGCTCTGAGGAGTCACACTCACAGTCGGTTTGGGTTTTTCTGTTGATATGAAATGATGAAGAACTGGATTTACATTTACAGCATAAGCAGGTGTTTTATCTCTGTGCTGAATGAAGCATCTGTATACAGTATTTATTTGAAAGGTTAAAATGAAGTGATTTCTTTAACAGTTTATATGCAGCACAAAAATGAAAACAATAATTGAACTGAAGTGTAAAAGGTCAGTGTTCTGCCCCATAATGTTTTATAAATAGTGTCCCAGAATCTGAACCAAACTGCACACATTAGTGTCTTTATATATTATTCAAAAAAATATTTTTTTTATTGGAAATCCACAGCTATAATACATGAACAATATACTGTCATCAGTTGAAAAAAACTGCCGCAACAATCCCAAAGACTAATAAGCTGTAGTTTTAAATAAAATCATATATATATATTTTTTATTATTTTGAAAAATAACATTTAAACTAAACAGTGAACAGAGACAACTGGAGCAGATTAATCATTAACAATACATTGTTTCTTTATTTAATTTATTTCAATAAAATCTGGCACACAATCTGAGACTATTGATTACTTTCATATAGAGAATATAAGCAGTGACACATTTCCACACTCACCTGATACAGTGAGAGTAACAGAATCACTCGTCTCTGAGATCTGATTGTCACTGCGTCTCCTCCCTCTGCAGGTGTATTTCCCTCTAAAAGAGTCTGGAACGGAGCTGATATTGAACTCCTGTGTTGCGTGGTATGGGGATTGTGTTTTATTATTCTTATACCACTCGTATCTCCACTCAGTGTCTCTTTCTCTCTGTATTTCACACCTTAAAGTCACAGTTTCTCCTCTGAACACTTGTGTATCAGGTTTTATAATCACCACAGGTTTAAGACTCTCTGTAAAAAAAAAAAAAAAAAAAAAAAAAAAAAATATATATATATATATATATATATATATATATATATATATATATATATATATATATATATATATATATATACAGTGCCCTCCACAATTATTGGCACCCCTGTTTAAGATGTGGTCGTGGACTTCAAAAAATTCTCCTTTTTTTTTTAAACAACATAGAACCCAAATGCAAAAAAAAGAGAAAAATCCAACCTTTTATTTAAGTACATAACTTTGGTGGTAAAAAAAATCACACATTTTGAAAAAAGAAAAAAAAACTTGAAATCATGTGTGCCACAATTATTGGCACCCCTAACAATTCCTCTGAAAATCTTGTTGTTATGCGGACTGATATTTTGAAGTGAGCGCGCGCCCCTCGTCAGTTTGCATTGCATATGCTGGAGAGAGGAAGGCTTTTGTGAGAGCTCTTCAATTAAAGAGATAATTAAGATTATTAAGTGTAGAAATCCACTTGATTCCACTTTGTAAACACTTCTGAGACTATGAGATGTTCTGGTGTATGTTTTATGTGTAAGTGGATTTAGAATGTGAGGATTTATTGTATGTATGCAGTGTTAATGTGCTTCTGAGATGTTAGGAGTTAACAAGTGTTGTATTATACAGGAATGCAGTGTCACAAAGTGCCCACGAGTGATTTATCTCCTTATTGACATTAATCCACAGAAGAGGAGTGTTGAATGGTGGTGAGACTGTTAATAAACCCTCTCTGGTGAACTGAAGTGAAAGTGTCCCGAGTTTTCCTTCAACACAACGCAGATGAGAGAAGCAGCGGTTATCAGCAGACCGGCTTCATCAGGATGTTATAATACTGTGCGATATATTTGTATAATGAGATGAAAGTCTAACAAAAATGTAATAATAATATTAATAGGAAGAAGAAGAAAATAGGTGTATTGTGCACAGTGTGCAAAAAAACAGCCAGACAATAGACATGTGCATCATTCACTGTGCAAAATTCAGTCAGAAGTCATGTATAGAAAATGTCAGTAAATGTCCAACAAATATATTGATACACATCTGCTGCCTATGTGGTTAAACACCTATATAATATCATTTAACAATATGCTTCAGATAACATACAACATTGCTTATATTACTTTATATCCAAGCCTAATACATGTAACCATTTTTCATATATATAGTATAATACACAGCTTTGTCAACAACTCAGTGTATAAAGAGAGTTCACAAAAATAAAAAAATCATGCTTTAGAGTAAAGTTAAGCATATATAAAGTTTAGCATACAGCATATAATCAAAATGCTTGTAAATGTAATACATGTTATAAAGGCCAGTGAGCAGATAAAGCTGATGGATTAGGATAGAGATTAGAAAAAGGAAAACCGGCAGTAGATGATGAGGGGAAAGTTCATGGTGAAAGACAAGGATCATCTCCTGTTGACATGGGGAAGTTAAGGTATAGTTAGGAGAGACAGAGCCTGGGGAAAAAGGCTCAATCAGCAGCTTGGGTTCAGTTTAAGTAGAGGCGTCACAAGTATGAACCGGAAGAGTTATTCGAGGTGGAAAATAGAGACGTATATGAGGACCAATAAGTCGCTTCAGAAAACATATACGCAATGAACAGTAGAAAGTTGTGACCACACACACCAGAGAAAGAGACAGAGAAAATATAACAAGAAATAAAAATAAAATAAGCAAGCAGCATGCAGGCAAAATGCATTAAATATACTTAAACAGCATCTATACATATTTATTCAAAGCACAAGTAGAAACTTAAGTGAAATATCATATCAATGAGAAGAGTAATAGGGTAAAAGGCACAACACATCATCAGATAATAAAGAATGTAGGAGAATAGATGCAAGAAATTGTATAAGAGAGCCAATGCCTGAAACACACAGGAAGTAAGATGTTTCTATTAGAGCATGAGCTTAAGGTACAGGCAGGATGAGAGTAAGACAGGAAATTCCATATAAAGAAGGAACTACAACAGAAGAAATATATTTTTAGAAGATTTTATGAAAAGGTAAGTAAAGGACAAAAGCTATGAAAAATAAAAAACATTTTGGAGAAAAGAACTGGTGTGTTAAAACTAAAGCCCTGGTTTATAAAACAAAAAACTAACATGTTTCTATACAACGTGCACACAAAATAAAGGATGATTTGCAGACAGAGAAAAAAAAACCCAGACGAGATTTTATGAAAAGGAGTGAATATTGCGAGAGGATGATCTGTTGCATTGTTTTAGCAAAAGTCCACGATCAGTGGATTATTTAAGAAAAGGTCACTATTAAGAGATATGTTTTGTACATGTAAACTAGAATTGTATAGAGGTAAACAAGACTTCCTAGAAAAAGGATGAATCTACCAGAAAACACCTAAGAAAAAAGGTGGGATATGCAAATCCTCAAAAAATGATTGGTGTATGTAAATTGTTAGGGAGTAGATATTAGAGAAAATATGTACATTTCACTGGGTGTGAAATAAAAAGTCAGGATTGTTTATATTAATTCTGCACTCGCATGTGAAAGCTGACGGTTGCTGTCAAGATGTTTCTCTCCTGAGAGCTCCATGAGACGGACCTGAATTTACTGCAATAAAGCTGATTTGCTCCTTCTCATTCGTGACTGGAAAATGTCTTCATTTGGTTTGTTTATGTATTATTTAAAGTTTTAAAAGTTATTGGTAATTGATTAATGAATAACTAAAACTGATTTGAGTATTGAGGAACTTAACTGATACGTCTGCTCAGACATGGGGCCTGAGATCCAACAACTTTTATCTCAAAATACAAAGATAACAAAAACTTCAACACATATGAGTGTAAAAATCATGTACCACAACCTGCACCTATCAGTATGGACTATTAGATAAATACACTGAAATAATTTCCATATCACTCAAATAAAAACAGAAGGAAGATGGTGTGATTTTCCTGCCTTTTTTACTTAATGTTTATTCTGTGCCACCAATCAGACTGATTAATCAGTTATAGTGATTCTTGTTAAGGGAATCTGAGGCTTTAAAATTGCAAAGTAAATATAAAAAATAAACACAGAAGATGAAGCTGTAAAGACTCAGTTACAGTGGAGCTCAGTGGAGCACAACTGATAGCATTTTACATTTTACATGTAAAAATTAATGTAGTAACATAATAAAAAGTAATAAAATAAATTCATACAATCACCTGATACAGTGAGTGTAATATCACTTCTTTACATTTATTTTTTACAAATAATCTTTTGTTACTTCTTTTTTACTATTGATCATGTCTGAATAACAATGTGTTTGATATCCTGTTTTCTAGACTAATGATCTTTAGGAACACTGAGTTTTAGCGAAACCAAAAGTAAAAGATACACACTCACACTAGGAATAACTGACTATCAATTGATTACACTAATAACAGGAATATAAAAAAAAAAAAAGAAAGAAAGAAAGAAAGAAAGAAAGAAAGAAAGAAAGAAAGAAAGAACACAAAAAATACTAGAAAGCAAAAGCTCTGCCATACACATAATTTCTCACCATTACACACATGGAACCAAAGCTTTGTGTTTTGCCTAAACATCAATAACATTGGGTAGTGTGTCACAACAAGGAAACAAAGAAACAAAACAGAACAAACATGGATGACAAAAGACACAATCCAGAATGTTCTTAAACTTAAACTAGGTAACAGACCACACAAGATTAATTGATTTGTAAAACACAACATATAAGTACAGTGGAACCCACTTATCTCGCCCTCGGTTACCTCGACAACCCTATTAAGTCGACGTTTTTGAAGTGGAACCGCCAAATTCTCGCTTTTTCTAAGCATTTTTTATCGGTTATGTCGAAAATTTTGCCATTTAACGTCGGTTATCTCGGTGCAGCCGCAGAAGAACTCGCGGAAGTGTCGGAAAAATCAAACCTTACAGCTGCTACAGGTGTTGTATTGTATACTCGTGAATCTCTGCTGTTAGTTAGTGCACATATGCCTTTTGTTGTTAAATGTTATGCGATGAACGGGAGGCGAAAGCTGCGCTTGGCGGCGCGGAACGTGTGATGACCATCCAAAAGCATAAAATGAACACCGGCAGGATCGGGGGAGAGAGTGCCGGTGGGAAGACACGTACCGGGATACGCATGCGCGATAACAACGACCGCCGTGAAGTAGAGTGTGGAAGTTTAAAAAGGAGCTGGTGATGATAATAAACCAGCACTATATGTGCGCGATTGAAGCGGAGCTTCAGAGAAAGCGGCCGAGAAAGAACCTGACACGCTGAAGGGGGCCGAAGGGGGCATGGCAGGTGGATTCCTGACAGATAAACATGTACTGTATGTATTTTTATAGCATGCCTTCATCAAACAAATCGCGGCAACGCTGTTGTGTAAAAAAAAAACCTTCAAAAACACGTGCATGCACATTCTCATTTATTAACGCACATCATGTACATAAAGAAATTTCAAGCACGTTAATATATTGCCGCCATTTTGATTTTCGTTTATATCGATCATCGGTTACCTCGATGCTTTTTGGCAACCCCCTACGACATCGACATAACCGGGTTCCACTGTATATCAAATGACCTCAAATTTGTAGTAAATGTTTATGTAAATTTCTTAAAGCAGGTTAGAGATGAATAATATTTAAAATTACGGTGGAAATGTTTAATATTAATTTCATAAGTGAGTCTGTAATAGTCTATACAATCTGGCTGGGCAATAGGTGTGTGTGTGTGTGTGTGTGTGTGTGTGTGCACATGTAGGGTATTTTAATATTTCATTGTTAGGCTGAAATGCTGTAGTGGCCTGTGATAAAGTTCTCTGTCACATGTAAAAAAAAATCTATGTAGACACTAAAAATGGAACTGACAATATGTGATATAAAACACACTCACCTGCTACAGTCAGTGTAACTGCATCACTGCTCTGTGTGTATTTTGGGTCTGATGATTGAGTTCCTTTACAGCTATAAGGACCTTTATTAGAGTCTTTAACATCAGTGATTGTGTAGGTCTTCTTTCCTGCAGCAACACTGAATTCTTCATTACTTCTATACCAGTGATACTTCCAGGATCCTCCAGTCTGTATGTCACATGTGAGAGTGACAGTTTCCCCAATGAACACATTCACAGCTGGGTGTATTTTCACTACAGGCTTTGGTCTCGCTATACAAAGATAATAAAAACATCAGTAAACCTAAACTTTAATTAAGTATATGATTCCAATATTAATCAAATTCATATTTTTTCAGAGATCTGAAATGTAGAAAACATGACGTACCTTTCACTGTAACTGTAGCTGCAGCACTGAACTCTGACTCGTAGTTTCCCCTGAGTGCTTTGCAGTAGTATGTTGTTTGTCCTTCATTAGAGATTCTCACACTGAGTGGGTTGGTATTTTGGGGATTGGGTGATTTCCGGTTAACTTTATACCAGGAAAAGCTCCATCCAGTAGACTGCAGATTACAGTTCAAAGTAACTGTGTCTCCAGTGTAGATGGAGCGCTGAGGATCCACACTCACAGTCGGTTTGGGTTTTTCTGTTGATATGAAATGATGTGGAAATCAGAGCTGCTTTTATCTTTGCACCATGTGTTTCATTTATAAAATATCTCTCTCATCGACAAATGCATTTATTTAATGGAAATATAAACATTATATGGAACACAACATGCCAAAATACACATTATCTTTATTAGAAGAGATAAAGGGAATGTTTTGAAACGATGTTTTTAAAACACTGTTTGCACTGTTCTTTCACCTTAGAAATACTGCTAAAATTAGAAATATGATGTTGTTACAGGATGCAGAAAAACTAGTTCATGCTTTTGTTACTTCTAGATTAGACTACTGTAATGCTTTACTGTCTGGGTGTTCGAGTAAGTGCATAAATAAGCTTCAGTTAGTTCAGAATGCAGCAGCAAGAGTCCTCACTAGATCTAGGACATACAGTGCCCTCCACAATTATTGGCACCCCTGTTTAAGATGTGGTCGTGGACTTCAAAAAATTCTCCTTTTTTTTTTTAACCACATAGAACCCAAATGCAAAAAAAGAGAAAAATCCAACCTTTTATTTAAGTACATAACTTTGGTGGTAAAAAAATCACACATTTAAAAAAAAAAATAAAACTTTAAATCATGTGTGCCACAATTATTGGCACCCCTGATGTTAATACTTTGTTCAACCTCCTTTTGCCAACAAGACAGCACTTAATCTCTTCCTATAACATTTCACAAGATTGGAGAACACAGAGAGAGGGATTTTTGACCATTTTTCTTTGCACAATCTTTCTAGATCATCCAGTGTCCTGGGTCCTCTCTTATGCACTCTTCTCTTTAGCTCGCCCCACAGGTTTTCGATTGGGTTGAGGTCTGGGGACTGAGATGGCCATGGGAGGACCTTGAGTTTGTGACTGCTGAACCACTTTTGTGTAGATTTTGCCACATGTTTTGGATCATTATCCTGCTGAAAGACCCAATGACGACCCATCTTCAGCTTTCTGGCAGAGGCCATCAGGTTTTTATTTAAAATATCCTGGTACTTCAAAGCGTTCATAATGCCATGCACCCTAACAAGGTTCCCAGGGCCTTTGGAAGAGAAACAGGCCCACAGCATCACAGATCCTCCACCATACTTCACGGTGGGCATGAGGTGCGTGTTTGTTGCCAAAAAGCTCAATCTTAGTCTCATCTGACCAAAGCACACGATCCCAGTTGAAGTCCCAGTACCGCTTAGCAAACTCCAGACGTTTACGTTTGTGAGTGTTAGTGAGAAAAGGCTTTTTCCTTGCATGCCTCCCAAACAGCTTGTTGGCATGTAGAGAGCGTCTGATGGTTGTTTTGGAGACTCTGTGACCCCAAGATGCCACTCTTTGATGCAATTCTGTGACGGTGAGCTTGGGAAATTTTTTTACTTCTCTTACCATCCTCCTCACTGTGCGTTGTGGCAAGATAAACTTGGGACCTCTTCCAGCCTTGTTTGTCACTGTTCCAGTTGTTTTAAACTTCTTAATGATTCCTCTGACTGTAGATCCGGCAAGTTAAGGCGAGTGGCTATTTTCTTGTAGCCATTGCCTGACTTATGAAGGTCGACACACATCTGCCTTACTTGAATGGTGTGTTCTCTTGTCTTTGCCATGTGACAAATGGGTAAGAGAATTAGGCCTCTGTGTCACGTCATATTTATACCCCAGGGAAACAGAAAATCATGAATTACTAATTAAAAGTCCCTAGATACCCTGACCAACCTTAGCAACTACAGAAAAATATATTAAAAAAAAAAACAATTAAATTTTTCAGAGGAATTGTTAGGGGTGCCAATAATTGTGGGACACATGATTTCAAGTTTTTTTTTTTTCTAAATGTATGATTTTTTTTACCACCAAAGTTATGTACTTAAATGAAAGGTTGGATTTTTCTCTTTTTTTGCATTTGGGTTCTATGTTGTTTTAAAAAAAAGGAGAATTTTTAGAAGTCCACGACCACATCTTAAACAGGGGTGCCAATAATTGTGGAGGGCACTGTATGAGCACATCACTCCTGTTTTGATCACTCTACACTGGCTCCCAATCAAATATCGCATTGATTATAAAATACTGCTACTGATGTACAGTGAGGAAAATAAGTATTTGAACACCCTGCTATTTTGCAAGTTCTCCAACTTAGAAATCATGGAGGGGTCTGAAATTGTCATCGTAGGTGCATGTCCACTGTGAGAGACATAATCAAAAATAAAAATCCAAAAAACACAATGTATCATTTTTAAACTATTTATTTGTATGATACAGCTGCAAATAAGTATTTGAACACCTGAGAAAGTCAATGTTAATATTTGGTACAGTAGCCTTTGTTTGCACTTACAGAGGTTCAAACGTTTCCTGTAGTTTTTCACCAGGTTTGCACACACTGCAGGAGGGATTTTGGCTCACTCCTCCACACAGATCTTCTCTAGATCATTCAGGTTTCTGGCCCGTCGCCGAGTTTGAGCTCCCTCCAAAGATTCTCTATTGGGTTTAGGTCTGGAGACTGGCTAGGCCACGCCAGAACCTTGATATGCTTCATACAGAGCCACTCCTTGGTTATCCTGGCTGTGTGCTTCGGGTCATTGTCATGTTGGAAGACCCAGCCTCAACCCATCTTCAATGCTAAAACTGAGGGAAGGAGGTTCTTCCCCAAAATCTCGCAATACATGGCCCCGGTCATCCTCTCCTTAATACAGTGCAGTCGCCCTGTCCCATGTGCAGAAAAACACCCCCAAAGCATGATGCTACCACCCCCATGCTTCACAGTAGAGATGGTGCTCTTGGGATGGTACTCATCATTCTTCTTCCTCCAAACAGGTTTAGTGGAATTATGACCCAATAGTACTATTTTGGTCTCATCTGACCACATGACTTTCTCCCATGACTCCTCTGGATCATTCAAATGGTCATTAGCAAACTTAAGACGTGCCTAGACATGTGCTGGTTTAAGCAGGGGAACCTTCCGTGCCACGCATGATTTCAAACCATGACGTCTTAGTGTATTACCAACAGTAACCTTGGAAACGGTGGCCCCAGCTCTTTTCAGGTCATTGACCAGCTCCTCCCGTGTAGTTCTGGGCTGATTTCTCACCTTCCTTAGGATAATCGAGACCCCATGAGGTGAGATCTTGCATGGAGCCCCAGTCCGAGGGAGATTGACAGTCATGTTTAGCTTCTTCCAGTTTCTAATGATTGCTCCAACAGTGGACCTTTTTTCACCAAGCTGCTTGGCAATTTCCCCGTAGCCCTTTCCAGCCTTGTGGAGGTGTACAATTTTATCTCTAGTGTCTTTGGACAGCTCTTTGGTCTTGGCCATGTTAGTAGTTGGATTCTTACTGATTGTATGGGGTGGACAGGTGTCTTTATGCAGCTATCGACCTCAAACAGGTGCATCTACTTTAGGATAATAAATGTAGTGGAGGTGGACATTTTAAAGGCAGACTAACAGGTCTTTGAGGGTCAGAATTCTAGCTGATAGACAGGTGTTCAAATACTTATTTGCAGCTGTATCATACAAATTAATAGTTAAAAAATTATATATTGTGATTTCTGGATTTTTTTTTTTAGATTATGTCTCTCACAGTGGACATGCCCCTACGATGACAATTTAAGACCCCTCCATGATTTCTAAGTGGGAGAATTGCAAAATAGCAGGGTGTTCAAATACTTATTTTCCTCACTGTATAAAGCACTTAACAGTCTCGCACCGCAGTATCTGAGTGAACTTCTGTACCAGTATGATCCTCCACGCCTACTTAGATCAAAAGGTGCAGGCTATCTGTTGGTTCCTCAAATAACGAAGACTACAGCAGGGGGCAGATGTTTCTCCCCCCTCACAGTTATGGAAAAGCCTTCCAATCAGTGTTCAGGACTCAGACACAGTCTGTGTTCAAGTCGAGATTGAAAACACATTTATTTAGTCAAGTCTTTGATCAGTAAATCTTTTCTTAGTTAAAGGCGCAGATCTGGAGGGAACATGGATATAGAGTGTTTGGTGAACTGGGATATTTGTATGCTGTCGTCCCCTCACATTCACAAATTCACTCAGTTCCATGAAATTCCGGAGTAAGTACGGGCGTTTTGAGGATGGATTGGACTGTAGTTAATGTCAACAGTCTCCTACACTGATTTAAGACTACGTTTCGCTTCTTATCATCATTACTGTACCCCGCAACATCGTATATCTGTTACAAATGGACATTTGGTGCAACCCAGATGAGGATGGGTTCCCTCTTGAGTCTGGTTCCTCTCAAGGTTTCTTCCTTATGCCATCTCGGGGAGTTTTTCCTTGCAACAGTCGCCACCGGCTCACTCATCAGGGACAAACTTACACTTAAAGAACATCTTAATTTCTTATCACCACATGATCTGTGTAAAGCTGCTTTAAGACAATGTTTATTGTTAAAAGTGCTATACAAATAAAAATGAATTGAATTGAATTGAATAACGGTGTTTTCTTGCCCCCTCTAACATCATCATTAAAATGATATGAACGCAGTGCACTTGACAGGGTGATGATGTGGAAACGGAAGTAACTCAATCATGTCTTTATTTAGAACTAGATAAAAACATACACATAGAACGCAGAGAGTTATGAACTAAAAGTATACGCTTGGGATGAGTATTCCACAACAGAAGGAAATATCCAATGGAAAGCAAAAACCAGAAACAAAAGTAAACTACACTGGCAAAGAGTAATCCACACGGAGACGAAGTCAGGAGATAGAACCAGCGAGGAATGCTGGCGATCGAGGATCCACGCCATCACCAGCAAGACATTCAAGAACCGACAGCCTGTGACTTGAGAACGTGAGTTTATATAGTCTTATCCTTAACGAGTCACAGCTGTCGGGAATCAAATCGGGCAGTGGCAGAGCGAAGGCAGCGTGACAGCTACCGAGGGGGGCGTGGCAGGTGGATCCCTGACAGCACTACATTGGGGGTCTGAGTAACAGTCTGTATTTCACAATCTACCTTGATAACCTGCTTATTTCAATATTTTTTAAAGCACATATTAAAAACACAGAATCTATAAATGCCTCATTTAACCATAGTTATGGGCTGCTTTATGCATCCATTTATGCACCCATGATATCTCTTTATTACATTTTAATTATATTTAATTGTGTTACAAATAACTAATGGTGTTCCAAAATACTTATTCATGTTTATAAAACTCTAATGAAAAATTGGTGAATGAACTTACTTTATGCCTATTTTTTTTACAGTCTATCACATGTTTATAAGCAACATAAATAATATTTTTAAAACCTTATTAAAAATGCAATGCGTTTTGTCATTTTATTCCCTCAGGACATTTGTTGGTCAAATTGTTGAAAAACTATGATGTTATAAAAACTCTACTGTATAATTGCTGGTCTGTGTTGCTTGTTGAAACTTGACATGGTAAATTATGAATAATAATAACCCCAGTTAGTGAACTTAAGGCTCTTTGGTACAGCTGATTTGTTATACAGACTCTGTGATGTGATCTAGTGATAGACTGTGATGAACTGTGATGTGATCTAGTTCTTGTGTGTACATGAGAAATAGGGTAAATTATGTTTTGCAGTTGGAAGCAACCAGTACTACCAACTTCACTTATCAATACCTATTTAGCCCACCTATTTATTCACCTAAAGTTACAGATCTTTACTAAAAACTGTCTTTCGGCTTCTCCCGTTAGGGGTCGCCACAGCGGACCATCCGCATGTTTGATTTGGCGCATGTTTTTACGCTGGATGCCCTTCCTAACGCAACCCTCCCCATCTATCCAGGCTTGGGATTGGCACTAAAAGTGGCTATGGTTGGATCCCTGACCAGGTATCGAACCGCAGCGGTGAGAGTGCCGCATTTTAACCACTAGACCACCAGGGAACCCTGTGACCTTGTCGTTATCAGCACCACAGATCTTTACTGTGACAGTAAAACAGGAAAACTATGAAATATGTACGATCATGATCTAATAATTTAAAATAAAATTGAATGCAAAATGAAATTCCTTTAATTAGACAGTGAAAACTTCACAAATTTAATCCTGTCTTGTTCAGTAATCAAGGAAATGTGAGGCTTTAAGACAGAACAGTGAAAACTAAACAGACAGGAGGAAACTGTAATGTTATAATGAGACTCAGATTCAGTGTAGCTCATTTAAATAATCTGCACAAATCTCACATTTCTATAACATATATTGTGTGTGAAAATAACAAAAAGAAATGACAAACTCACCTGATACAGTGAGAGTAACAGAATCACTTGTCTCTGAGATCTGATTGTCACTGCGTCTCCTCCCACTGCAGGTGTATTTCCCTTTAGAAGAGCCTGTAATATAGCTGATACTGAACTCCTGTGTTGTTTGGTATGTGTAGTATGGGTGGTATGGGTAGTATGTGTGGTATGGGTAGAATGTGTTATCATCCCTATACCAGTCGTATATCCACACTGAGTCTCCTTCTGTCTGAAATTCACATCTGAAAGTCACTTTCTCGTTCATGAACACGTGTGTATCAGGCTGTATTTTCACCACAGGTTTAGGACTCTCTGTAAAATATAAATGTATTGTTACGTATGTTAAATCCCATACCATTATTTAAATAAGTAACATTTCGATACAAAATACAGAAAAAAAATATAGAATATCTGCTGAACTGTAAATAAATGTAGAAGATCTTTCAGAGTTGGACTGAGACATTTTTGTTAAGTGTTATTAATGAAATAAATGCAGATCACACTGTGTCTCAACACTAAACATTTATCACACTACTGATACTGATATTAAAATGTAAATTATTTTTTACTTTGATTCATGTTCGATATGCAGTGTTTGTATCCTGTTTTTCTGACTATTCATTTTCATTGCATGTTTGCGCACACACGCACACACACACACACACACACACACACACACACACACACACACACACACACACACACACACACACACACACACGCACGCACACACACTTTATTAGTTCATAATCTCTTATATACACTCTTTAACCGATCTCATTCTTCCAGATTCTGCAGCCGCTTACACACAGTGATTAAGTATAAAAGTTGGATCTTTGTCCTCTTCACTCATTCACACTCAACTCAAACATTCTCCTGCTTCTGAAACAGTAACTTTATAAAGCTCTTTATAGCCTCTGAGCAGCTTATTAAAACAGTTTTAGTGTTGTTCCACTTGATTTCTACTTCACACCAGTCCTTCAGCAATGCTCACACTGTCTCACTTAAGCCTGTAAAAGCCATCAGTTAAATAATGAGATATTTTGTATGTGCACAAGTGGCCAGAATGGAACAGAAATAGCAGAGTAAGAGGTTTCTTCACTGATTGATTGTTGCACATGGCCAAAGAAGCCTTATTTATTTATTTATTTGTTTATTTTTTTAGAACATCAACCCCATGCTGTAGTGTTGTAGGGATCTAATTTACTGATTTAAATATCATCTTTCTTCATAAACATTATCCCATTGTACAAAATATGCACAAAATAATCGAAATGCTGCATCTAAAAGAACATTTGAAGTGTAATGTTGATTAAATGCTTTCAGTTCACATCCATGACAAGTGGCTCTTGTGGTGATTAGTGACACAGTTTGGATATGCAAATTTCATGATTATTAAAATAAATGTTTATTAAAGGATATAAATCTGGTAAATTTGTTAAGATGTGAAACAGCATTAAATGTCTTTACTATCGTGTCTCTATTTCTCTTGTACCTCACCACTGCCAGATTTCAGTTTGTTATATTTTTCTGTTTCTTATTTAAATCTTGTCTTAACTTGGTATAGTTCTGGATGAATTCCATGCATTCAGGGATCATACAAAAGGATAATAGGAAAAAAGGTTCACTGTCACATGGTGAAATCACAAAAATAGTAGTAGGGATAAATATTTTTAAACACTTTAAATATAATGGGACACACATGTGTCCCAATCCACCTCTGGAATCTTGGATATGGCAGGTTATCTTGCATTTGTCAACGTCAGCACAAAATAGATGAGTCAGCTTCTTCTCCACCTCTGTTTGTCCTTTTTTTCAGATTTTATGTTACTGTTTGATACTACAATTGTTCAAATTCATTCTTTTTCTTACTAATCTACACTCAGTACCACATAATGGCAAATTGAAAACAGAATTCTAGAAATATCTATAAATAAATAAAAATATATAACACATAAATACACTATATTGCCAAAAGTATTGGGACACCTGACCTTTCCTGCTATATGTGGTTCTTTTCCAAACTTTTACCACAAAGCTGGAGGCACTCAACTGTACAGGACGTCTTTAGATGTGCTATAATACAATTTTGCATTCACTTGAACTTGGAAATTTAAACCTGTTCCAGCATGACAACACAAAGTGCACAAAGTGAGCTCCTTAAAGATCTGATTTACATGCTTTAGAGAGGAAGATCTTGAGTAGCCTGCTATAGAGCTCTGATCTCATCGCTACTGCACACCTTTGTGATGAATTAAAACACTGACTGCACCCCAGGTCTCCTCACCTACATTAGTACTTGCCATAACACTCTTGTGACTGATGATTATTACAGAGATGTTACTACACCTTGGTGAAAAAAGAGGTTACTAATTGGACATGATTTGGAAAGGCACACACACCTCTCTACAGAAAAATTGACAGCTGAAAATGTATATCTGAAAATGCAAAAAACCAAGCCATGAGCTTAAAGGTGCTGCCTGCAGAGTTTACAGACAGAATTGTTGCAAGACACAGATCTGGACATGGCTACAAAAAAAATGTTGCTGCACTGAAGATTTCCAAGAGCAAAATTACCTCCATAATTCTCAAATCTAAGAAGTGTGGTACAACCAGACTCTGACGATTATGTGTGGAGATTCAAGAAGGACATTTGGAGACTCTCCTCAAACACAACATTTCTCTACCTAGAACCTCAGTCTTTTAACACTCGCACTCACTTGGTTTCCATTTCAGCTCACATCAGTGCTGCTCAGTCATGCTCACACTGTCCCTTTATCCTCAATAACAACATCACTTACATAAGCGTTCTGTTTATATAGGTGTGTAAATATTACTATACTGTGACTCTGCTCACGTTATTTATGTGTTCAGTGTTGTACAGAATCACTTAACAGAAAGTCTCTTACTCACCAGTAACTTTTAGTGAAAGTGCATCACTGTAGTGTGTGTAGTAAACTGGGTTTCCTCTTCCAGCTCTGCACCAGTACTGACCTCCATCAGAGACTCTAACTGGTCTGATTGAGTAGTGATTTTCTTTACTCTCAGTATCACGGCTCTGTGTGTTTTTGCTCCAGTAAAACTTCCATCCTTCAGACTGCAGATTCAGTGTGCAGTACAGAGTCACTGAGTTTCCTGTCAGAACTTCTTGAAGGTTTGATGTGAGTACAGGTTTAGGTTTTCCTGCTAGAAAAAAAAGTAACAGAAGTTTAGAGTTTGAAATACAGTAATCACTCTCCTATCGCGAGGGTTACATTCCAGACCCCTCTCTGCGATAGGCGAAAATCCGTAGGTTGATAGGTGAAGTGACAACCCAATGTGTATACAGTACAGTACATCTTAAGTATCTTATGTATATCTTAAGGCTTTATAAACCGTCCCCACACTCTTATAAACCTTTCCTCTGCCCTTCAACACTTTCAATATTCTAATTTTAATAATATTCATATTAAAAAATTTTATATGGGTACTCACCAGTGGATATTTTATATATTTTTTATATAGTTTTTTATCTTTTAGGCTAGAAAATGCAAATTTTACTGCAAAAACAATTAAAATAACTCAACAATACTACCACTATACCGCATAATCCTACAGCGAAAAAACTGCTTTACAATGAGACCGTAAAAGCTGAGCTGCGATGTGGCGAGGGATTACTGTAGCTTTTCCGCAATAATGAAACACACTGAAGCTAAACATTTTCAATTCATAATTACTTTTTTTTTGTTAAACAAAATAGCTAAAAGAGGATTATAATAGCTATATCGAATTAAAATGACTATGATCATAGTTGTGGTCAAATAATAACTGCTGTGTAATTATGTGTCTGTTTTCGTTATAACATTTTAAAATCTAAAGAATAAAATATTTTGGTTATTTATTAGTTATTTAGGAAAAAGTGAGACCAACAACAACAGTCTGTATATCTCAGTCTACCTTATTCATATAAAAACCATCAAATCCTTCATTATGTTTGGAATGTGTGAAAATACCACACAGCATATTGCATCCTGTAATTACAGTACATATGTGTAGTTTAAATGTAGTCATGATGAAGCAGCATATGTTATATAGTTTTGTCTTAGGGAGAAGACTTGCTATAATTACAAACATTTCACAGCACAGAAACTCCACATTCCATAATTCTCACTAAAACATTTATCTCTTAAATGTTGCACATGGCTCTAAGTACATCTCTATCAGAACACATCCTTATGCCAGTCTTCACATGGTCTGGAAGTCAGTAGGTGAGTCAATACAAAACAATAAATTAACAAATAAAACATCATGTAGTTATGACCAAAAAATGACCATATAAATGTGTCACATAATGAAGGGAGAAAGTGGATGCAAGTTTAAAAAAATTAGATTTAAAGTGCATCAGGGCAACAGTGTGAACCCTTTTCAGGGCTGAAAAGTTCCCTCTCTGCATATAGTGATCTGGAAGGTAAGTAATCATGGTGATGCAAATTGTTACTCATGAATGTGAACACATGAAACAGACATACAGAACAGTAACATGTTTGATGTAGTCAGTGTGCTATAAAGATGTTCAATAAAAATGGCAGCATCAAATTTACAATAGCAAATTTACTGTAACAAACATGAAATGAGCAAATTAACACATCTATATTTACTCTTCAACTTATAACCCAGTTATTAGGGTTGCATAAGCCAGTGCACTCTTAGTGCCGGTCACAAGCCCGGATAAATGGGGAGGGTAAAACGTGCCAAATCAAATATGCAGATCACAAACCAGAATTTCATACCGACACAAAATGACACAAAATGCGGCAGTTATTTGTGTGCAGCATAATAGATTCAACTTCTTTTTTTACTATTGATTTATTTCTGAATAACTGTGTTTGATATCCTGATTTCTTGACTACTGATCTTTAGAAACAATGAGTTTTAGCGAAACTAAAGGTAAAAGATTCACACTCACACAAGGAATAAGTGACTATCAATTAATTAAACTGACAAGAGGAATAAAAAATACAAAGAAATAAATAAAATACTAGAAACAACAGCTCTGCCATACACATCCTTTTTTTAACACCACACACATGTACACAAACCTTTGTGTTTTGCCTAAACATCAATTATATTAGGTAGTGTGTCAATAACTTTTCTAAATTATGGTGGTAATGTTTAATTAAAATTTTATAAAACAGGTTAAAAAAAATATTATATAGTGTAACTTAATAGAGAAAAGAAACTGGCAAGGCAATAGGTGTGTGTGTGTGTGTGTGTGTGTGTGTGTGTGTGTGTGTGTGTGTGTGTGTGTGTGTGTGTGTGTGTGTGTGCGCGCATGTACGGTAATTGAATATTTTATCATTGAGCTGAAATGCTGTAGTGGCCTGTAATACATTTCTCTGTCACGTGTGAAAAATCCATGTGGACACTTTAAAAATAGAACTGACAATATGTGATATAAAACTCACTCACCTGCTACAGTCAGTGTAACTGCATCACTGCTCTGTGTGTATTTTGGGTCTGATGATTGAGTTCCTTTACAGCTATAAGGACCTTTATTAGAGTCTTTAACATCAGTGATTGTGTAGGTCTTCTTTCCTGCAGCAACACTGAATTCTTCATTACTTCTATTCCAGTGATACTTCCAGGATCCTCCAGTCTGTATGTCACATGTGAGAGTGACAGTTTCCCCAATGAACACATTCACAGCTGGCTGTATTTTCACTACAGGCTTTGGTCTCGCTATACAAAGATAATAAAAACATCAGTAAACCTAAACTTTAATTAAGTATATGATTCCAATATTAATCAAATTCATATTTTTTCAGAGATCTGAAATGTAGAAAACATGACGTACCTTTCACTGTAACTGTAGCTGCAGCACTGAACTCTGACTCGTAGTTTCCCCTGAGTGCTTTGCAGTAGAATGTTGTTTGTCCTTCATTAGAGATTCTCACACTGAGTGGGTTGGTATTTTGGGCTTCAGGTGATTTCTGGTCACCTTTATACCAGTAAAAGCTCCATCCAGTAGACAGCAGATTACAGTTCAGAGTAACTGTGTCTCCAGTGTAGATGGAGCTCTGAGGATTCACACTCACAGTCAGTGTGGGTTTTTCTGTTGATATAAAATTATAAAGAAATCAGAGCTGCTTTTATTTTTGCACCCTGTGTTTCATTTTTCAAATCTCTCTCTTTTATGAACAAATGCATTTTTTATTAAAATATAAAGTAAATATTAAATGGAACACAAGATGCCAAAATACACATATCTTTATTAGAAGAGATATTGGGAATGTTTTAAAATGGTCTTTTTAAAACACTTTATTACATTATATTGCTTTACCAAGCAATAACAGTGTGTTTTCTTTCCACCTCAAAGATCATTAAAATGATATGAACGCAGTGCACTACATTGGGGGTCTGAGTAACAGTCTATATTTCACAGTCTACCTTTTTCACAGTCTACCTCTTTATTGCATTTCCATTAAATTTAAGACTGTTACAAATAAACACTGTGGTGTTCTAAAATACTTGTATTTTTTATATATAATTGTAATGTTTATAAATCTTACAAATTATAAAATCAAACATCTGTAAATGCACTTACTTTATGCTTATTTTATTACAGTCTATAACGTGTTTATAAGCAACATAAATAATATTTTTTTAACTTAAAAAAGAAAAATAAATGTTTTTGTTATTTTATTCCCTTGAGACATTTGTTGGTCAAATTGTTAAAATATTTGATGCTATAAAATCTCTACTGTATAATTGCTGGTCTGTGTTGCTTGTTGAAACTTTACATGGTGAATTATGAATAGAAATAACTCCAGTTAGTGAACTTGGGGCTCTTTGGTACAGCTGATGTGTTCTACAGACTCTGTGTTGGACTGAGATGTGTTCTAGCTCATGTTTGCATGATAAATGGGGTAAATTATGTTTTGCAACCTGCACTAACTGCATTCATCAATACCTATTTAAAAGCTCTTTTCACTCATGTTCACTCAAGTTACACATCTTTACTGTGAAGGTACAACAGTGAAACTTGACAGTACGAACTACAAAACTAAGATCATGACAGCAGGATCAGTCTGACTATTAGGTGAAAAACATGTTTCTCATAAATATCATTAATTTTCTAATAATTTAAAATAACATTAAATGCAAATTGACATTACACCATTTAAACAGTTAACACTTTTTGATGAATTCTGTATTGTTCAGTAATCAAGGAAATGTGAGGCTTTAAGACAGAACAGTGAAAACTAAACAGACAGGAGGAAACTGTAATGTTATAATGAGACTCAGATTCAGTGTAACTCATTTAAATTATCTGCACAAATCTGACATTTCTATAACATACTGTGTGTGAAAATAACAAAAAAGTAATGACAAACTCACCTGATACAGTGAGAGTAACAGGATCACTTCTCTTTGAGATCTGATTGTCACTGTGTCTCCTTCCACTGCAGGTGTATTTCCCTTTATAAGTGTCTGTAATAGAGCTGATACGGAACTCCTGTGTTGTTTGGTATGTGTAGTATGGGTAGAATATTTTATCATCCCTATACCAGTCATATATCCACACTGAGTCTCCTTCACTCTGAAATTCACATCTGAAAGTCACTTCCTCGTTCATGAACACGTGTGTATCAGGCTGTATTTTCACCACAGGTTTAGGACTCTCTGTAAAATATAAATGTATTTTTACCCATGTTAAATCCCAACACCTTTATTTACATATGCAATACCATTTTAATACAAAATACAGAATATCTGCTGAACTGTAAATAAATGTAGAAGCTTTTTCAGAGCTGGACTGATTTGTCAAGTGTTATTCATGAAGTAAATGTAGATCACACTGTGTCTCAACTCTAAACAATTATCAAAAGGCTATAAAATATTAATATTTTTCACTTGTGATACAGTGTTTGTATCCTGTTTTCCTGACTATTCATTTTCATTGCATGTTTCTGCATGCACCACACATGCGCGTGCACATGCGCACACACACACACACACACACACACACACACACACACACACACACACACACACACACACACACACACACTTTATTCATTTATTAGTTTATAATCTCTAATACACCGATCTCAATCTTCCAGATTCTGCTTTGTCCTCTTCACTAATTCACACTCAACTCAAACATTCTCCTGTTTCTGAAACAGTAACTTTATAAAGCTCTTTATAGCCTCTGAGCAGCTTATTAAAACAGTTTTAGTGTTGTGCCAATTAATTTCTAGTTCACCTCACACCAGTCCTGCTCAACGATGCTCACACTGTCTCACTTTAGCTTGTAAAAGCCATCAGTTATAAGAATGAAAATTTTGTATGTGCACAAGTGGCCAGAATGGAATGAAAATAGCCATGGCCCCGCAAAAGGTTTCTTCACTGAATGGTTGTTGCACATGGCCAGAGAAGCCTTACTTATTTATTTATTTATTTATTTATTTATTTAATTAATTTTTTGAGAAAATCAACCCCATGCTGTTGTGCTTGTAGGGATCTAATTTACTGATTTAAATATCATCTTTCTTCGTAAACATTTTCCAATCCATTATCCTTTTCTCCCTCTATACCCACTCCATTGGTGAAGTCATATCCTCACATGGCTATGTAGATGACACACAGCTAAACTTTTCTTTTTCTCCATCAGATACCACAGCCTCCACTCGGATATCAGCATGCTTGACAGACATATCTTCATGGATGAGGGCTCACCAACTAAAACTCAACCCAAGCAAAACAGAACTGCTGGTCATCCCAGGTGATTCATCTCCAGGTCAAGATCTCCAAATAACACTTCATGGCTCTCTGCTCTCCCTTCAGCCACTGCTCGTGACCTTGGGGTAACTATGGACAATGAACTGTCCTTCTTCCCACATGTCGCTAATGCGGCTCATTTCTCTCGATTTCTTTTCTACAACATCCGAAGGACTCAACCATTTTTGTCCACACAGGCTGCCCAGGTGCTTGTTCAGTCTCTTGTCATTTCAAGACTCGACTACTGCAACTCTCTGCTGGCAGGTCTTCCCCTAAACGCTATTCGTCCACTGCAAATGATCCAAAACGCAGCTGCATGGCTTGTGTTCAATCAGCCCAAGTTCTCCCACACCACCCCACTGCTCTGGTTCCTTCACTGGCTTCCAGTAGCTGCACGTGTCAGATTCAAAACACTGATGCTTGCCTTCAAGGCCAAAAATGGACCAGCGCCATCTTACCTCAGTGACCTCATCACATCTCGCACTGCACCACGCTGTCTGAGATCCTTCAGCATTTGATTGGTACCACCTTCTCTCAGAATCAGAGGTAAGTATACTTCAAGGTTCTTCTCTGTTCTGGCACCAAGGTGGTGGAATGAACTTCCCCTAGCTGTCCGTACAACGGAGTCCCTGACTATCTTCAAGTGACGATTAAAGACCTAGATCTTCCTGAAACACCTAAATTAGCACTTTCCAAGTTTGCTTTGTGGAATTCAAGAGTTATATTTATATTAAGTGTGTAATCTTGCGTACCAGTGTAGATTTATTCATTGCTAGAGACTCAAAGCACTCTGGATAAGGGCGTCTGCTAAATGCCGCAAATGGAAATGGAAATGGAAATGCAACTGTACAAAATATGCACAAACTTATTAAAATGCTGCATCTAAGAGAACATTTGAAGTGTAATGTTAATTAAATGCTTTCAGTTCACATGCATGACAAGTGGCTCTTGTGGTAATTAGTGACACAGATTGGCTATGCAAATTTCATGATTATTAAAATAAATGTTTATTAAAGGATATAAATCTGATAAATCTGTTAAGATGTGAAACAGCATTAAATGTCGTTGCTATCGTGTCTCTATTTCTCTTGTACCTCGCCACTGCCAGATTTCAGTTTTCTGTTTCTTTTTTGTATCTTGGCTTAACATGGTATAGTTCTGGATGAATTCCATGCATTCAGGGATCATACAAAAGGATAATAGAAAAGAAATGATCACTGTCACATGGTGAAATCACAAAAATAGTAGTAGAGATACATATTTTTTCAACAATTTAAATGTAATGGGACACACATGTGTTCGTGTGACCTTCCAAGCCACCTCTGGAATCTGGGATATTGCAGGTTATGTTGCATTTGTCAACATCAGCACAAAATCTAAGGTGGGTAGGCTTCTTCTCCACCTTCATTTGTCGTTTTTTTTTTAAATTATGACTAATCTACACTCAGTACCACATAATAGCAAATTGAGAACAGAATTCTATCAAATACATACATATTCAGACCCTTGAAAAATCCACTTAGGTGCCTCCCAAGTCTCATGATTATTGCTGAGATGTTACTACACCTTGACAGGACTCTACCTGTGGAACATTTTACTGATTGGACATGATTTGGAAAGACTCACACCTCACTGTAAAACAGACCTGGGCAAACTACAGCCCACAGGCCACATCCGGCCCTTTGTACGTCCCTGTCCGGCCCGCGTGAGGCCAATCATAAATTATAGGGATGCACCAAAAATTCGGCCACAGAAAATTTTCGGCCGAAACAACACGGCAGAAACACAATTGTAATGACGCAATAAGAAGCGCAGCCAGCACACGGTTATGTGGATAAGAGTGGACTGACTTCAATATCTCAGAGAAAGACCCACGGATAGCGATTTGCAAAACATACAATGATGAAATTAAAAGAGGGGGTGTATCTGCAAAGAGTTTCTCCATGTCGGGTTTTATTTATCACCTGAAATCCATTCAAAATATGAGAATAATGCGGCACAGAAAAGAACTCAATCCGAGCATGCGCGCTCTGTCTTTTAGCGAACGTTTTTAAAAAGGCAAGAAAGTTTTCCAGTGATGTGCCAAGGCAAAAGGCATTAAAAAAAAAAAAAGTAAAGAATTTATTGCTTTAGATCAGTGGTCACGATTGACAGCTTGATCTTTGAAACATTCCCTGTAGAGCCCGAAAATAATAATTATTATAATATAATAATACGTTCCATTCACTTGAATAAGCGTCCAAACGTTCGGCGGTCAATTATTCTTTGTATAACAGACCGTTGCTAATAATAATGTCTGTCTGTCAATACTATAAATGTTAACATGTAAATAATAATAATTTATAATAATAAATAAAAAACATTTGTAATTGATTTATTCTTTAAATTGCAATTCAATGATTTTAGTAATGTGAGGTTAACAATACTTTTTTTTTGTTTTCTTATTTGACCTATACACCACAATTTCACATATATTTACAGAATAGTTTTATTCTTCTGATTATCAGTACCAGCTATTCAAAATATATAATTTAGTGCATTTTACAATGGAAGAAATTGAGCAGAATGAAGTTCAAGTTATCGTTGGTGTGGCCCCTTTGACACAATTCAGGTTTCTCATGTGGGCAATTGCCCACCCCTGCTGTAAAAGGCTTCATATATCAGAGCAAAAACCAAGCCATGAGCTTAAAGAAGCTGCCTGCTGAACTCAGAGACAGGATTGTTACAAGGCACAGATCCGGAAAAGGCTACAAAACAATTGCTGCTGCACTGAAGATTTCCAAGAGCACAGTGGCCTACATAATTCTCAAATCTAAGAAGTGTGGTACAAACAGGCTCTGGAAAACATTTGTGTGGAGATTCAAGAAGGACAACCATCACTGCAGGCCTCCACTAATCTGTTCTTTATGGCAGAGTGGCTAGATGGAGACCTTCCTCAAACAAATTCCATGTAAACCTGCATGAAGTCAACAAGCACCTTAAGTTGATGAAACCAAAATGTAACTGTTTGGCCTCAATTCTCAACGTTATCTCTGGAGAAAATCAAGCACTGCTTATCACCTGCCCAAAACAATCCCAAAAGTAAAGCAAGATGGTGGTAGCATCATGCTGTTGAGGTGTTTTTGTGCAGCAGGGACTTGGCAACTGGTCATGGTTGAGGGAAAGCTGATTGTAGCTACGTACTGAGATACCATTAATAAAAACCTGTTCCACAGTGCTCAGGACCTCAGTCTGTGCTGAAGATTCACCCCCTACATCACATTGACTCTACAGTCAAGACAACACAAGAGTGGCTTAGGGACAATTCTGTGAATATGCTGGTGTGGCCCAGACAAAGTCCAGACTTGAACCGTACTGAACATCTCTGGAGAGACTGAAAGTGTCTTTTCACTGACACTCCCCATCCAACCTGACTGATCTTGAGAGGTTTTGCAATTAAGAATCTTGCATCATATCCAAAAAGACTTGAGGCTGTAATTGCTGCCAATAAACTCAAAGTATTAATAATGATTGATCCATAAACAATAACCTACAACTTTCCCCAAATTAACTTAAAACTAAAAACCTGAAAAAGAAAGTAATTCGCATCCATCATTATTTTTTCATATTTTAACAATTTTTTTTTTATTTTTTTTAGTTTCAGCGGAATATTTTAAATAAATGCAAACCATTAAAAATGGTATAAACAAATATAATGGTGCCCATAACCTAATATTTTGTTGCACAGCCTTTAAATGTAATTAATACAAACAAGTAATTTCCTCTGAATGCCTGTAAAACAGCTTCAATAAATACCACAGATTTAGGATTCTCTATAAAAAAAAAAAAGAAAAAACCACTGTGTGGAAAACTGACTGATATTGACCAATTTAGATGAATGATTTTATTTATCCATTTCTGAATTTATGTTTGAAATTCTGTTTTCCTGATTATTCATCTTTAGAAATGTTAAAATATTTAAAGTAAATAACAACAAAAAAGTGCAAAATAATGCTAGAAATAACTCACATATATATAACATATATATAAGAATCCATAATTCTGACCTACACATTCTTTCTCATCACTTGTCTGTATCCACACCCACACACACACACACACACACACACACACACACACACACACACACACACACACACACACACACTTTCTCTAACTGGAACCTCAGTCTTTTTACACTCGCACTCATTTGGTTTCCATTTCAGCTCACATCAGTGCTGCTCAGTCGTGCTCACACTGTCCCTTTATCCTCAATAACATCACTTACATAAGCGTTCTGTTTATATAGGTGTGTAAATATTACTATACTGTGACTCTGCTCACATGTTGTGTGTTCAGTGTTGTGCAGAATCACTTAACAGAAAGTTTCTTACTCACCAGTAACTTTTAGTGAAAGTGCATCACTGTACTGTGTGTAGTAAACTGGGTTTCCTCTTCCAGCTCTGCACCAGTACTGACCTCCATCAGAGACTCTAACTGGTCTGATTGAGTAGTGATTTTCTTTACTCTCAGTATCACGGCTCTGAGTGTGTTTGCTCCAGTAAAACTTCCATCCTTCAGACTGCAGATTCAGTGTGCAGCTTAGAGTCACTGAGTTTTCTGTCAGAACTTGCTGAAGGTTTGATGTGAGTACAGGTTTGGGATTTCCTGCAAGAAAGTTTAGAGTTTAAAATGTTTTTTAGTGTTTTTACTTCACTAATGAAACACATGATTACAGTCTCTGTGATGAGATTCAATAAAACTAATCAATTTTTAATTTATAATTACTTTTCTATTGTTTAACAAAATAGCTAGAATGGGATAATAATATCTATATCAAATTAAAATCACTGTGATCGGAGTTTTGGTCAAATAATAACTGTTGTGTAATTATGTGTCTGTTTTTTTATAACATTTAAAAAAATCCAAATAATTAAATATTTAGATTATTTATTAGATATTTAGGAAAAAGTGAGACCAAAAAAGTAACACTACACAAATAACCTAGAAAACATGGAAAATATGTTGTTGTTTTTTTTAGTTTGTTGTTTTATTAATATGTTGTTGGGGTTTTTTGTTTTTTCCCCAACAATTAATAAAATTATATGAGCAGAGTAGAATCTCTGCATACTCAGTAGAAGGTCTAAGTAACAGTCTGTATATCTCAGTGAACCTTATTCATTTTAAATCCATCAAATCTTTCATTATTTAGGAATGTCGGAAAAAACCTCACAGCATCTTGTATTCTATAATTACATATGAATATCTTATATGTAGTTATAATGAAGCTGCATCATTTGTTATGTAGTTTTGTGTGAGGGTGGTGACTTGCTACGATTCCACACATTCCCCAGCACAGTAACTCCACATTCCATAATTCTCACTCAAACATTTATCTCTAAAATGTTGCTCATGGCTCTAAGTACATCTCTATCAGAACACATCCTTATGCCAGTCTTCACTTGGTCTGGAAGTCAATAGGTGAGTCAAAAAACTTTTGGTTATGACCAAAAGAAATGACCATATAAACGTGTCACATAATGAAGCGGAGAAAGCAGATGTGAGTTTGTAAAAGTTTAATTAAAAGTGCATCAATGAAACAGTGTGAACCCTTTTCATGGCTGAAAAGTTTATGCTCTGCAAATAGTCATCTGGAAGGTAAGTAATCATTTTGGCAAAACACACATACAGTACAGTTCACATGTTTCATGCAGTAAGTCTATAATGATGTTCATTAGAAATGGCAGCATCAAATATATAATACATTTTTAACAAACATCAAATGAGTAAATCAACACATCTATATTTACTCTTCAAATTATATTTGGACTTTATCATTTTTATTCTGTAACCCAGTCATTAGGGTTGCACAATCCAGTGCACTCTTAGTGCCGGTCCCAAGCCCGGATAAATGGGGAGGGTTGCGTTAGGAAGGGCATCCAGAGTAAAACATGTGCCAAATCAAATATGTAGATCACAAATTTAGATATTCATACCGGATCGGTCGACGACCGCCTCAGGTATCGTTAGCCAACTTTGTACTGGTGAAAATTAGGCTACTGTTGGCCAAAGGCAGAGAAGGAGAAGAAGAAGACGTCTACAGGGACAGCAGGAAAATGAGAAGTACAGGAGAGTGGAGGTTTGGGTGGGCAATTTAAATGTTGGTACTATGACGGGTAAAGGGAGAAAGGAAGCTGATATGATGGAGAGGAGAAGGGTAGATATGTTGTGTGTTCAGGAGACCAAATGGAAAGGGAGTGAGACCAGGAACATTGAAGGGGGTTTAAACTGTTTTATCATGGTGTGGATGGAAAGAGAATCTACATCTTGGAGCAACATGCCCAAACTTTTTGGCACTCACAACATCTCACTGGACCTGTAATATACTCCCTTATGATGTAGCTCATCACACCCAACATTACTCTTTTAGAAATGTTTTACTCTTGAAATTAAATTACTACTATTTCAGTGTCTCTTCTGTTTCCCTCTACCCTTTATTTTATCCTTTGCACATTTATTATCTTCCCTCCCTTTAAGTATCTTTACACTCTTCTATATTAATGGTAAGAGGAACACCAACAATAATCCCCTTTCAGCTCCTACTTTTATTTTTTTCCCAGAAACTCTGTTTGTGCTGAAAACTTTAATCCCTCCTTTCTTTTTTAATTTGAGAGCTTTATTTGCTTGTTCTTCTTTATTACATCTGACTAGCAAGTTTCCATCAGAAAGAACTGAAGTGAAGTCAATATTTCCGATATCTTTATTTATGATCTTTGTCAGTTTTAGTGGATTATTTTGCTCATACAATATTGATCTCCAATCCTTATTATACATTTTATACTTTCTCTACTCTTTTCATTTGATTATTCTACATCGCTCCTTTTCTTCCATCCCCCTGTTTATTCCTTACTTTTATCCAGCTGTTACCTAAAGATCTTTTGTTTTCCACTTCACTTCCTACCTCCATACTCTCTTCACTTTCCCCCCACTTAAACCTCTCTGGTCCATTCCTGGAGCACTTTTGCCTCTTCACCGTTTCTTCCCAGAATTCTTGCCCCTCACACTGAGCTGATGTCTTGTTGTCTTTAAACACCTGGTGGCGCGGGAATAACGGCAATATGGCCGCTGACCTGGAAGAGAAACCGGAAGTGTGCGCCGGGGAACTGGAAGTTTCTGACAGTATGATTTTGTAATTTTATTTCTAGATCTGTATTTTCTAGTTATATTTAAAAAATATAGTTTTATTGCTGAATGCCTCTAGTCAGTGAAGGTGGGTGTTTTTTGGAGCAGCTGGTGTGTTACAGAGACTCTGTTTCACTGAGATGTGCTCTAGATCTTATGTGTATGTTAAAGAAAATTTTTTTTTAATGATGTGCTCTTAAAAGCTTGTGTTGAAAACCTGTGCCACAAACTGCACTCATCATTAGCTATTTATAAAGTTACAGAGTTTTACTGGAAAAGAACCATGAAACAAAGAACATTGTGAAACTGTGAAACAATGAAATCTTATTTCAAACATGAAACCATGACAGTAGGAGCAGATTGACTATTAAGTGTATTATGTTTTTCATATAGCATTTGGAGCAAAAACATATTCTATCATTCAGACTGGTGAATCAGTTGTAATGATTCCTGTCGTCGCTAGTAATTAAAATAAAATACAAGTAGTAAACACACATGTACCTGATACAGTGAGTGTAACAGGATCACTGATCTCTGAGCTCTGAGAGTCACTGTGTCTCCTCCCACTGCAGGTGTATTCACCACTGTCAGAGTCTGTAACTGAGACACGGCTGAACTCCTGTGTTGTTCTGAATGGGGGATTTCTGTTATCTTTCTTATACCAGCTGTATGTCCACTCAGTGTCTCCTCCCTGTAGCTCACACTTGAAAGTCACTTGCTCTCCGCTAAACACATGTGTACCAGGTGTTATAATCACCACAGCTTTGGGTCTCTCTGTAAAAAAACAAAGATCAATACTATTTTAAATGTATGAATTAATTAAATTATTTAAATTAATTAAATAATCTGCACCATCAAAAAAATATAAAGTCATATTTAAAATGGAATGCAAAATGTCACATATAATAGTTTATTCTCTGTCAGATGTGGACAAAATTATTCAACAATCACTACTAATGAAGTAAATGTAGATCACAATGTAGAAAACTGACTCAACCCTGAAATTAATAAAGTTACTTGGCTGAATGTTTTAGATTCACAATTAATGTTTAGTTCAAAATTACAACACCATAATTTACAAAATGTGAATATCTTTTTTATATAAATATAAAATACTGTATTTCTGCTCACATGAAAATGATGAAACTGTGCCAGAAGAGGACTGATACATTTAAATCCCTACTCATGAACTAAATATTGATCACAATATTAAAATCTGACTTAAACCTAATATTAATGAAGTTACTGTTCTTAATCTTTACATCATTTACACTATTGACTGATGGCTGAATCACAGGCTGTTTGCTATCCAGGCTTCCTGACTATTTATCTTTAGGAACACTGAGTTTAATCAAGAGAGCAAGAAAATAAAGGTACAGGACACACGATAATGCTGGCAATGATTCATTAGTAGAATTTGATTACAAGAAATGCTGGAAAAACATGCTTAGCATTACTTAACAGCAAACAAACAAACAAACAATGATTACAACAGACCCAAAAACAGCAGGTTGTTTATACCAAAAGCTCTCAAAGTTCCATATCCTGGGGGAAGTGCAAAATCATTTTAGAGCCCTATGATTACTGTGATGCAGAAAATGTGGACGAATCACACAATCCAGATATAAACATCACATTTTACTGTATTTAATATTGTCAAAAATAAAACTGTATCAAATGGCAGTATTGATTTGTGTGTGTGAAGATTAAAGCACAAAGAATGACTATTTCAGAACTCTGTGTGTTCTGTGTGTCTCTGAGTGAATGAATGGTGCAGACACTCAGGTTCATTCACTACACACACTGAAGCACGAGAGATATTTGTGGAGTTTCCAGCGTCTGCTGTCACACTATATGAACACATGACCACATGAAGGTCATCTTCAGAGCTGCTCTGAGTCACAGCAGCAATTCACCATTTCATTTACTCAAAACCATCTTCAGACTCACTAAGAAATCAAAGGTCATCTCTACAACTCATCAAAAAAAAATTTGGTTTCATTTAAAGAAATTATATAAGTTCAAATAAATTATATTATAATAAATCAAATTATTATAATTACAACTTAAAATAACGTTTTATATATACATATATATTTATATATACATGTATATATATAAATATGTATACACATTTATTTATTTATATATATATATATATATTTTTTAATATTACATTGTTGTTTTATGCCTTCATTTGATTACCACTGTTTCTGTTAATAAATTTGGATTACATCACATTCTTCTTTACTTTAAATTGAGTAAAATCTATAGTTAGTACTTCAACATTTACCAAAGTATTTTAAAACATGAATATCTGATGCCATTGTTGGCAGAACTGTGACAAACCAAGCTAAATAAATCACACTTAGGTTTGTAATTTATCCAATATGGCAAACCTACAGGCTTTGCAGTGTGTGTAGCACGGCTTCTGGCTTCTCCCATTAGAGGTCGCCACTGTGGATCATCCGTCTTCATACCGCACGTCCTATACATCTGCCTCTTTCAAACCAACTACCTGCATGTCTTCCCTTATCACATCCATAAACCTCCTCCTTGGCCTTAGTCTTTTCCTACTTCCTGGCGGCTCCATCCTCAGCATTCTCCTAGTGATATACCCCATGTCCCTTCGATGCACATGTCTAAACCTTCTCCATCGTGCCTCCCTCACATTGTTTCTAAAACGTCCTACATGCGCTGTCCCTCTAATAAACTCATTTCTAATCATGTCCATGGTCATCACTCCCAACATAAACCTCAACATCTTCAGCTCTGCTACCTCCAGCTCCACCTCCTGTCTTTTACTCAATGCCACTGTCTCTAAACCATATAACATCATAGGTCTCACCACAGTTCTATAAACTTTACCTTTCACTATTGCAGATGCCCTTCTATCACAAATCACTCCACCCTGCCTGCACACTTTTCTTCACTTCTCTAACACACTCTTTATTATTTTTCACTGTTGACCCCAGGTACCTGAACTACTGCAACTGCACCACTCCACTGCCCTCCCACTCATTCACACAAGTGTACTCTGTCTTACTCCTACTGACATTCATTCCCCTTCTCTCCATCACATACCTCCAGCTCTCCAAGCTCTACTCAACCTGCTCCCTACTCTCACCATAAATTACAATATCATCCACAAATATAATAGTCCACAGAGACTCCTGTCTAACCTCGTCCATCAACCTGTCAATCACCACTGCAAACAGGAAAGGGCTCAGAGCTGATCCTTGATGCAATTAAACCTCCACCAGTATGTTGTTCCTATTGCACACTTCACTGCTGTCACACTGTCCTCATACATACATTAAAAACTCCACTGCCATCTCTCCTAAACCTCTCCATGCTTCTACCTGTATGTTATCTGGTCCAAACGACTTTCCACTCTTCATCCTCTTAATTGCTTCTCTCACTTCCTCCTTACTAATCCTATTAATTTCCTGCTTCACCATCTCCACATAATCCAACCTTCACTCTCTCTCATTTTCTTCATTCATCAACTGCGCAAAATACTCCCTCCATCTTCTCAACACACTCTCCTCACTAGTCAACACAGTTCCATCCTTTATTGCTCTAACTTGCAGCACATCCTTCCCAGCTCGGTCCCCTTTGGCCAATCGGTATAAATCCTTTTCTCCTTCCCTAGTGTCCAACTTCTCATACAGCTCCTCATATGCCTTTTTCTTTTAGCCACATCCCTCTTCACCTGCTGTCATATCTCCTTGTACTCCTGCCTACTTTTCTCATCACTCTGTCGATCCCAATTCTGTTTTACAAACCTTTTTTTCCTTATGCTCTCCTGCACTTCCTCATTCCACCACCATGTCTCTTTGTCTTTCTTTTTATTTCCAGATGTCACACGAAGTACCTTTCTAGCTATTTCCCTTATCACTTCTCCAGTAGTTGCCCAATCATCGAGCACCTCTTCACCACCACCAAGCTCCTGTCTGACCTCTTCCGTGAATCTCTCACAACAGTCTTCCTCCTTCAGTTTCCACCATCTAATTGTTCTTTAAGTCCTCACTCTCCTCCTCTTCACCTCCAAAACCATCCTACAGACCACCATCAGATGCAGTCTAGCTACACTGTCCCCTGCCAACACCTTACAGTTTCCAATCTCCTTCAGGTTGCATCTCCTACATAGAACATAGTCCACCTGTGTGCATCTTCTTCTATTCTTATGTTTCACCCTTTGCTCCTCCTTCTTCTTAAAATAAGTATCACCACTGCCATTTTTATCCTTTTAGCAAATTCTACCACCATCTGCCCTTCCACATTCCTCTCATTAAGACCATACCTTCCCATCACCCCTGTTCCCTTTACCTACATGCCCAATAACCAATTTTTCTTTCCTATGTAGACCATCTACCACTTCATCTAACTCACTCCAGAATTTTTCCTTTTCCTTTATCTCACAGCCCACTTGTGAAGCATTGGCACTGATGGCATTCATTATCACTTCTTCAACTTCCAGTTTCACGTTCACAACCCTGCCAAAACATTTATTCACCTTCACTACACGCTTACTGTACTCTTCCTTCAGAATCACCCCTACACCATTTCTCTTTCCATCCACACTATGATAGAACAGTATAAAGCCACCTCCAATGTTTCTGGCCTTACCCCCTTTACACTTGGTCTCCTGAACACACAACATATCTTCCTTTCTTCTTTTCATCATATCAGCTAACTATCGCCCTTAACCAGTCATAGTCCCAACATTTAAAGTACCAACCCGAACCTCCACTCTCCTACACTTCTTCTTTTCTCTTTTTGATATTCTAAATGCCTTAACCATTGTTAGCAATCCCTTAGCAACCCTTATTAAAGACATCACAGTGGGCCAAGTCAGTGACAACTGTGAGGATACTCACTAATGCTAATGCAAATGAAATATCTCACTGATTCTAAAATGCTACTGATGATATAAAGCACTAAATGGTCTCGCATTGCGATATTTAAGCAAACTTTGTAATAATCCACCGTGCCTTCTTTGATCAAAAGGTGCTGGTTGTTTGTTGGTACCTTAAATAATGAAGACTACAGCAGGGTACAGATGCCTAAAGATATTCTACAACCTTACAACTGGTGTTTGGGATTCACAAAGAAGCAATTATGTTCACTTGCAAAAGCAGATCTGGAGGGATCATGTGAATAAAGTGTTTCGGTAAACTGGGATTTTTAGATGCTGTCATTCCCCCACTCTCACATGTTCAGTCAAGTTTGCTTTTGCTGGCGCGGCCGTCTTTTATCTCAGAGATTCCTCATGTCAGTGTTACGTTGTGTTTCTCCCTTTTAGTTATGCTGCCATAGCTAGTGTCTTTAACTTCTATGTAACAATAAGTATACTTAATAATTCTTGTTTCTCTCTCCTTGTTACCACTCCACTCTACTTTTCTTTTCAACTGAATTGAATTTAAAAACCTGCATATCTGATGGCAGTCAGTTAGTGTCTATTGAATGGGCAGCTTGCTGGAAATGTGCTATCAATGCTAAAAGGTATGTATAGGTTCTAGCAACATACCTGTATGCCTCCATCCAGACAATTTTTTGTAAGAAATGTCTTGCATATTTCAGCAAAACAATGCTAAACTGCATACTAAATGTATTACAACAGCAACAGCATTGATTCATAGCAGTAAACACTGAGGACTGAACTTTCCGGCCTGCAGTCCTGACCTTTCACCATTTAAAAACATTTGTCATGTCATAAAACAATACAACAAAGAAGACCCAGGACTGCTGAGTAGATAAAATGTTGTATCAGACACAAATAGACAAAAAACATTCCTCCCCAAAAATCCAGCAAATGGTCTCCTCAGTTCCCTGATATATATATTGACTGATATGAAAAGAAGAGGGGGTGCTACACAGTGGTAAACATGGCGTGGTCTCTTTTTTGAAACATGTTCTTTAAATAGTATATTTTCTCAGTTTCAACATTTGGTATGTTTTATTTTCTAATGTAATGAAATATGTCATATTTGTGTTCTGTTTTTATTTCTTCCCAGCATCCATCCTTTTTAGAATTGGGGTTGTATATACCAAAGGGTTCTTTTTTTCCTCTGTGAAGTAGTGATCAGAAGATCAGATAAGCTTTCATATTTTTCAAATCTCCTTCTGCTATTGCTTTATTCAAGTTATTTTGTACATTTTAGCAGAAAGATTTTAACATGTATCATTTTCAGTAACCAAATTTCTCCAACTTTTTTACTTATGCAAATCTTTTATGCAGCCAAGTACAAATGAAGAGAAACAGAAATTATTAGGTAACCACTCAACTTAGTGATTCATTTCATGTTGGTGACACATTGCATTACATCTATCCTTTAAAATGTAAATACCACATAGATTTTATTCAGTTAACTTCTCTTAATTAAATAGAATATATCAAGCTATAATGGTTTGAGAGTGCTGATTTGCATATTTCGATTTTACTTCTCACTTCCATGTCATTAGTTCATATACATATATGCTTCTATGCTTCTGGTAAACTGTAAAAAATCACTCTATATTTTAGGCTTTTATGACTTAATTAGTGAACCAACGCAAACAAGACAAATAAAATGAATCATTCAGTTATGTAAAAGAAAACCTCCATTTAAATTTAGGACAGGCTGCACCAACATTTGGGAGAGTCAACATACATTTGTATGGTCAGAAATAAAAGGCAGAAAGATATTCCACCTGTCAGACTCACTTCTATTTTATATATGAAAAAGAGAAGTTGCAGATATAATACAAAATTAAGAATATAAACTCCCACACTCACTTGAATCAGGGTGTGAACCAGGATTACTCGTCCCTGATTTTCTATTGTAAATGATCTGCTGCTTTTCTGCTTAAAATGGCAGAGAAGTTCAGGGTTTTAGTTTTTACCACAATAACAAAACAAATTTCTGTCTCTGTAATTACATTTGCTGTACATAAATACAGTGCCCTCCACAATTATTGGCACCCCAGTTTAAGATGTGGTCGTGGACTTCTAAAAATTCTCCTTTTTTTAAAAAACAACATAGAACCCAAATGAAAAAAAAGAGAAAAATCCAACCTTTCATTTAAGTACATAACTTTGGTGGTAAAAAAAATCATACATTTAGAAGAAAAAAAAAACTTGAAATCATGTGTCCCACAATTATTGGCACCCCTAACAATTCCTCTGAAAAATTAAATTTTTTTTTTTTATATATATATTTTTCTGTAGTTGCTAAGGTTGGTCAGGGTATCTAGGGACTTTTAATTAGTAATTCATGATTTCCTGTTTCCCTGGGGTATAAATATGACGTGACACAGAGGCCCAACTCTCTTACCCATTTGTCAACATGGCAAAGACAAGAGAACACACCATTCAAGTAAGGCAGATGTGTGTCGACCTTCATAAGTCAGGCAATGGCTACAAGAAAATAGCCACTCGCCTTAACTTGCCGGTATCTACAGTCAGAGGAATCATTAAGAAGTTTAAAACAACTGGAACAGTGACAAACAAGGCTGGAAGAGGTGCCAAGTTTATCTTGCCACAACGCACAGTGAGGACGATGGTAAGATAAGTAAAACAATTTCCCAAGCTCACCGTCACAGAATTGCATCGAAGAGTGGCATCTTGGGGTCACAGAGTCTCCAAAACAACCATCAGACAAGCTGTTTGGGAGGCATGCAAGGAAAAAGCCTTTTCTCACTAACACTCACAAACGTAAACGTCTGGAGTTTGCTAAGCGGTACTGGGACTTCAACTGGGATCATGTGCTTTGGTCAGATGAGACTAAGATTGAGCTTTTTGGCAACAAACATTCTAAGTGGGTCTGGCAAAAGATGAGTATGCCGAAAAGCACCTCATGCCCACCGTGAAGTATGGTGGAGGATCTGTGATGCTGTGGGCCTGTTTCTCTTCCAAAGGCCCTGGGAACCTTGTGAGGGTGCATGGCATTATGAACGCTTTGAAGTACCAGGATATTTTAAATAAAAACCTGATGGCCTCTGCCAGAAAGCTGAAGATGGGTCGTCATTGGATCTTTCAGCAGGATAATGATCCAAAACATGTGGCAAAATCTACACAAACTCAAGGTCCTCCCATGGCCATCTCAGTCCCCAGACCTCAACCCAAAACCTGTGGGGCGAGCTAAAGAGAAGAGTGCATAAGAGAGGACTCAGGACACTGGATGATCTAGAAAGATTGTGCAAAGAATAATGGTCAAAAAACCCTCTCTCTGTGTTCTCCAATCTTGTGAAATGTTATAGGAGGAGATTAAGTGCTGTCTTGTTGGCAAAAGAAGGTTGTACAAAGTATTAACATCAGGGGTGCCAATAATTGTGGCACACATTATTTCAAGTTTTTTTTTTTTTTTAAATGTGTGATTTTTTTTACCACCAAAGTAATGTACTTAAATAAAAGGTAGGATTTTTCTCTTTTTTTGCATTGGGTTCTATGTTGAATGAGAATTTTTTGAAGTCCACGACCACATCTTAACAGGGGTGCCAATAATTGTGGAGGGCACTGTAACTTCAATTAACAACCACTTTTCAATTATTCAGGATTTTTATCTCAGGCAAATGAATATCAATAAAATAATTACATATAAATCTTCACTGTAATCACAGTGATAGTCAACAGTTACAAACATCAATGTAACTGGGTGGTGTTGTTACATTACTCACACACACAATTCTCTCTCTATATTTATACACAGAGTAGAAAGTATACAAAATGTTGTACTTCCCAGTCTATCCATTATTTTGTCTTGTGTAAATAAAGCATAATGAGGGATATGAATGTGTGAAATTACTTCCCAGCAGTTTGTATCTGTCAGGGAGCACCCTGCGTATTCACCCGCACCAGCCCTGCCCGCACGGAGCTGCTCGCCTGATTATTAACACTGTGCACCTGATCTCCATTAATCACACACACACATATAAGCAGCCCATGTTCACTTCCCCGTTGTCCGTTATTGTTTTTCCACTATTCACGCTGTCCGCACCGCTATCGCTCTGCTGCTGCCAGCGCCGCGCTTCCCCAGCGCGGCCCAGTGGATTACTTTACACAGACTGCCATTTGTGTTCACAGGACTACACCGCTCCTCTGTATGTGTGTATTCTCCTGCTTGTGCATTAAAGACTTGTTGTGCGTCTACTTCGGCTTCCGCCTCATTCTCCGCATAACAGTATCCTGCAATTACCCACAATTAATACCAACTAATAGTTAATTACCTAAATAAATAAATATCAATACACTCTACAGGGTAATAATGTATATAAAACATTATCTTAAAACTGCAGGATTTGTGATGTAAAAAAATTAGTAAATGTTTTCCACCATCAATGTCATGTGTGTCTCTGTCTGTCTATCTATATATATATATTCTGGGTCAGATTGCACAAATCTTAAATGCTGAAATAAATATGTGCAAATGAGTTAGAGTTAAAGTTAAATTTGATGCTTATTTGAAGACAAAAAGCAGATGGAGTTCTTAGGATTAGCACTCACAGTCAGGTTGGGTTTTTCTGTTGATGTAAACAAGGATAACAGAGATGATTTTTACATTTACAACTTACATTTTTTTATTATTAATTTTGTGTCCAATTTAGCATATTACAGTGGAACCCACTTATCTCGACCTCGGTTAACTCGCCAACCTTATTAAGTCAACGTTTTTGAAGTGGAACCGCCAAATTCTCGCTTTGTCTTAGCATTTTTAATGGTTAAATTTACAATTTAACGTCAGTTATCTCAATCGACTTGGTAGATGGCGCGGTGTGGCGCGGCACTTGGTAGAAGTCGCGGCACTTGGTAGAAGCACGGCGCTGGACAGCACACGGGAAAACGTGGGATGAGCAGCAAAAGCATAGAATTAACAACGGCAGGATCGGGGAAATATATATATACTGTATATTACTCGTGTAACCAAGAATTCAGGATGCACTTGGCCCGAAAACTGAAACAAAACCGGAAAAAAAAATCTATGTAATGTAATGTGATTTGGAAAGCACACACCTCTCTATAGAAGGCTGCACAGCTGATAATGCATATCAGATCAAAAACAAAGCCTTGAGATTAAAGGAACTATCTCCAGAGTTCAGAGGCAGGTTTGTTGCAAGGCAAAGATCTGGAGAAGGCTACAAAAAAATTCTGCTATACTGAAGATTCCCAAGAGCACAATGGATTTCTTAATTCTCAAGTTGAAAAAGTTTTCCTTAACCAGGACTCTTCCAAGAGCTGGTCACCCAGAGTAACTGAACAATCATAGAGAAGGGCCTTAAAAAGAGAGGTGACCAAAAACCCAATGATCAATCTGACTGACCTCAGGAGATCCTGTGTGGAGATAGGACAAAGTTCCAGAAGGACAACCTTCACTGCAGTTCTCCACCCGTCTGGTCTTTATGACAGAATATCTAAAAGGCAGGCTCTCCTTGGTGCAAAATCCATCAAAGCCCTCTTGGAGTTGTACTCAGACTGTGTGTAACAAGAGTCTCTGGTCTGATGTAGCCAAGATTGAACTGTCTGGCATCAATTATAAACGTTATGTCTGAGGAAACCAGGCACCAATTATCATCTGCACAAACCAGACAATTTTTTAAATAATACTTTACTTTATTATTACTCTATTAATAAAAAAGAGACCTCAATAAAGCAGTGAGACCTCAATAAGGATTTTAGACTGGGCAAAAGTTCACCTTCCTACATGACAGCAACAATTAGCACACATTTTACATTTTTGCCGTGTCCCATATGGTCTCGCATCAGCTGCGGCCGCATTTCAGAAAATTATGTAAATTATACTCAAAGATATTCCCAATGTACAGATTTACTTAGATTGTACTTTGGATGTACACAGCAGAAAAACAACACTGTGCTAAAACGTCTCAAGGACGATGGTCTGCGAATGAATAAAAAAGGGCCAATTTCTGCTAGTACTGTCTGCACTTGCTCAGACAAAATTGGAATACAAACGGTATTCAGCCTTATGGAGAACATCTGCAAAAAATAATGCAAGCCCCAGCACTGACAGATGTTACAAGCCTGTGTTCCTTTCTCAGGATATTGTGGTATAATAAGCTTATACCTAAAGATGCCACTCTTGTTGAGCCGTTGCGTGAATGTCTGAGCAAAGATTTTGAATTTAAATGGACAAATGAGGCTTAACAAAGCTTGTGGATGGTAAAAAATGCTTATACAAGCCACTGGCAACTTTGCTGCGCATGAAGAGAGCTGTGCAGTCACCAAGGAGTTATAGGGACAAAGCAGAGCTTAAGCGAACTGTACTGTAAATATTTCCTGGCATGGGTATTTCCTGGCATTGATATTGTTTGCCCATTTGACACCGCTATTTCTGAGGCCTACCTTAATTGATTACCATTCCAAATATTTGGAATGGGTTTTTACATTGTCCATGCCCACTGGGGTTCTGATTGACATCCTTAATGGTATCTTTAGTCACCATGGCTTCCCAGTTGACTTGGTTACAGATAATGGGCCACAATTAACTTTAGATGCGTTCACAACCTTTCATCATGAACGAGAGATCATTCCAGTATGCACAGCTGCGTATTATTCTGTAGCAAATCTACCATAGAATGCTTTAACAGGGTTCATTAAGACTGCATTCATGGTTATAGTACAGTCCAAGCCTTGGAAACAGACTGTCTCTGACTTCCTTCAAGTTTATCATTCCACTCCACATGCCACCATGGGTGTTTCACCTTTTAATTAGGTCACGGGACAAAAATAAAACAAAACTGAACATCAACCTCTATCCTTCTGCCAGCACTTGTTTTCAAGCAAGACCCCCATAAGCAATCACAGATGAAGTGATACATGGATGCAAATTCTCTATAGAAGGTGTAAAGTGTGCAGGTATGGAGGAAACTTCTGCTTGCAATAAATGTGAGAACACTCAGCAGGCCAAGGCACATGGATATGGCCAGTTGCTATTATGTAAAAAATAAATGCTTGAGATTACAGCAATATTCTGTTCAGAAGGTTCAAATAATTGTACTCTCCTGAATACATTGTTTTATTTTTTGCTACATAAATTTAGTTATGGCTATGATTCTGTTTTGTTATTAATGGTGATAAGTTGCAAGACAAGTGTAGGGAAAGAATTATACGTTTTTGGAGGAATGCCGTTTCGACACTGTGTTGTTGTAAAGAATGAACACTAGGGGGAGATAGAACTGAATAAGAGAGTAGAGAGAACAAGGGAAATATATAGAGTTCAGTGTTGATTAAAAATAATGTTAAGAATCCTTGTGCCATCATGCTTCAACCAAGTTCTGAATAAACATCTGAATACTTGTGTATCTGAATAATGAGTGTATATATATATATATATATATATATATATATATATATATATATATATATATATATCTCCTCATTATTCTACACTCAATACCCCATAATGAAAATGTGAAAACAAAAAAAAGACTGAAATATCACACACATATATATATATATATATATGTATATATATATATATATATATATATATATATATATATATATATATATATATATATATATATATATATTAATGATTGAAGTATAAGCCTGCAACATAACAAAATTCAATAAAGTGAAGGGGGATGTGTATATGTATGTGTAACAGATAAATGTTGTTATACCAGATTATTATTATTTTTTTTTTTTTGTTCTTGTACTTTATTTTATTGATTTGCCATCAGGTCTTTTATTTTGAAGCAATTAGCTTGTGACAATGGTTGCAGTGCGCCCATTGGCTGATGTCATGTAGGCTAGGCTGAAGTAGAGTTGTAGCTGAGTGGAACTAACTCTCTTTCAGCAGTGCCATTACAAAGCAGAGGCAAGGCAGGAAGAGCAGTAGTGTTGCTAATGCTTGTCTATGTTTTGTTACCCAGAAATAAAAAGAAAAAGGTAGAATCCAATTGGTTTGAATGTCTTTGGTATCAAGCAGTGCAGATCATCAAAAATACCCGAAAACCCAAAACAATGACCACTACACATGCATAACATTATGGCCACCTGCCTACTATTGTGTTGGTCCCCCATTTTCTAATAAAACAGTTTTAATGAACGTATTCAGCAATTATAGTAACTGGTCCGTTGGATCAGACCACATGGGCCAGCCTTCACTCCCCACGTGCATCAATGAACTTTCACCCATGACCCCGTCGTTTGGTAACATGACAAGTTCTGGTTGGCTGCTTAGTAATCATGGCAAGTTTTGACCTTCAGGCATTTGTTGCTACTGTATGTTTATAAAAGGTGTTGTAGGATGGTCTGTTTGATAAATGGAGAGTTGGAGTAAAGTTCTCACTAAGCTGTGTGTATTAGGTGTTAGTTGTAGAGTTTTCCCTACATGCTGATACAACTGTGGCTAGTGGTGTGGAAAATTTTGATATTTTTGGGACTGCAGTTGAAGTGCTGTTTGAGGTGGTAGATGAAACTAGAGTTTCACTACCCTGCGTTCCCCCTTTTTCTCTTTCTTTGTCACCAGGATCAAGGGATGAGGCCAAAGTGCACATTCTACCACATTGCATCACAGGATCACAGCAAGAAGAAGCAGAGGCATGTAAAGCAAAGATCAAGTAGCTGTGTGTAAGATGGACATTGAAATAGATCAGGAAGTCCAACTGCTGTTACAGCAATTATTGCCTCCTTCCGCATGCTCCGTCTCATCCATTTTGTGCTTATAGCCAAACCTTAAACTGGCACAAAGATGTATAGTCATTCTTGCTTTAATGTAAGCTTGTAGGAAAGGTTTGAAGTGTGCTCCTCATTATCTTTGCAGGATAACTTACAGTATGAGCTTGTTAAAGTGGCTATACGCTGTGCTTTTGTGTTTGTTCTTAAAGCCTACAGGCAAAGGTTCAGAAATCTTAAAAAGGTTGCTTTGCAGACATTTGTAGAGCTTGCAAGAGAAAGTGACTTTGTTGAACAACATGTGTGCTTCTAGTAAAGCTAATGACATTGACTCTTGCAGGAGCTGTCATTGTTTGAGGAATTAAGAACTGTCTACATAAAGTGTTGTAGTCCACCTGAATGAAAGGAAGGTTTTCTCTGTCTCAGATGTATTTGCTGATGAGTTTGTGTTGACATACAAGACTGTTTAAGCAGACCAAGGTAAAAACTTTGGTAACAACTAGTGGTGGGCCGTCAGGGCCAGCAGGGCCTTCTCTGCTTTTCTCTAAACGTTATCAGAATCACTGACTTGGGTTTTAATATTTGTTTTTGGCCATGAATGTGTTAAATTATTCCCAATATTCTATTGTCATCACTTCATAGCTTTTCTATCAAATATACTGCTGCAAGGAGCAGTGCCACAGAGTTCAAATTTACATTTGAGTTGAGTTGTACATATGTATTGCTGTAAGGCCTAGGGAAATAAACAGCACAAGCTCTTTGTAGCTTCAACAACATAATTGATAGTTTAAATAGCGTGGTGTCATAAAGATATAGTATTAAGAGGTGGACTGATTCAAGTAGGACACCACTAAAGGCATGGGTGTGAAATACATCACAGCCTGCCACTGGTAACAACTGATCAGGAGCCTAGCCTAAGATTATTCAACTGCTCTTTTCAAAACTCTTAGGCATGTTCCAGGTTTTGCTGGATATGATGCTGAAGAATCTCTTGATTGAAGTTATCAGCTATATGTATTTGAGGTACATGATCCTTGGTTAGTAAAAAGCAGACTTTAGTACCTGTTAAAAACCTCCATAATACTGGAGCCACTCAGTCATTTATCTTAGCTGGCTTTTTACCTTTTTTAGACAAGTCCTTGGTTGGATGGTACATGCTGCCAATTGTATTTTTTGTTAGCTTTGTTAGTACAGTCAGCTAGTTTGTTTGCTGTTTGTTAATTAGGTTGGTTTATTCAAAATACAGGCTAGAGTACTACATTTACATTTATGGCATTTGGAATACACCCTCATCCAGAGCAACTTACAATTACAACTGAGCAGTTGGGTATTAAGGGCCTTGCTCAAGGGCCCAGCAGTGGCAGCTTAGCTTAGTGGTTCTGTGATTTGAATTCATGACCTTCTGGTCCAAAGTGCAATGCCTTAGTCAGTGAGGTATCACTTCCCAAGTGGTAGTAGTCATTACAGTATGTTCATGTGTTTGGCACTGTCCATGTTCTCCTGCCTCTATGAGCCTGGTTTCCCTGTCACCATTAAAAGGTTGTCTTGTTTTAAATTGATGCAAGATGGCGCTGTGATTGGCAGCTTCAGCAAATCTCTGTCTAGTACTTTCTATCTGTTTGTTTACCGTAACCTGATTACATACCCCAGAGAGGAACTGCTTAACATGGGTCAGTTCAGTACAGACACCTTTTCACCAGGTTTTACAAACTTTTTTTTAGAGATCTTAGTTGGAGGAGCAGCTGCTCTCTATGGAACATGGAAGAGACGCAGATGGGGAAGCGTGCTGCTGCACTAATGAAGCTATGACAGCGGGGATTTTGAACTGCGCTCCCATTGATTAACTTGGCGAAACTCTGCTCATTGGCAAACAAAATGGACGAATTGCCTTTTCTCAACGAAACAAACAAAGACTTTGCACACTCCGCTGCTCTCTGTTTTAACGTAAATTGGCTTAGTCACTCAATCCCAGACAGTGGATTACTTTTTTCAAGCTTCCACTTACACCGAGCAGATTGCATAATGGAGCTATCTGGTAAAATAAAAAGCGGTAAAATCTGCTTCAACATTATTATGAGATCTTGTATTAATCATCTATGAAATAAAGGGAAAGCTTTTCACATGCATATTACAGACTTTCAATAATTTAATTGTACTTAAATCACCTGTTTGTGTACAGAGGATGACTCCAGTTAGCACTAAAGGAAAAAATAAAGGACAGATTTATTAAAAGATAAAGCACTTGAGGGTCTGAATTTATAGTAAATTAATAACAGTGATAAGGTATGGCCCAATATAAAGCAGGTTTACTGTTACCATGAAAAAATTTTTATATTTTCCACTAGTCATACATTTTTTGATCATCTGATACCACAGCAATTTACCATTAATTACAGTGTTTGTTTATTCATGAAGTAAACCCAGTCATTAGGTTTGCACAAGCCAGTGCACTCTTAGTGATGGTCCCAAGCCCGGATAAATGGGGAGGGTTTTGTTAGGAAGGGCATCCAGTGTAAAACATGCGGCAAATCAAATATGCAGATGACAAATCAGAAATTATTGCTAGATCGGTAAAGGCCTGGGTTATCAATGACCGCCACAGGTATCGTTAGCCAAACAGGGTACCGTGGAAATTGGGCTACTGTTGGCCGAAGGAGGAGAAGGAGAGGAGTAAGACATTCACAGAGACAGCAGGGAAAGAAGAAGTGTAGGAGAGTGGAGGTTAGGGATGGTACTTTAAATGTTGGTAGTATGACTGGTAAAGGGAGAGAGGGAGCTGATATGATGAAGAGGAAAAAGCTAGATATGTCGTGTGTCCAGGAGACCAAGTGGAAAGGGAGTAAGACCAGGAACACTGGAGGGGGGTTCAAACTGTTCTATCAAGAACTAGACAACAAAATGAGTGAAAGAAGGTAAGGGAGAGAAGAACTCTGGAAAATAACTTACTCTTGTGATCCAGGAGCTCCGGGAGGAGATACAGGATTTGAGGAAAGCCACGAGAGAAAAAAAACCTTGGGAGAAGGAACTCCGGGATGCGAGGGGGCGGGGGAACCTCGGGACGAATTGCGAACTTGGGAAAGCCTCGGGGAAAAAACTCCTGGATGTGAGCAGGAACAGGAAACTCAAAAAGGCTCGACAAATCGCGAACAGGGAAAAGCCTTGAGAAAAAAAAATTCCGGGACGCAATCAGAAACGATAACATTTGAGAAGGCTTGAGCTGCCTACCAGGAAACGGAGAGAAACCTTCACTATGGAAAAGGGCATTTGTGAAGGCTATAATGACGTGAGAGAGGGAAACCTAGTATACATGAATGCAAGCTATATGGTTAGGTGAACTAAAGACCAAACGGTGCATGCGGGACATAAGAGGTTTAAATAAGGACAGGATAATAGGAAACAGGTGAAGGAGGGGGGAGGGAGATGGAGAGGAGGAAGAGGAAATTAACAAAAATGGGGAGAGATAGAAAGCAGGGGGCAAACAAGGGAAGGGCCCAACAGAACCCTAACATGTAGAGGAGTATGGAGACAGATGATCTGCTGTGGCGACCCCTAATGGGAGCAGCCGAAATAAGAAGTTGTTTATTTATGAAGTACATGCTGTTCTGTTCAAGTTCCTGTCATCACTTATGTTAAAGCAGTGTCAGCTTTTTATCACGCATTTTTTTTTCATCACAAAAAAAAAGAGAGTGGAAAATGTTCATATAAATGTGTACTTGGTCTTGCAGCCTGCACTATTTTGTCATGCAAACTTTTAAAACAGTCTATTCCTTTCAAAATAAATTGCACTGTATTTACACTGCATGCAATTTAAAATGCTAAAATTAGATTCATCCAAAGCAGCATCGAGTCTGTTTTGATTTCCTGTCTGCTTGGCACTAACTATGACCTGAAGCATTTCACTGCCTTTTTTTTCACAGATTATCTATCTTACTCATAAATAAATTGGGTTAAATGTAAAACCACCACGAAAAGGAGAAATTTCTATTTTTTTGTTTTTAATTCAGTGTCAAACCTTAGCAATAGACAAATAAAATAATTAAACAGACATGGGTATCAGAAATCTTGGCTTGTTAATTTAAAATGACTGCAATGAGAATAGACAGAGAGCATTTACTTACAGAGGATCAGACAAAGCGGATGGAGCTCCATCCTGTCCTATTATTTGCTGACTTACTGACTGACTAAGTGACAACTGTCTGTGTTGTAGCCTCGAAACTTCCTGTGCTCTTAAGCACATATCACACTTGACAGAGAGAGAGAGAGAGAGAGAGAGAGAGAAATATCTTTTGTTAGCAGGCTTAAAAAAGTCTTATTTTGCTGACACTAATAAAAGCAACTGAGCAGCATGCAAACAGTCAGAAAAATACTTAAATAAGTTTTAGTCTTAGACTTGTTAGCAACAGGCTGGAAATAAGTAAATAAAATTTTAGCTGTAAATGTTTGTGCTAATATTAGAAATTTCCAGGTGCACATGTACATAATATTGTCAGGTTTGAGGCAAACCGAAAATCATGTTAAACACAAAGACTGTTTAACTTTAGGCGCATAAACTCATTCTTTACACCAATCAGCCTTGACATTAAAACCACCGACAGGTAAAGTTATATAAAATGTATTATCTTATTACACTGGCACCTGTCAATTAGTAGGATATATTCAGCAGTAAGTGAACAGTAATTCACAAGGTCTCAAGTTGAGTGTTGGAAGCAGAACAAATAGGCAAGCATAAGGATATGAGCAACTTTCACAAGGGACCATTTGTGAAGGCTAGTATTTTCAAAATTGTAGGACACTAAGGTACTAAGAATGTTTTAAGGAACATGTTATAGTGGCAGACCAGACATTGTACATGCTGACCCCTGCCCACTGCCATAACAATGGACATGTAAGCATTATAAATGAAGCATGGAGAAATAGAAGAAGGTGGCTTGGCGTGAGTAATTACATTTTCTTTTATGTTATTTGGATATCCAGGTGCATGTGTGGTGTTAAACTGGAGAAGAGCTGACACCCAGAACCAAGCAAGCAGAGGCAGTTTAATGCTCTAGGCAAGTTTTTCTGTAATCCTGTCATTCATGTGAATTCTAGTTTGACATGTACTACCGATCTAAACAATAAAGCAGACCAAATTACACTGTTTTGTGTTTATGTTATTTCCTAATGGTAGTGGACTCTTTCAGCAAGATGATGTGATTGCAAAAATAAAATAAAAAATGACTCAAGATCCCTTAATTTTGATCCAAGCATGATTGGCATCCGCTGGGCCTGATCCTTTTTGTGCCAGTCCTTTTGTGCCAGTGGTTGGGCTTCCTTGTGTTATGGCTGTCAGACAACCAGCCACGCCTTTCTCCTTCACTTAACATTCTCGCTCAGCCTCTCCCTCCTACTAATCACCTACACCTGTCCTGCTCCTACTAATCACCTACACATGTCCTCCATTTACATGCCCCCTTTATAAGGTCCCTATTTCCCTTCACTCACTGTTCTGATCTATAGGTTACGGCCATAGATCATTCCGGACTACCTACTGCTCCCTTCTCTGTGGTTCCATGCTCCTGGCTTCTCTTCGAAGGAAGCACTTAGTTAAGTTTGCCATTTGCTACAGTCCCATCTGAAGCTCCCTTGTGTTTGCATGTTAAGACCAAATATAAACGACAATTGGATTTACATCTGGTTTCTGAACCCTTGGTTTATCTGTGACTATGGCTATCAGGCTATGGGGATGTACAGCAATTAATATTACCTGTAGTTTACAACCTAGATACTTATTATCTGGAACTCATTGAATACTTTTCTTTAATATTTAATTTGTGTTTTTTTCCTAAGTCTGCAGTTCCTGTTTGGTCCCAGTAGTTGCACTATTGAGGTTTACCAAATTGTACTTTACATTGGCATTCCAAGGACAAGTGGCACTAATTCTAAAAGCAAACCATTTTTTGGCAGAAGTGTATTGTCCATAATGCTTACTTGTAAAAACAGGGCAAAAAGAAGGTCAATAAATGTTGTTGCATTAAACCATTGCATTAAAAGTCTTTCCAGTAATTGGTTTGCATTAAACCAATTAATTGAAACTTCAGGCATAAATAATGGTGAGAGCAATGACGCTGAATTATATCTGTCTTTACCAAGATGTTTTTAAAGACCCCTGATGTGTGTGTGTATGTGTATATATATATATGTATATATGTATGCAGGGACTAAACCTGCGCTACTTTTATTTTGAAGTTTTTTTATTCACGTGCTCGCGACGCAATACATAAATAAATGCTGTGCATTATTGAATCTGTCACAAGCAGTTTCTTTCAAGCCAAATGGAGAGCAACACTCTCACACATGCAAACCCTGAAAGAAGTCACACATCAACTGATCACCTCTGCATGTACTTATCCATGTTAGCAGCACTCCATAGTGAGTTGTCAAGGCTATTTCAAGATCTCAGACCACTCGAGAATGAAATGCACATGATTCCCTCTCCCGTTACCTGCAGTGTGGATAATGCACCCCTGTGATGTTCAGCTGGAACTAATTGACCTGCGATCTGATGCGATACTGGCATTCCAAGTCAGGTTTACTGCTGGATTTTTACTCTTCTCTCAAGAAACAGAACTTCCCAAACATGAGACTACATGCTCAGAAGATGTTGGGTCTCTTTGGCTCTACCTACATATGTGAACAAACATTCTCAGTGATGATGTTTAACAAATCCAGGTATAGATCCTCTCACTGATGATCATCTGTCAGCTGTGCTTTGCATCTCCACATTCAACCGGACTTTGATGCACTCGTTAAAGCCCAGCAGAGACAAGATTTTTCCCACTGAAAAATAATGAGTCATGATGGTAAAAATGTTCTCGTTTTGTAAAAATTGATTAAATGACTTTTTTTGTAAGGCAACTTCACTTTTTCATTGCTTAATCATAACATATACTCTTACCAGTTTTTAAAAAAAATGCGATGTGCTGCTTTTCATAAAGAAATACAATTAATATTATGCAGAATTGAGTTCAGCCTTTTGGTTCGGCCCTCCACAATATTTATTGTTTCTCATTGTTTGTGGCCCTGTGGAAAAAATAATTGCCCACCCCTGATCTAGAATATAATTAATACATTTTGTATAAGTATTAAATGATACATGCATAAATTAAATATACAAACATTAAATCCAAGTCTTTTGAACATATTAAAGCCACAGTAAGTCATGTTTGAACCCAGCCATTAGGGGGCACAAGCCCGTGCACTTTTAGTGCCGGTCCCAAGCCCGGGTAAATGGGGAGGGTTGCGTTAGGAAGGGCATCCAGCATAAAAACATGTGCCGAATCAAATATGCGGAACACAAATGAGAATTTTATACCGGATCGATCGAAACCCGGGTTAACAACGACAGCCACAGGTATCGTTAGCCGACAGGGTACCGGTGGAAATTGGGCTACTGTTGGCCGAAGGAGGAGAAGGTGAGGAGAAAGCTGTCTACAGAGACAGCAGGAAAAAAAGCAGTGTAGGAGAGTGGAGGTTCGGGTTGGTACTTTAAATGTTGGTACTATGACTGGTAAAGGGAGAGAGATAGCTGACATGATGGAGAGGAGAAACGTAGATATGTTGTGTGTTCAGGAGACCAAGTGGAAAGGGAGTAAGGCCAGGAACATTGGAGGTGGGTTGAAACTGTTCTCTCAAGGTGTGGATGGAAAGAGAAATGGTGTAGGGGTGATTCTAAGGGAAGAGTACAGTAAGAGTGTAGTGGAGGTGAAGAGAGTTTCTGATAGGGTGATGAACGTGAAGCTGGAAGTTGAAGGGATGATAATAAATGTCATCAGTGCCTATGCTCCACAAGTTGGCTGTGGGATGGAGGAGAAGGAAAGATTCTGGAGTGAATTAGATGAAGTGGTAGATGGTGTACCTAGGAAACAACGATTGGTGATTGGGGCAGACTTTAATGGGCAAGTTGGTGAAGGGAACAGAGGTGATGAGGAGGTGATGGGTAGGTATGGCCTTAAGGAGAGGAATGTGGAAGGGCAGATGGTGGTAGATTTTGCTAAAAGGATGGAAATGGCAGTGGTGAACACTTATTTTAAGAAGAAGGAGGATCATAGGGTGACGTATAAGAGTGGAGGAAGGTGCACACAGGTGGACTATGTTCTATGCAGGAGATGCAACCTGAAGGAGATTGGAGACTGTAAGGTGTTAGCAGGGGACAGTGTAGCTAGACAGCATCGGATGGTGGTCTGTAGGATGGTTTTGGAGGCGAAGAAGAAGAGAAGGAGAGTGAGGACTGAAAGAAGAATAAGATGGTGGAAACTCAAGGAGGAAGAGTGTAGTGTGAGGTTCAGGGAAGAGGTCAGACAGGGGCTCGGTGGTGGTGAAAAGGTGTTGGGTGATTGGGAAACTACTGCAGGAGTGATGAGGGAGGCAGCTAGAAAAGTACTTGGTGTGACATCTGATAATAGAAAGTAAGACAAGGAGACATGGTGGTGGAATGAGGAAGTGCAGGAGAGCATAAGGAAAAAGAGGTTGGCAAAACAGAAGTGGGATAGACAGAGTGATTAGAAAAGTAGGCAGGAGTACAAGGAGATGTGGCAGCAGGTAAAGAGGGATGTGGCGAAAGCCAATGAAAAGGCATATGAGGAGCTGTATGAGAGTTTGGGCACTAAGGAAGGAGAAAAGATTGGCCAGGCAGAGGGACCGAGCTGGGAAGGATGTGCTGCAAGTTGTAAAGGATGGAGAGGAAAATGTGTTGACTTGCGAGGAGAGTGTGTTGAGAAGGTGGAGGGATGAATGAGGAAAATCAGAGAGAGAGAAGGTTGGATGATGTGGAGTTGGTAAAGCAGGATGTAGATAGGATTAGTAAGGAGGAAGTGAGAGATTAAGAGGATGAAGAGTGGAAAGTCGGTTGGACCAGATGACATACCGGTAGAAGCATGGAGATGTTTAGGAGAGATGGCAGTGGAGTTTTTAAGCAGATTGTTTAACAAGATTCTGGAAGGCGGGAGGATGCCTGAGGAATGGAGAAGAAGTGTGCCGGTATTGATCTTTGAGTATAAGGGAGATGTGCAGACCTGCAGTAACTACAGGGGAATTAAGTTGATCAGTCACACCATGAAGTTATGGAAAAGAGTAGTGGAAGCCAGGCTGAGAGAAAAGGTGACCATCTGTGAGCAACAGTATGGTTTCATGCCAAGGAAGAGCATCACAGATGCCTTATTTGCTTTTTAGATGTTGATGGAGAAGTATAGAGAAGGACACAAGGAATTGCATTGTGTATTTGTGGATTTAGAGGAAGCGTACGACAGGGTGCCGAGAGAGGAGCTGTGGTTCTGTATGAGGAGGTCGGGTATGTCAGAGAAGTATGTGAGGGTGGTGCAGGACATGTATGAGGACAGTGTGACGGCAGTGAAGTGTGCAGTGGGAACGACAGACTGGTTCAGGGTGAGGGTTGGACTACATTAAGGATCGGCCCTGAGCGGTTGACGGACGAGGTCATACACAAGTCTCCCTGGACTATGATGTTTGCGAATGATATTGTGATTTGTGGTGAGAGTAGTGAGCAGGTTGAGAAGAGTCTGGAGAGGTGGAGATATGCGCTGGAGAGAAGGGGAATGAAAGTCAGTAGGAGTAAGACAGAGTACATGTGTGTGAATGAGAGGAAGGGCAGTGGAGTGGTGCGGTTGCAGGGAGAAGAGGTGGAGAAGTTGGAGGAGTTCAGGTACCTGGGGTCAACAGTGCAAAGTAATGGCGAGTGTGTTAGAGAAGTGCAGGCAGGGTGGAGAAGAGTGGCAGGAGTGATTTGTGATAGAAGAGTATCTGCAAGAATGAAAGGGAAGGTTTATAAGACTGTGGTGAGACCTGCGATGTTGTATGGATTAGAGACAGTGGCATTGAGTAGAAGACAGAAGGTGGAGCTGGAGGTAGCAGAGCTGAAGATGTTGAGGTTTTCGTTGGGAGTGACGAGGACGGACAAGATTAGAAATGAGTTCATTAGAGGGACAGTGAATGTAGGATGTTTTGGTGACAAGGTGAGGGAGGCGAGATTGAGATGGTTTGGACATGTGCAGAGGAGGGACACGAATTATTTTGGTAGAAGAATGCTGAGGATGGAGCCACCAGGTAGGAGGAAAAGAGGAAGGCCAAGGATTAGGTTCATGGATGTGGTGAGGAAAGACATGCAGGTAGTTGGTGTAAAAGAGGCAGATGTAGAGGACAGGGTGGTGTGGAGACGGATGATCCGCTGTGGCGAACCCTAATAGGAGCAGCCGAAAGAAGAAGAAAATGGAATCAAGAAATGCAGCAAGCTAACAAACTTAAAAAGAAATTAAAATTATGCATTGGTGTACAAATGAAATCCACAACAGTGACTAAAAATGTAATCATTTACTGCTGCTGTTATTTGCTGCTTTTGGATTAAGCATTTTTTCGCTTTTGAATCCATCACTATGTAGCGAGCGAACTGATTGTGCAACCTGATACTCGCGAGTCACGACAAAACAGATCCAGTGCGACTGTCCTAAAGTTAAACAGTTTACACAATAGCACTTCAATAAACTATACCATTTTCACATGATGAGGATTCTACTTTATATACTATATTTGCTTGTCGTTCTGATGTTTTCAGCCTTAAATACACATACACACAATGTAATTCAATGATTTAAATGAACCAGAAAAAGCAAAATGTACTTGGCTTTGAGACCTTTATTTGAAGCAAGTGTATGACAATTACTACATTAATATTACTGAGAAATGTTTAAAAAGTCAGTAATATTAAAATGTAAAAAAAAAATAAAATAAATTAATAGGTCATACATTAGGAAGACCAATTTATACTACAGTTTGAAATACTTGAAATATAATACTTATAATAATACAATAAAACGCAATCATAATGAAGTTTTGCTAAGGGTTTTCAATTATTTTCACAGCATGAATGCAGCTTTATGGGTCACATGTTCTTGTTCAAAATTTAAAAAATATTTTTTTCTAATATAATAACTAATATAATACTTTCATTCAGTTCTATTCATTTTTATTTGTACAGTGCTTTTAACAATTAACATTGTCTCAAAGCAGCTTTACACAGATAATGTGGTGACTAAAAATTATTAAATTATTAAAGGTGCTCTTTATAAGTGTAAGTTTGTCCCTGATGAGCAAGCGTGTCAGTGGCGACTGTGGCAAGGAATAACTCCCTGAGATGGCATAAGGAAGAAACCTTGAGAGGATACAGACTCAAGAGGAAACCCATCCTTATTTGGGTTGCACCGAATGTCCATTTATTACAGATAAACAATGTTGAGTTGTGCATTGATGGTGATCAGATGAAAATTGTAGTCCTAAATCAGTGTAGCAGACTGTTGACTTTAACTACAGTCCAAATCCATCCTCAAAGCTCCCGTTTTTACTGTGAAAATTCATGAAACCACCCATGGCGTTAATGACTTTACATTAATGGCATTTGTCATGCACCCTTTTGGAGAGCAATTATCTTCTTTATATCAACTGAGTAGTTGAGGGTTAAGGGCCTTGCCCAGCATTGATACAAAGTCCAATGTCTTAACCTAGTATTATAATGTAAATATTTTATATATTATAGAAGTAGTACTAAAAAAATAAAAAAGATTAAAATACAATACAATACTAATATTAGTGCAAAATATCTCATTATTACTACATTTTATGGTTCACTAATAAGTAAATAAAAAATGATTAAATATTGACAAACATACAGCTGTTAATGAGCACACAAGTTTCACCACTGCTGAACAGAGATAATACTCGAAAGTTATGAAGAATTTGAACACTTTTTTAATAAAATGCCTGGGAATCCCTGCAGAATTTGGGAAATGCCTGTTGCTCCTACAACAACTCTGGGAGGAACTTTGAAGGACCAAAAAATCCTGGATCATATAAAATCATCAACAATAAAGTCCAGCTACCCTAACTGAGTAATCCATGTATAAAGAACAAACCATTGGGAAATTGTATAAGACCAATTCTGTCTAATTGTTAAATAAAATGTTTAATTGACAGTACGAACATTTAACTTCCTGATCCGCTTTTAACATCCTTTTCAGAAGTTTGTACTATGCTGAGAGTTGAACAAAGAGGCACAAAAATACAGAAATATATAATGCCTACTAAAATGTCTTTACCATGTTCTCTGAAATGGCTGTTTCAGCAAATCCTGATTGGAGACTTCATAAACCTATGAAAAACAAGATTGTATATAATTTAGTGATGAACGATTCATTATTGAGTGTCAGTTATTAAACATTGTAAAAGAATTATTAAAATTTAGAAAATATTCACGAAAATGCTTGCCAATTTGAAAATATTTCATAAGCAATGATTTTCTTTGTACTCATGAGATTTTGTTTATATTTGCACCATTAATTACTAAAACACTCAAAAGAATAAACTTATCTTATATGTGAAGGGTCTGGGGTTAAAGCAATCAGCCATTAGAGGGGCTCTGGGACATTTTAGAACTTTTTTATTCGCTGAGAGAATATCCAGGAAGATGCACATCTACATTTCGAAATCTCAATTCCAAAACACTCCATTCTCTTCAACAAGCACTTTACAGAAATTTCCCTCATGGTGGGACGAATAAAGGTATATCTTTATATACACTATTAATAAATAAAAAAGAAACAAGACACACATACAATTGAGGAAGAAAATAAAACTGAGAATTATCAAGCAAAATAACACACACCGCTTCAATGTACCAAGTCCCAATTTCACATAAAACAAAGCCTTTTTAAATTTTATTAAAGTTTGATAATATCCCCAGAACATCCTAGACCAGGCTTAATAATTTAAAATCATTACAAAAAATCATTACAGTGAAATATTACATCTCACGCAAATACTGTATGATGACTTCCGAAATCCTAAAAGTTGATAATACTGGTCATTTAGCTCTATTTATACACGGTAAACCACGTCCTATTAATATAAAGATTTTATCATTTTCTTTACATAAAAAAGAGAAAAGAAGAAAAAAATTGTTGTATCATAATGACACCATTGATCACCAGCCCCATTCTTGGAAAATAAAATGCTAGTAATAGATAAATAATCGATGTGATTCTCAGGGATACAGTTTCGGTTTTCGGGGACCAAAGCTTCAGATTCAGCCTCCCGGTCAAACCTCTGTTTGTCCGACGCAGCTCCACAACACAAAATACACTAACACGCGGGTAAATATGTATAAATAAATCCATTGGTATCAGGGTTGTAGATGGGGTGTAAATGTGTGCTTGTATGAATCCTGTGTGTTAAAGTGTGTGAGCTCCAACATTCCCGTAGCATTAAAAGGGAGATTGTGAAATGTGTAAATGTGAATGAAAGCCAGTGCTGCTGCTCCCAACTGTTACACACTTACACATGAGCTGACCTCATTATACATCTGTTTTACATTTTTACATTTACAAACAAACTCCTACTCTATCTAGCAATAAACATACTGATTAAATTACTTTATTACACACTACTTATTTGTTTTTTATTAAATACATGACTTGCTTTCCGTTAATAGCAGTTTAAAAATTAAGCTTAGAAACAATTAGATATTCTTGTGGATTTTCTAGTTGAAAAAAAAAAAGTGTTGGACTTTATCCATTAAGGAAATTGATTTACGTAAAGATATACATTACATATTAAGAAATGCTCAGTCCTTTACATTCTCAGTAAAGCTAAGCCACACATGCATGTTTCCACTACTGCCAGTTTCCATGGCATGTGCTGTGGATTTCAGCACAAACGCTGTGTGATGAACTAATTCCAAAAGAGGAACAATGTTAGACATTTATTACACCTCAGAATCTTCTCTTATAGAATTAATTTGTGCCATTAAAATGCACATAAACACAGATAATAGAAATAACTTGACATTTGTCCATCACAGTGATTTCTTTTTTAATTTTTAGTTCTTTTTTTAAAGTGAAACACTGATTGATTGCATGCTGATTGTTTACTGTAAATAGTGACGACTTTTTTTTTGCATAATATACAGAAATCAACACATTTCTATTTCTCTCTCACTCTACTGTACATATATATCACCATCTGAAAGAGATACACATTTCCCCATTGCTGTAATTCAGCCAGTGTGAGAAAAGCAGGTGCGACTGGGTGAATGAGGGGAGTGACTGAAGGGGAGGACCCAAATGCAGGATGCACACAGGGTTATGAACTTTAATACAAAAAAAGTAGAGCAAAGGCAAAAGAAAAAAGTCATAGTCAGTCAGTCAGTCATATTTATTTATAGAACACATTTAAAAACAACAGCTGTTGGCCAAAGTGCTGTACAGAATTTAAGCATATAACAAAATACAAAGGAGCAAAAACAAAGTCCAAAAACAGTCCAGGGTCTTAACACAAGTGAACAGGGCAATACAGGGAAGACAAAAGCAAAACCGAAAACACAGAGCAGAACAGAGATACTGTACCGGGAGGCGCGTGAAAGCGGCAAGATGGCGCCGACACGGAAGTGCGCGCCGCGAAACCGGAAGTGCGCGCTGCGAAACCGGAAGTGCGCGCTGCGAAACCGGAAAATCTTGACAGTGCACATTGAAGTGTCACACTGTCACCTCTTAGTCAGACATCAGTAGGACAGGATGGAGCTCGGTCATTTGATGATCTGTGAGTAAATGTTCTCTGTGGGTCTTTATGATAGTGGTTGTTAATATAGTGATTTATTTTAGTGGTTCTAACAAACGAGTTCAAAGTCCTGATATCTGGTTCTGTGTTATTATTTCTTATGATTAGAACCTAACAGTGCATGCTACTTTTTATCGTGTATTTAAATTCCACCAATGCATTTAATACAAAAAACAAACTTTTTTGTGATATTTCAGTACTCTATAAAGCAGTGACAGGCGGTGCATTTGGTACCTGGGCCTTCAGTGAGGACTTATCCGACTTAATCCACCTCTTAATACCACCACTATCACGTCGCAATTATAGAAACCATCACTACTATACATAAACGTATTATAACAACGTGGCATTACAGAGAGAGAGGCATTTAACATATAGAGGGTGAATACCATTTTACTAAAGCAAGAAACTCAGTTAAGACTCCAAACCTCTACATTACAACCTCAACTGTGCCACCAACATCATCTGGAGCAGTTCAGAAGCAATATTTACAAAAACATAAAAATGTAAATAAAATACAACCTACTGAACAGAGATGAAGACTCATAATTAGCTTCAGGGTTGGCCAACCTAGCAACCTCTCCTAACGATGTCTAGCTTTTCTTCAAAACGAATTTTTATGTATGTCCGAGACCAAATCAATTTCTCTTCCTCCGTAGGCATAAACAAGTCTAACTCTGATGTATTCATGTGCAGCGCTACACACATGTTTTGCCAGTCGAACTTGGCTGTAACACTTTTCCTCTGACCAACCAATCAGAGGACGGAAATATGCTGACGCTGTGAGGCAAATCTGAAATTTGATTGGTTAAAGAAACAGACCTGTTGCTAATATTCTCTATGGCCAAAGAGCCAGCAGTACAGACTTTGAAGGTCCTGGGCAGATTAGATTGACATGTCAGCACATATAGGCTAAAATCTGATTGGACAAAAAAAAATCTAAAATCTACATACACGTACTAGAAGCAGTGCAGCCAAGAGATACGCTACAAAATGAAGGGAATAAACTGTTAGGAATAAATTAATACAATTTCATGAAACACATATTAGAATTTAGGTTGTAAATGTAGGTCAGTGCTTCTGATAGTGTTTAGGCCAGCAGAGAAGGCTTTGCTGGCCCTGACCGCCCATCAGTGCTATAAATTGGAGACCATTACTGTTGTAATTATAATATGAAACAGTAGGTAACCTGGTACCAGACCATGTTAAATAGAATGAATCTTATAGCTTGATCATTTGATAAAAAATGTAATGTTAAAAGGGAAAATGCATAATGGTTGGCTGTGAGCACGGGTTTTGAGTGTCACTGCTTTAAAATACTCTGCCGGAAACCATCGTTTTCAGTGCAACCTAGGCCATATTTCTCCTGGGTGTATGTATAATTTTCCTCATTTCCCATTTTCTCGGCTCTCTTTGAGAACCGGGACTCAAAAAATGGGTCGATATTACAAGAGTTAGAAAGAGCAGGAAAATATGGTGAAAAAAATCCAGTAAAAAAATGCAATGTAAAAATTTATCCTCAAATAACTTCTTCTGAGTAAATATTTTCCCCCCAAAAAAAAATCTTAAAAGTTTGAGTTTAAAAAATGTCTGAATACACAGTCAAGCTTACACAACACACAGGCCAAGCAGCAACAAACACTAAGCTAAGAAATTGGAAAATGAGACGTTGTATGTGCACAGTGGAAACTGGATGCAGGCGGCAACGTCGACACTGAACATATGGAGTCAGCATGAGGGAGTAAATCATGTTGACATCAAATAGCAAGTCCATATTCTTTTAGAACTTGTCTGGTGAACTGGGTTTTGTTGCTATTTAAAAAGCTGGATTATAAAAAAAATAAATTCAGGTCAGACATCAGGACACTACAAATGAGCCTCTATTACATGTTATGGTTTCATTTTATGGCTTAGAACGAACACTGTGCATTCTGTCTTCGATCTGTAACACTTGACTGGTGAAACAGTAAAAAGTATTGGGCACCCAAAGCGCAATAATATACATGGAGTGCAAATGCTAGCCTACATCTTGTCCAACCCTCCTGTAGCACAAATTGACCAGTCAGAGTGCCCATGTTGCCCCCTGTCAACACAGCACCTACAGATCAGTATTTCTTTGGCTCCAGGATTACCATAATGCTATTGACCCTCCCCAAAACTTAGGGTATTGATGACTTCAAAACTGCACTTTCCATATTTCAAACTAACAAATTTGTGACTGTCTGGGAGGAAAGGGGATTCTGGGTGCTAAAGCTTAGAAGCTGGAATTTAAAAAATTGAAACTTTAAAAAGATTTTTCGATCATTTATTATTATTATTATTATTATTATTATTATTATTTTTATTATTATCATTAATCACTACACTGTCACCAGAATGTCCACTTGATAAACGAACCTGAAGCTGTTAGAACACAAAGTAATGACTTTTTAGACCTTCATTTAAAGTGTGCATACAGTGCATTATATAGAGCCAATCAGCCCTGACTAAATATTCATCTTGTAATAATATAGTCTAATAATAATACAAAAGAAATAACCTGAATTTAAGAGCTACTGTTGTTTGGAATAGAAAAATGTGTATTTATGTTTAAAAAAGGAACAAACACGCTTAATAAATACTGGTGTTTGGAATTTGTTACTGTAATACTTGTACATGAGAACAGAAATAAAATGGATGAAAAACACAATCAAATTGATTATTTTTATTATTAAAACATAATTAAAAAACAAAGCTATAATTTTAATGTTAAAATATACATTATAGAAGCACCTAAAGAGTTTGAACAAAATTAAAGAAAAAATCTAAACAAAAAATATGTAAAAAAACAAAAGAAAAACCCTTAAACAGACATATATATCCATATTAAAATATACTGTGCCAGTGAACTAGTAAACCTCCAGTTTTACCCAATGTAAAAGATAGAAAGTAAAGATACTTTATATTCCTCCTTTGACATCCCTACCAGAATTTCATAAAATACAAATATTTGAAATAAGCAAAAAATAAAACACAATATGTCCCATACGCCATGTTCTTTAGCTGTTTCAACTTTCAGTTTCTGATTGGAAAACCTTAAGACTTTTTACATGGATCTATGGGGGAAAAGAAAGTTTATAAAGTTTAGTCCAAAATGTTTAACAGCAGTGATTATTATTATTATTTTCTTTTACTTTTGCACTGAAACATAAACACATTATAAACAAAAGAAAACATGACCATGACAAATAAAGGATATTTTGTTGAAAGCCTGTCACCTGCCTTGAATTCCTTTTATTTTTCCTGAGCATCAAGCTTTCAACAGAGGGCTTAAGGAGTTCTTTTGTTTCCCACCTGTGTACCACATTGTTTTCTCCTTGGTTTCTCTTTGGTTTGTCTTTTCAATGTCAGCATAAGTCACATCACTAATGGCAAAATCTATATATAAAACAAAAATATACAAAGCTTTTTACAGAGTTTTTTCACTCTTCATATTTGTGTCAAAATTCTGTAGCAAAGCTCTAAAAAAAAAAAAAGAAAAAATCACATTTTAAAATACAGTCTCAAATCATTGGTACAAATCTTGGAAGATGTCAGATGAAAGTTGCTGTGCTGTTATCTTTTGTATATTTAATTAAAATGCATTTATAACAAAATATACTGCAGGTATTTCAACTGATGTTAACTAAACTTGAAAACTAGGCAAACACGTCAAAAATGAATTTATGGCTATAAAATGTTTTTTTTTGGAATAAAAAAATCAGTGGTTAAAGAGTTTGCTGCAGCCAGCTACTTCCCACCATCCTGCAGCAATGTCTAAACGTCATTGGTTTGATACAGAAATGGTAATAATAGAATTTTAATAATCTTTTTACTAACTTCTGCCATATTGCTGAATATAATGTAAATATAGTGCCGATATCTCTGTTTGCTTAAGTAATCTATTGTCTGTAGATATTTTGAATACTTTTTGAGCTTATACTATATTCATCTGTGTTCTGCTTCAGTTCTGAATATACAGTGCCAGCTCTTTTACTGCTCTTTCCTAGTTTTTGCATTTAATGAATATTAAATAAATATTGTTTAATTTATATGAACACTCAACATTTTCACATCTACTGTATATTTCCCTCCATTACATTCTATAAGTTTAGTTACTGAATGATTCATAGCAGAAGTAATCAAAAATGTTTAAAATGGTTAAATCAAATCATTTAAAAAGTCAATAAAAAAAAAAGAATGAAATCAAGTTTTCAGGGAAGAAAAATGTAAAGAATTTTGTCCCATATTGTTTTCTTTTTTGTTTTCTTTTTTGTTTTCTTTTTTTTTTTTTTTTTTTAGTGTTAGCATAAGTCACATTACTTGGTCCAACATCAGCATCTATAAAAGATTATAGATGCAGCATTATTTATAGTTTTATATTTTTCCCGTTCTTTACATTTGTCTATAAGTTATTCTCGAATTCTTAAAAAAATTGTTTTACTAAAGCCAGCTTCAGCAATTTAAAGAATTTCAGCTAATTTCTCGACATTATGCTATAATATATATATTTTTATTGTAGATAACAGATTTTTATTCAGCTGCAAGTAAGAACTGGATGATTTTCCCAAAAACCTTAAATTATAGTATAATGGAGCATTCCAGCTTCCTGGTAAATTCTAACCATGACAGATGGCAAGTTATCAACCAAAACATTACAGTGTGCAAAAGCATAGACACATCTGCAAACATGCAGCAAAAGCTCTGTTGTATACAGACAGTCTTTATTTCCTCAAGAAATTACTTTGGTGATTAAGAAGTTCAAGTTGTGTAGGGAAGCTATTGCTATGTGACTGCTGTATCACAGCAATTCCATCTGTATCATCTTATTTAAAAAGTAGTGCATTACAATGATTACACATCTTATTGAAATACAATTATTGAAAAGTAAAATCACATCACCTGAACTACTGGCAAAATGATCTGACATTATGTTTATCAAGTTATCTTATCATGTTGTTTCTGGTTTCTAATAAGACCCTGTGAATAGGGTATATTGCTGGTTCCAGCTACAGAACATTTAGAAAATATTAAAATAAAACAACAAAATCTCTTGATATTTTATGTTGGCTCTAGTGCAGCTTAAGTCAACAGAGTAAAGCAGTGATACAAGTTAAAGTATTAAAATATTTGGTGATATGAGAAACGTTTTACATTAAGTGACTTATTGTGCTATAGACTCAAATAACTGACAATCATACCTTTCGTCTGGATGTAACACAACAGCAGGATCAGTAAGATTATTATGATGACAAACACACAAGACAGACTCAGTCCTACAATTGCAACAGTGGATAAAGGAGCTGAAACTAAGGAAAGAGGAGAAACTGAATATTTGTTTAAACACTACAACATGAAACCATAATGTTACAAATCGAATTCAAGTAAGAATAAATGGTTTCTTTACCTTTTACTGTAATCCAGCTTTTCGGTGACTCTCCTCTCTCTGGGTGTTTACAGTGGTAGAAACCTTCATCTGAATTTGAGATGCTATTGATGGTCATCTCTCGTCTAGCCTGGTTCTGGATGATAGAACCTTTATTATAGAAATAAACACCAGAGACTGAGATCTTTGAGTCACGATGTAAACAGCGTAAAGTCAGAGGAGTTCCCTCAGTTACAGGACGGACAGGACTTTCCAGGATCACATCACCACCTGTGTTAAAGAGAAAGAACAACCGAAAAATATGATTCTAGCATACAGACCTCTATTAATATGTTCTATGTGATGTGAATTAATGACCTCAATGCCATATTTATGACTAAAATGAAAAAAGAAAATTTTACTCTATTCTCTCAATTACAAGTATTCATTTTCTATTTTTTATCTGGTATGTTTGTAGCTATAATATCATGTTCTAGGCTAAATATATTATCTGAGAATTTACCTGAGACAAATGTGCAAAGGTTTGATGTTTCATATTGTTTATTGGATTACCAATGAATATTTAAATAATAAAGACCTTCTTGTATATGCCTGCTGGCCATATCTACATATCTATCAAGGATACAGTTTACTGGCTAGCTAAAACATAATACCACTACATTTATTTTTCTTCTATTCATTAAGCTATGTCATAGACAATGCTATGCGAAAGCTCATGTAAAATGTACTGAGGCAAAGTGGAAAAGTATTTATGTTTGGAAACCATGGACAACATGTCTTCCAGAATAAATTGGAAAGAGACTATCTGACTTGTTATCAATGCTTAGTTAATAAATCTGCATCTCCTATCATATGGAAGTGCATTAGTGCCTGTTTAACATGGAGTTTACCTGTTTGGGAATGCTCTATCAATTCTAAATGGTATATAAAGGTTTTAGACCAAAACATTTTTCCATCCAAAACATATATATTTTTTCAGGGAATGCCTTACATATTTGAGCAAGACAATGCATATATTACAATAGCATGACTTTATAATAGAAGATTACTGCAGTACAGGCATTTCAGCATTTGAAAAAAATCATCATGAAACAAAATAAACAAACAAACAAAAAAAAACAATAAAGGACACCCAGAACCAGCAGCTAGAATCCTGAAGACACATACAGTCTTCTTCTTCTTCTTTCGGCTGCTCCCATTAGGGGTCGCCACAGCGGATCATCCGTCTCCATACCACCCTGTCCTCTACATCTGCCTCTTTTACACCAACTACCTGCATGTCTTCCCTCACCACATCCATGAACCTCCTTCTTGGCCTTCCTCTTTTCCTCCTACCTGGTGGCTCCATCCTCAGCATTCTTCTACCAATATAATTCATGTCCCTCCTCTGCACATGTCCAAACCATCTCAATCTCGCCTCCCTCACCTTGTCACCAAAACATCCTACATGCGCTGTCCCTCTAATAAACTCATTTCTAATCTTATCCATCCTCGTCACTCCCAACGAAAACCTCAACATCTTCAGCTCTGCTACCTCCAGCTCCACCTCCTGTCTTTTACTCAATGCCACTGTCTCTAAACCATACAACATCGCAGGTCTCACCACAGTCCTATAAACTTTTCCTTTCAATTTTGCAGATACCCTACTATCACAAATCACTCCTGTCACTCTTCTCCACCCACTCCACCCTGCCTGCACTCTTTTCTTCACTTCTCTAACACACTCTCCATTACTTTGCACTGTTGACCCCAGGTACCTGAATTCCTCCACCTTCTGAAGCTCTTCTCCCTGCAACCGCACCACTCCACTGCCCTCCCTCTCATTCACACACATGTATTCTGTCTTACTCCTACTGAGTTTCATTCCCCTTCTCTCCAGCGCATATCTCCACCTCTCCAGGCTCTTCTCAACCTGCTCCCTACTCTCACAACAAATCACAATATCATCCGCAAACATCATAGTCCAGGGAGACTCCTGTCTGACCTCGTCCGTCAACCTGTCCATCACCACTGCAAACAGGAAAGGGCTCAGGGCCGATCCTTGATGCAGTCCAACCTTCACTCTAAACCAGTCTGTCGTACCTACTGCACACTTCACTGCCGTCACACTGTCCTCATACATGTCCTGCACCACCCTCACATACTTCTCTGACACACCTGACTTCCTCATACAATACCATAACTCCTCTCTTGGCACCCTGTCGTACGCCTTCTCTAAATCCACAAATACACAATGCAATTCCTTCTGTCCTTCTCTATACTTCTCCATCAACATTCTCAAAGCAAATAAGGCATCTGTGGTGCTCTTTCTCGGCATGAAACCATACTGTTGCTCACAGATGGTCACCTCTTCTCTCAGCCTGGCTTCCACTACTCTTTCCCATAACTTCATGGTGTGACTGATCAACTTAATACCCCTGTAGTTACTGCAGGTCTGCACATCTCCTTTATGCTTAAAGATCGGTACCAGCACACTTCTTCTCCATTCCTCAGGCATCTTCTCACCTTCCAAAATCCTGTTAAACAATCTGGTCAAAAACTCCACTGCCATCTCTCCTAAACATCTCCACGCTTCTACCGGTATGTCATCTGGTCCAACCGACTTTCCACTCTTCATCCTCTTAATCGCTGCTCTTACTTCCTCCTTACTAATCCTATCTACATCCTGCTTCACCAACTCCACATCATCCAACCTTCTCTCTCTCTGATTTTCCTCATTCATCAGCTGCTCAAAATACTCCCTCCACCTTCTCAACACACTCTCCTCACTAGTCAACACATTTCCCTCTCCATCCTTTACTGCTCTAACTTGCAGTACATCCTTTCCAGCTCGGTCCCTCTGCCTGGCCAATCTGTACAAATCCTTTTCTCCTTCCTTAGTGTCCAACCTCTCATACAGCTCCTCATATGCCTTTTCCTTGGCTTTCGCCACATCCCTCTTAACCTGCTGCCGCATCTCCTTGTACTCCTGCCTACTTTTCTCATCACTCTGTCTATCCCACTTCTGTTTTGCCAACCTCTTTCTCCTTATGCTCTCCTGCACTTCCTCATTCCACCACCACGTCTCCTTGTCTTCCTTTCTATTTCCAGATGTCACACCAAGTACTTTTCTAGCTGCCTCCCTCATCACTCCTGCAGTAGTTGCCCAATCATCCAACACCTCCTTAACACCACTGAGCCTCTCTCTGACCTCTTCCCTGAACCTCACACTACACTCTTCCTCCTTCAGTTTCCACCATCTTATTCTTCTTTCAGTCCTCGCTCTCCTCCTCTTCTTCTTCGCCTCCAAAACCATCCTACAGACCACCATCCTATGCTGTCTAGCTACACAGTCCCCTGCCAACACCTTACAGTCTCCAATCTCCTTCAGGTTGCATCTCCTGCATAGCACATAGTCCACCTGTGTGCACCTTCCTCCACTCTTATACGTCACCCTATGATCCTCCTTCTTCTTAAAATAAGTGTTCACCACTGCCATTTCCATCCTTTTAGCAAAATCTACCACCATCTGCCCTTCCACATTCCTCTCCTTAACACCATACCTACCCATCACCTCCTCGTCACCTCTGTTCCCTTCACCTACATGCCCATTAAAGTCCGCCCCAATCACCAACCGTTCTTTCCTAGGTACACCATCTACCACTTCATCTAATTCACTCCAGAATCTTTCCTTCTCCTCCATCTCACAGCCAACTTGTGGAGCATAGGCACTGATGACATTTATCATCATCCCTTCAACTTCCACCTTCACGATCATCACCCTATCAGAAACTCTCTTCACCTCCACTACACTCTTACTGTACTCTTCCTTCAGAATCACCCCTACACCATTTCTCTTTCCATCCACACCATGATAAAACAGTTTAAATCCACCTCCAATGTTCCTGGCCTTACTCCCTTTCCACTTGGTCTCCTGAACACACAGCATATCTACCTTTCTCCTCTCCATCATATCAGCTACTTCTCTCCCTTTACCCGTCATAGTACCAACATTTAAAGTACCAACCCTAACCTCCACTCTCCTACACTGCTCCTTTTCCTGCCGTCTCTGTAGACGTCTTCCTCCTCTCCTTCTCCTCCTTCGGCCAACAGTAGCCCAATTTCCACCGGTACCCTGTCGGCTAACGATACCTGTGGCGGTCGTTGTTAACCCGGGCCTCGACCGATCCGGTATGAAATTCTCATTTGTGATCCGCATATTTGATTTGGCGCATGTTTTACGCTGGATGCCCTTCCTAACGCAACCCTCCCCATTTACCCGGGCTTGGGACCGGCACTAAGAATGCACTGGCTTGTGCCTCCCTAATGGCTGGGTTCCTGAAGACACATACAGTATGGAACAATATTCCTCTCCCAAAATGTCATCAAACTGGTCTACTCAGCACCCAGTGGGACACATGGACCTGTTCCAACTTTTTAAAATCCCTGTTCCAGCCATCAAATTCACAAATGTTGTCCTTAAACTGGTATTCTCAGTTTAAACATTTCATAGGGTTTTTGTTTGCTTGTTTTATTGGGAATAGAATATTGATTTATGAGATTTGCAAATAATCTTATTCTGTTTTTTTATTTAAATTTTGCACAGTATCCCAACTATTTCGGAATTGGTGTTATAATTAAATACTACTGATGAGAAGTGATAAAGACTCACTGTGTACTGTGATGTTGACAGAATCACTGCGTTCTCCAGATTCAGACTGACACCAGTAAACTCCAGTGTGTGATGGAGAGAGGGAGCTGATGTTACATGTAGATCCTGAAATTGATGAACAATTGAACAGCTCATTTTGTGTGTGTCCTCTCACTGTCCATCCAGTAGAGTCTCTCTGGTCCTCACAGCTCAGTGAGAGAGAGTCATCAGTAAAGTGTTGAGTTCTGTTGGGATTGATGATCAGAGACACTGGAGGAGATTCACCTGTTAATAAATATTATTATATTAAAGTACTGTATATAAAAATATATTCACATTTATTTTGTAAAAAAGAAAAAAACATTCTGTATTATACATTTTTTTTATCATACTGTAATATACATGTCTTCACTTATCAGAGTTGGGAAGTAATGAAGTATAAATACTTAATTACTGTACTTAAGTAGATTTTTCTGGTATCACTTCTTAACTTTATCTCTTTATTTTTTGGGACAACTTTTTACTTTTACTCATTACATTTTTACACAAATATCTGTACTTTCTACATCTTACATTTTCAAAACAGGCTCATTACTTTACTTTTCTTCTCACTGCGCACTCTTTTCAGCCCATCAACATATTTCCTGTAGTTGTGCGGCTTTTTCAATCTACCACTGGTTTATCATTTCCTGGCTCTCACACACACACACACACACACACCACAGATGTAGACTAGTTTACGAAGCAAAAAACTAGCAAATAAGAAGCTTCTTGTGGCATTTTCCTTATAATGCCAAACTGAACTCAAATTATTGTTTTTTTTTTTATCATGCAGATAATAGAAAAACATCATTCGAATCTGTAAAGGGTCTACTTTTATTTGTATTCCCTCATAATAACAACAGAATGCTGTGCTTTTGAAAAATAAAGAAAACAGGCAGGGGGCGCTCTCTGCCATCTGTTATCTCCCTCCACAAACACATAAATTAAACAACCTGAATCCTAGTGAATAATTGCCTTACAGACATAATAAATATATGTATAGAAAACTCTAACTGTCTTTTACATAAACCAGTTCACATTGAAAACCGCTAAAATCGATATGAAATTTAGAAGTGGTACAGTTTCTCCGGTATCACCTCGTTAACTGTCTGTGTGGAAACATAGCAAAAGTTCCCTTTGGTGTCCTAATGTTTTATGTAATTTAAAACACTATAATTACTTTAAAACATTAACAAGAACATTTTGTCTTAATGCTCTATGTTGAGTTTGGTTTTAATGATAAACATACATTTGCATAAAGCGTCCATATTTCTCCATGTCCATGTTACTTAGAGTATTATAAACATGATAACATATGATACACACAACATATGTGGTACATTTAGAACATCTAGAAATGTGATATAAAGTTGCGATTAAATATTTTAATCGATTACAGACCTAATATTAATATGATGTGCGGTCCAGTTACCAGCATGACAATAAAACAGGCAGTAGTAATGGCTACTTTTTACTTAAGTACATGTTGGAGTCCAAAATTCTTTTACCTGAGTATTTTAAAACATGAATATCTATACTTCTATTTAAGTGAAGGATGTGTGTCCTTTTGACACCTCTGCTTATTATTGTATGCTGTACACACATACATATACACACACCCCTCATTCTTTCTGATTCTGCAGTTTTTACACACTTAGTGGATCAGTTTAAACGTTTTAGACCTCCTCTTCCCTACTCATCATATACTGAAGCTACTGTGGTGAATATATTTGTTCTCTGTATGTAGGTGTCAAAATATAACTTACTGTGTGGTTCTACTGTAACTTGTTCTGTGCAATGCAGTCAAAAACTCACCAGTTATATTTACCCAGAGTGCATCACTGTAGTGTGTGTAGTAGACTGGATTTTCTCTTCCAGCTCTGCATCTGTACTGACCTCCATCAGAGACACTGACTGATCTGATGAAGTAGTGATTTGTTTCAGTCTCAGTGTCACGACTCTGTGTGTCTTTCATCCAGTAAAACTTCCATCCAGCAGACTGCAGCTTCAGTGTACAGTACAGAGTCACTGAGTTTCCTGTCAGTGCAGCTCCTTTAAGATCTGATGTGAGCTCAGGTTTAGGTTTTTCTGTTAGACATCAAATATAGAAAGATTTGAAAACATGAAGTGGTATTTACTACACTAGTTACCTCTACAGTAGAACAGTAATATGCTCTCTATGTGATGATGAAAAACAACTAATGTCTATTTTAAAACTGTTTTAGAATTTTTATTGACATGAAACTGAAGATAGGAATATTAAATGTAATGATTCACTGTGAATAAAGTGAAGGTTTATAAAATAACTGCGGTGATATAGAGCTCTAATCTTTCTATACTATATTTATTTTGTTGTATTTATTACAATACATTTTAATAGGTATATAGAGTAAATATTTTATAGAGAAATTTTGGAGAATTGGAAGACAAAATCATCACTAAAAGACTAAAATGGAAATGTTTAAATATTGTCGTGTGTGTGTGTGTGTGTGGCTTAGGTTAATTTTTATTTTAAATATGTTAAATATTTAATATTAGATAATCTTTTTAATATTCTGTTTATTTTTTTATTGAAATAACCATTACATTGAGATACTGTAAAAGGACCATGATGCATTTTTTGTCCCATGTGAAAAATCCATTTAAGACAATTTGTGAGATAAAACTCACTCACCTGATACAGTCAGTGTAAAAGCATCACTGATCTGTGTGTATTTTGTGTCAGATGAATGAGTTCCTTTACAGCTGTATGGACCTTCATCAGAGGCTTCAACATCAGTGATTGTGTAGGTCTTCTTTCCTGCAGCATCTCTTAGTCTTTCATTAATTCTATACCAGTGGTAGTTCCAGGATTCTCCAGTCTGTATGTCACATGTGAGAGTGACAGTTTCCCCAATGAACACATTCACAGCTGGGTGTATTTTCACTACAGGCTTTGGTCTCGCTATACAAAGATAATAAAACATTTAGCACAAATAGTATCTGCAAACATGATGCAAGTGTGTGTGTGTGTATGTATATATATATATATATATATATATATATATATATATATATATATATATATATATATATATATATATATAATATCAAATCTAGCCATCTTTTGGTAAATATTGTAATATTGCTCTGGTGTAAAGTACTTCACATAAAACATAACAGGTACTAATTTTACACAAAATTGCTAGGAAAATTGTGCAATTAAAGGGGGGATTCAAACCATTTCTACATATTAAATTCCGAAGAGTAATCAAGATCATGTAACTAATTCAAGAAGCCTAAACAGTGTAAATGACTATAACGTCATAATAAACATTTCTACAGTTTAATGTCTTAAGAATGGAGAACTGACTCAAACGTAATGTAATTTTTAATTGAAATGAATATATGCAAAATGTCTCACCTCTGACTGAAACCCAGGTTTTTGGTGACTCTCCTCTCTCTGGGTCTTTACAATAGTAGAAACCTTTATCTGACTTTGAGACACTACTGATGGTCATCTCCCCTGCAGTCAGGTCCTGGACGATCGAGTCATTTTTATAGAAATTAGCACCTGAGCCCGAGATGTTTGTGTTGCGATATAAACAGCGTAAAATCAGAGGATTTTCCTCAGTCACAGGATGGACAGGACTGTCAAGTATTACTTCACCATCTGTAGGAAAGAGAACAAAGCAATACAAAGAGATACACTTAATATTCACTACATAATACACTAAATTCACAAACATATACCTTTAAGTGTACAACCTTAAATACAATGAACACTAAAGTTTAAAATGCTTTCAGTTTCTGATCATGTGCAGATAAACGTGTGTAGCATGTTTAAAGTGCAGCAGAAAGAGGAAAAGTGTAATTGTTGTGCAAAATCAATTCTAGTTACAGACCACAATATACATTTCCTTTTTTTTAGAACTGCAAATCATTTAATGCTCATGTGGAATTTACAAATAAAAAAAAAAGTGGATTTACATTGCATAATTATTATTATGAATATAAATATCTCTTATTTTGATATGTATTATATCATAAATCTAAACAAACATATATAATCTATTGATGTATTATACATAATTATATCTATAATATATTATACAGTACCTTAAAGCTTTCATCATTTTCTCAGTATTGGAAATATATAAATTATACAATTATGATAATTATGATGTAATGACTGAAAGAGGAAAAAAAATAACTGTAAAAGCTGAAGAGCGTAACCTAAGTAAAATAATGTTATTATTTCAGTAAAATTTCCAGAAGTCCCTCATTCACTTTTAGAGATTAGGTTTTACTGCAGTGCTGCCAATTACAGATTACTATATTAGTTTTCATGTTTTTCTTTCTTTTTATAAGTAAGGTATTATATATTTTAGGAGATGCAAAAGAAAAAATTATTTTAAGAAATGCAACTAAGGTATCAAGTAATTTCTTTTAATATAAATTACAGTTTCGTTTTTTTTTTTATGTTAGTCGGGTTTATGTATTAAATTCTACTGATGAAAAGTGATAAAGACTCACTGTGTACTGTGATGTTGACTGAATCACTGCGTTCTCCAGATTCAGACTCACACCAGTAAACTCCAGTGTGTGATGGAGAGAGGGAGCTGATGTTACATGTAGATCCTGAAACTGATGAACAATCAAACCATGTCTCATTGTGTGTGTATCTTCTCACTGTCCATCCAGTAGAGTTTCTCTGGTCCTCACAGCTCAGTGAAAGAGAGGCAGCAGTAAAGTGTTGAGATCTGCTGGGATTGATGATCAGAGACACTGAAGGCGATTCACCTGTTTATAATAAAATGTATACTTTTATTTTTTAATATACAGCAATATTATATTAACATTTATTTTGGTACAATATTTAGTGGTTCAGAATAGAAGTGCAAAATGTTAAACATTAATTCATTTTCATGTATGGAATAAGTTCTGTGTATGAACAACTATGTTCCATGTAGCTGTGTAACTATAACTTACTGTGTTACTACTACTACTGTGCAATGGAGTCACACTCACCAGTGACGTTTACCCAGAATGCATCACTGTAGTGTGTGTAGTAGACTGGGTTTCCTCTTCCAGCTCTGCATCTGTACCCACCTCCATCAGAGACATTAACTGATCTGATGGTGTAGGAGTGTGTTTCAGTCTCAGACTCTTGGCTCTGTTCAACTTTGATCCAGTAAAACTTCCATCCCACAGACTGCTCCTTTACTGTACAGTACAGAGTCACTGAGTTTCCTGTCAGGGCAGGACCTTTAAGGTCTGATGTGAGTTCAGGTTTAGGTTTTGCTGTTAGAGACAAAAAAAACATAAATATTTAAATTTACTGTACTAGCCAACTACTGAATATGGAGTGGAAATATTTTTGTTTGTCTCTCAGATGATTCTGGTCTCAGCTAAACAATTAGGCCTACATATTTTTTATATTATTATATGTTACTGAGTAAGCACAAAAAATCAATAATTTGCTTAAAATGTAAACAGACCAAAGATTAATATAATTGCAGGTCATTTATGATATGTTTGAAGAAAATATGATTTTCACAATAAGCATAAATAAATACAACTATTTACACAAGTGAATGTATTTATTGATGAACACATTCACATGCGTTCTTTTGATTTACATTACTCTTTAATTGGAGGTTATTCAAATGACATTTTCCACATCCATTTAAGTGATTATAATAGAAATTAAGTAGCTTTTAATTGTTTAGAGCATACATTATGGATATGATTCTCATTGTTTTTCATGCTTTTTGTAAAATTCTCTTGTCTAATCTCAAAGATATTACTACTTTAAGGGAGCTTTTTCTATTACTTTTGTTCCTGCAGAACACTTTCCATTTCAAATATAATACTTTTTTCTACATCCTTTACCTCCTCACCAGGGTTTGTAAAAAAAAAAAAAAAAGGTTTAATAGTGAACAAATTTGTTGTCTGTATTAAAGCTTCTGTTAACTGTGTCATTCTTAGAAATTGGCAAACCAATCGCATTTGTATATTAGGTGGTTCAAAGCAGTTTAGTACAGATCAGATCTCTGCAATGCTCACTTTAAATGCAATATAAATTAACCTGTTAATTTAAAATAAAGTGAAAGTGGAAAGTAAGAGCAGACAAGAGAGCGATACAATTATTATAATAAGATTTTGTTCCTAATACAATAAAATTTGGAACAAACTCTAAAACTAGTGAAAACTTTAATAAATAGTATAAAAGTAATCTAAAAGTAATCTAACAGTATAAAAGTGTCGCCTAATTATATTGTAACCATTTAGAAGGCACTGTATTTAAAAATCTTTTTCACTCTTTTAAAAGGTACGGATCTTTACTGTGAAGTCACAACAGTTATCTTATTTCAGACATGTGGAATCAAGAGAGTAGGGTCAGCTGGATTATTAGGTGAATAATTTTTTTTTTTTTTTTTACAACAAAACAAGTAATTAAATGTAAAATGATTGTTGATGTTTCTCCAGTCAGAATCAGCTTTTTAAATCAATATAATGACAACAACAGTACATAATAACAGTATATCTGGAACAAATCTGAAAGATTAAATGAGTGATATTCTCTACAGAGATCACTAATAAATTAATGAAAGACATAATAACAAAATGTATTTGCAAACTCACCAGACACCCAAAGTCCAACAGGATCACTCATCTTTGAGCTCTGATAGCCATCTCTTAACCCTCTGCACATGTACATTCCACTGTTATAGTCAACAATGAATCTAATGCTGAATTGGTAACCCCCATTGAAGGGTTCATAAAATCTGCTAGAGAACCAGGTGTATGTCCAATGAGTGTCTCCTCCTGTTTGCATTTCACACCTGAATGTCACTTTCTCTTTTCTGAACACCCGTGTATCAGGTTTTATAATCACCACAGGTTTAGGACTCTCTGGGGGAAAAATAAAAACTTTTTAATCAACTCATAACACCATTATTTATATGATTAGCAATTTGTTAATCTGGCATATAATCAGTTTATCATTCACTGCTACTGAAGTAAATGTAGATCTCAATGTGAAACACTGACTCAATAAATCAAGTTCTGTTCTAAAAAAAGTTATTTTTCTGTAGTTTTTTTTTTATTATTGATTCATTTCTTTAGAAATTTGTTTATTATTGGGGAAGGTGCAGGTAGGACATATTGGAGACTAGTTAAGAGAAATGCAATTAAGATGGTTTGGTCATGTGCAGAGGAGGGACATGGGGTATATCAGTAGGAGAATGCTGAGGATGGAGCCAGGAGGAAAGGAGGAAGGCCAAGGAGGAGGTTTATGCATGTGGTGAGGGAAGATTGGTTTAAAAGAGGTAGATGTAGAGGACAAGGTGGTATGGAGATGGATGATCCGCCGTAGCAACCCCGAACGGGAGTAGTCGAAAGAAGGAAAGGAAGACTATTGATTCATATCTAAATTAATGAGTATTTTATTACCTGACTTTTTTATGAACAATAATGCTAGAAATAACCAAAAATATAATGTGATCACACTTCTAACATATAGAATAAATAAATGAAAGAAAATTCTGACCTACACATGGTGGCAGAACCCCCACCCCCAACACACACGCACACAAACACACACACACACACACACACGTTTTCAGTTTATAACTCCTCATACACATTCTCCAATCTCATAATCTTTCAGATCCTACAGTCTCTTACACTCAGTGGTTCAGTAAAATTAAGTTTGACCCTCATCCTTTAAACTCATACACACTCAGGCAGATCAGATAAAGATTATGTTAAAATTTCTAAAGCACTTTTAATGCTTAAAGAGCGTTAAAGTTTTAGGTGACATTTTCTACAAAATGAGTGTTGTGCCACTTGCTTTCCAGCTCATACCACACCAGTCCTGCTCAGCTGTTTATCACACTGTCTCTACTTATTTTCAAATAATAATAATAAAATGATTTCTCTGTATGTAAATTATATGATTTAATTATATGATTCGGCTTAACAGAACATCTTGTACTCACCAGTAACATTTACCCAGAGTGCATCACTGTAGTGTGTGTAGTAGACTGGGTTTCCTCTTCCAGCTCTGCATCTGTACTGACCTCCATCAGAGATGTTGACTGAGCTGATGGTGTAGGAGTGTGTTTCAGTCTCAGTCTCGTGAGTCTGTGTATCTTTAATCCAGTAAAACTTCCATCCAGCAGACTGCAGCTTCAGTGTACAGTACAGAGTCACTGAGTTTCCTGTCAGTACGTCTCCTTTAAGGTCTGATGTGAGTTTAGGTTTGTCTGATGTAAAATATGAATAGAAAGTGAAGTAGTCTTTGTTAGACTAAACAAAACAGTAATATTTCCTCTATAATGTCGTCAAATGACAGATTGGAAGCTAAAGTCTCGGGCAACAGTGAAAGGGCTGCTGTGAGAAACAAACAGTCTAACAAGCATATCCAGTCTCATGGTGGAAAACAGATAAAAACTGAATGGCTGAGCTAGCAGATCACACAGCGCATACACCAAACACAAGCAGAGAACAAACTTGAACTTCAAAGAGTAAAAAAGCAGCAATTCTTTGTTAAATCATTTGATTTTGGTATAGTTCTATATGAGTAAAGTTAAAATAAAGTGATCCCTTACTCAGTTAAGGTTAAGCTTGTAATAAAAAACTTGTACCACCACCCCTGCCAGTTTCTAAGGGAGAAAGAAGGAAGGCATATGTAGAGCATAAAGCTAGAGCAGCCAGGGTAGCTAAATTATGTGAAGAAATTCATGACCGTTAGGGACAGGATGTGGAGAGAGTTGTGGGAAGCTAAAGCTGAGTTGACAGGTACAGGTACAGAGCCCGCTTAGCACCTCCATTTGAGATTGAGCTAGAAAGTGGACTGGAGATGAGCATACTAATGGTGACAGCCTCTGGTTTGTGGGAAACAAAGAGCTTCTTGGTCTGTGTAAAGTGAAGACAGACATAGGTTTGAAATACGTCCGGAGTGATGTCATTGAGTTAATGAAGAGCTAAATTGGAATTGTTAATTCTAAGTAAATACTGTTTATCTAAATATATTAATCTAACCCGCAGAATAGGCTTCTAATGACAAAACATAAGAGAACATAAATAGCATAGACCAAGAGACAATTTTAAATGGTACACAATCAACAGTACTAGTTGGAAGAATCTAGTCAGTTCATCTTCACCTTGCTATTTAGCCCAACTGTGTGATTTTACTGTAATTATCTTCTGATTTTATCTGCTTTTGTCTTGCATAATCCAAATCAAACAAATAAACGGGACCAAACAAGTCCAAATAGCCACACTGTTCCAAACCCAACCATTAGTTTAAAATACAGAATAAGAAGTAGCATAATATGAAGACAGGCAGATGTACAGTAGGCAATGCTTGTTTTACAACCAGTTATTCAAGCAGATCAAATATGAAGACAAAAACAAGGAGACAATAATCTATCAATAAAACACAGCAACAATTATAATTTAGTTTGCTGTGTTTTTATAAATGAAGGCCCTTTAAATACTGAGTGTTGAAGGGTTTTTACCACTATTAGTTCATAAAAATGCCAGATATTAAAACTATAAGAAAAATGTGGTACATCTGCATTAGTGTGTATGCATTTATATTAAAAGCTCTTAGTCTGATATTAGCCCCTCACTATCTCCAAATCAATGTTTAAAACTGATTGCAGCATTAACAATATTTTTTAATTCTCTTTAAAACCATAATCAATCAACTTGTAAATAATATTTTTAGAGCCACATATCGTTTTAATTAAGAGATAGATATCTACATGCATATGGAGGGTGAATGGAAGAATAACACAAATCACCTGCTTGTGTACCATGGATGAGCCCAGTTAGAACTAAAAGTAAAAAGGAGAGAAGCATAAAAAATTATGCAAGTAAACAATACAGATACACTAAAATGCTAAAGGTTTTGGATGACCTGACTTTTCCAGCCATATGTGGTTCTTTCCCAAACTGTTATCACAAAGCTGAAGGCACACAGTTTTATAGGACGTCTTTGGATGCACTAGCATGACATTTTCCCTTCACTTGAAGTAGGAGACCCAAACCTGTTCCAACATGACCATGCCACTGAATAAACTGGATGAACTGGAATGCTGACTGCACCCTAGGCCTCCTCATCTCACCTACATCAGTACCTGATTTTACTAACACTGTTGTGTCTGAATGAGCAAAAAGGATATGCTCAAAAAGGACATACAGTACTTATGACTAGGTGACTCAATAGTTTTGGCAATAACTACACCATAGCATTTTGCAGATAATTACCACAGCTTAATGAATTAATAAGCGATTATTATTTTTTTTTTTTACTATATTACTTCATACTTACGTACTTACTTTATATTTATTTCTATTGAAATAAATACCTTTTCTATGTAAAAAAAAAATCAGCTATGACCATTACAATGCAATAACACTCAAAACTCTTTATATAACTGTTAATCATCTCCATACAAAAGGGCATATTAATCATTATGCATTTTTCTAAATAACAAATCTGTCTTTAAAGCATTCATATTTATTCTACTTGGTATAATCTGCTGCTGGGCTAATGCTAAGACCTACAGTTTTATAGTACCTACAACAGCAACATTCTTCACTTTAAGGACTACAGCAATATCACAAACATTTCACAGAAATTATAGAAATCTGAATCACTAACAAGTAGAACATGCTGGAGAGACTCTATTCACTTTAAATTCCGATTTCTCATGAGCTTAAGTCATAGAGTAATTTTCTATTTCAATTTTCAATTCCATTTTTATTGGATGATGCTTTTAACAATGGACATTTATCACAATCTTTCACAATCACATTGCACCAGATATCGAGATTATCAACCTGTTCAAGAAAATAATATAATAAAGAGAGAGAACATTTACTCACAGATCATCACACAGAATGGACTGAGTTCCATCCTCTCCTACTGATCTGATGATGAATATTAATTTTTACTTCCTGTGGTCCAATCATGTGAAAGATAATAAAAGAGAGAAAATGCAGGTGAAAAATCTTACTTTATACTATTACTTTTTGCAATTGCAAGCAGGATAATGGATTTCCGCAAATTAATAATGTGCCTTATGTTCTTTACATTAATGTAGACTGGTGTATTTTTTTGACATATAGTGGTCTACAAAATATAGTAGTTTTAAAACAATACAATTTAGAGAGAAAGAAACACACACACACATTGAGAGAGAGAGAAAGAGAGAGAGAGAGAGAGAGAGAGAGAGAGAGAGAGAGGTTATGTGGTTAGAAAAAGTTTGCAGACACTAATAACTACAACTTATCAGCATGAAATCAGTTACTGAGGGTGTTTGCTCTCACTGACAATCTCTTCTACTAAAGATTTGAAAAAGGCAATAATTATCAGGAGATAAGAAGACAACAAATATTGTGCTAAATTGAAAACATGAGCACATATTTAGGAATAGCGCAAGAATATGAAAAGTGTGTGGGGGAGAAGCAAATAATGAGTGAAACACTTCAGTAGACACTCTGTATATTTACACTCTGTATATCTCTGTTGCGATAGTGGACACATTTTCATTTGCAGATGCAACATAAGATAACATAAAATAATATGTTTACCATTATGTTCATCTTTTGGTATTATCTCATCTTATTGAAAAACATACGACAACACAGAAGCTAGCAGTAGTGAGCATATGCAAGAGTTTTTTTTCCTTACCTTTACTGAGAATGTGCAAAACAGAGCATTTCTTATAATCTTAAACTCACACAGCTCAACAAGACTAGAAAACAAACACAACAATGTCTCATTGTTCCAATACTTCATTTCATAACTGCATGTGTCATGGAGGTGAAGTAATTATACCTGATGAGTAACAGTTTAAGCAACCAATGTAAAAGAGGGGAGGAATAAAAACGTGTGTAATATGATGCCAGACAGGTATATTGGGTGTGGGAACTGTTATATAAATATGTTTATATGGAAAAATGTTTCATAAACAAGTTTGTATATAACATTAGACTTATCAAACACCATTAACTGAAATTAACACACTTGCTGAAAAACAAATAAACAGTAAACTATGGGTGAAAATATATTTAATCAGAACATGTACTGCTAGATATTAAGTTATTTTAATGTGAATCAGAACACATTTCACAGCATACCGTTTACTGCTACGGAAATGTTTGCGCTCTCACACACACACACACACACTCACACACACACACCGGATTCATACAAGCACACATTTATACCCCATCTGCAACATAATCTACACATCTACAACCCCGACACTCATGGATTTATTAATACCTACTTATGTGTGTGTAAAAGTGCACTACTGTGCTCTGGAGATGCATCGGACACACGGAGTCTTGAGCAGGAGGCTGAATCTGGAGCTCCAGTCCCGAAAACCGAAACCGAAACCCGGAGATTCACACCTGCGGTTTCACAAGTACTACAAAAACTATTTTCACCTGATTATTTTCTAAAATCGAAATTCAAATAATTTACAGGATCCTAGAATATGGTAGAATATTATATATATATAATAGTATATATAATAATTATAATAGTAGAATATAGACATCATAAGATAAAATATATGATAAAATACATTAGACAATAAATATGTATATTCTTACAGTGTTCATTAGATTACAGTAACTCAGGTTAGTGTGATTACTTTGAAACGCCAAGATTATTGGTCATTAGTCATTATGATACTATGGTTTTATTTATATTTTAAATAAATTATAAAATTGTTGTAATCTGGTTTTCAGTGTATTATGATTATGAGAAAAGCTCTTATTTTAAACTATAGTATTTGCAATTTCATGCAGTATTTTGGTAATAATTTTAAGCAATTCATTCTATGGACAATATTTTAAATGAATGAACTACATATTGTGTTGGGAGATGTGTTCATGTGTATGACGTTAACAAGTAAAATGGGCTTGTTTTCAATGCGTATTCGATATGTATAATAATTTTCTGGTGTTTTGTGTGATGAAATTTCTACTGGTCATTTATTATGAATGAAAGAAAGAAATCAAGAAAGAAAGAAAGAAAGAAAGAAAGAAAGAAAGAAAGAAAGAAAGAAAGTGTAAATGAACATTTTGACAAACTTTTTTTTATCACGTCTTTATTTAAATGTTAAAACATTAGCACATGTTAATAAGAGAAAAATCTAAATAAAAAAAAATATATAGCTGCTCAGGTATTTCATACAATAGTAATTCAAGCAACATCCTATTTAATTGTAAATATAACACTTTCAAATCTTTTTCTTTATCTTCTTTCTGCTCCACTCATAATGATCACCACAGCGGATCATTCTTCTCAATATCACTCTGTCCTCTACTGTACATCTTCCTCTTTCAAACCAACCACCTGCTTGTCTTCCCACACCACATCCATAAACCTCCTCCTTGGTCTTCCTCTTTTCCTCCTGCCACCGGCTTAATCATCAGCATTCTTCTACCGATATACCTCATGTCCAACCCATCTCTTTCGTGCCGCTCTCACTTTATCTCCAAAACGTCCTACCTGCATGGTCCCTCTAATAAATAAATTTCTAATCCTGTCCATCATCGTCACTCCCAAAGAAAATCTCAACATCTTCAGCTCTGCTACCTCCAGCTTCACCCTCTGTCTTTTTGACAATGTCACCATCTTTAAACTGTACAAAATAGCAGTTCTTATAAATTTTCCATTTCACACTCTTTTCTTCACTCCTCCAACACACTCAATTACTTTGCACAGTTGACCCCAGGTACTTAAACTCATCTACCTTCACTACCTCTACTATTTGCAACCTCACCACTCAACTGCCCTCCCTTTTATTCACACACATGTATGCTGTCTTGCTCCTACAGGGTTTCATCCCCCTTTACTCCAGCATGTACCTCCATTTCTCCATGCTTCTCTCAACCTTCTCCGTACTCTCGACACAAATAACATGTTTAAATCATACTGCAAATGTATCTAAGTCAATTCTAAATATTAAAGTATAAGAAATTAAATATATAGCAAAAAAGGTAATATAAGGTAAAATAGTAAAAAGAAAATGCATAGACGTTATATAAACACGGTATATCAGCAAAAGCAATCATGAAAAAAATAATAATAAATTTTACTTTTGGATAGAGCATGAACACTGACAGGATTTGAATAGTTTTTTTATGTTTGGCCACTAGAGGTCAGCATTGGTCCCTCAAATTGTTTTCTTTGCATGATGTCGCTGCCACCTGCGTCCTATTTCCACCGTGTGTAATAAAGTTCAATTACAAAGTAGAAAAGCAAACAACCTTAGAATTCAAAATAGAAAAAACGCTGGGAAAATCTAATGAAAGGCTACTCTAAAGTTCTCCTCGAACATGCCCTCATATGCAAACAATCTCTCAGAAAAGAATATCAATGGTTTGATTCGAACAAATGTCTGGAGACGAGGAAGAACTTACACAACACACAAAGGACTGGCCACGGATCATCGACGACCACGCAAAGGTACAAGAAGACAGAAGGATTTATTTAGTGGAACGTGGATGCAGGTGGCAGCATAATGAGCATGCAGAGAGGAAAAGATGAATGAGCATTGGGGGCCTCTAGCGGCCAAAATATAAAATAACAATTCCAACCCCTGACCGAGTGTGTTTGTTACACTGGGAGCTGTTGTTAATTAAAAGCTGGATTTTGGAACAAAATCGTGGCCTTTAACACTCAGACAGATGTGTCAGCTTCTATCACTCTGTATGGTCTGATGTCCTCGCCAGGTTCAGCTGTAAAATACACAATTATCAGCACCTCAATTATCTTCTTAATAAATATTAGGGTTTTATTTTGTGGTTAATGATGAACACTTTATGCATTCTTACTTCGAGCTCTGTAGCATTTCACAGCCAGAATGATGGTCACCAGCACATACAGCAAGACCACCACTAGACTGCTAAGGATCTTCAGTAGTGAAGGTTTTCCTGGTGGCTGAACTGAAGGGAGAAATATTAGGATATAAAAAAAAAAAATCTAATAACAATAATAATAATAAATAATAATAACAGCAAGTGTAACAAACAGTACTAACAGTAATACTAAACATTTCTTACAATCAATCATATTAAAAGCATACATTTCCTGGTCATAATCAGTCAGGTTTTTTTATTTAACTGAGCATTAAAACAGGGATTTAATCTTTTAATTTATTATTATTTTTTTTTACTGATGATGTAAAAGACAGAAAATAATAATTAATATAAACAACAGACTTTCTTTTGGACAGTGCTGTATTGTTTAGCAGCTTCCAGATGGTTGGCTTTAAGTAATAAAGTGTCAGTTCTTAAAATGCATTATGCATTTGAATTTATATTAATCTACAATACAGAGTCTAGTGTTCCAGCCTTAACAAACACTCAGCATGTTTTTCTGCTCTAGAAAACTCTAAATACAACATAACATACTTAAATTCAAAATTGTGAATTAAATGAAATGAAAAAGATGTGTTTGCCATACATTTCAAAGAGTAATATATAACATTTAGTTAGCATTTAAGAAGCTTGGAAAATGTAATATGTCTTAAGAACTGAGAAATGACTCCAGCATAATTTATGAGAATTATTTCTCACCTCTGACTGAAATCCAGCTTTTCGGTGACTCTCCACTCAATGGATGTTCACAATGGTAGAAACCTTCATCTGACTTTGACACACTGTTGATGGTCATGTCTACTGTAGTCTTGCTCTGAAGAACTGAATCATCTTTATAGAAACCCACACCAGCTGCTGTTTTACGATATAAACAGCGTAAAGTCAGAAGATGTCCCTCAGTCACAGGATGGACAGGACTGTCCAGGATCACATCACCACCTGTAGGAAAGAGAAAGACAACATTGAACACAAAATACACCTATTAGAGACATAAACTTACAATACGGACCTCTGTTATCCTGTTGTCTGTAACATTTATGTATGAACTCAGTATCATCTTTATGATTGTCTCTGGAAGATGTGAGCAGTCAAAAATAGTGACATTTAATTGTACTACATTCCAAATCTCTCCAATTCTTTAATTAAAACCCTTTATATAAGGTAAGTTTGTATCTACAGTAATGTGCTAAAATAAATAAATTATCTGAGCATTTGTGCAAAATGTTTTATGTTTATTATTGATTTTCATTGTATTCAACACAATGAAGATCCTTTTCTACATTACTGCTACACACATAAAGGTTACACTGCTCATTGGCTACTTTGAGCTCACAAATAATATCACCACATACGTTCCTTTCTATTTATAAATCTAGAAAATGTTCTGTTATTGCTGTGTTTATATATTCAACCAGGAACTATATAGAGTTTTGTATCTTTGTTTTGGATTTTCTACAGTTATGCCAATAACAATAGTACATTTTCATGTCATTCTCAATAAAATATTTGTTTATGTAAGCCTTCGTTTTTGTATTAAATCCTACTGATGAGAAGTGATAAAGACTCACTGTGTACTGTGATGTTGACTGAATTACTGCGTCTTCCAGATTCTGACTGACACCAGTAAACTCCAGTGTGTGATGGAGAGAGGGAGATGATGTTATATGTAGATCCTGAAACTGATGAAGAAATGATTGATGCCTCATTGTGTGTGTATCCTCTCACTTTCCATCCAGTAGAGTCTCTCTGGTCCTCACAGCTCAGTGAGAGAGAGTCAGCAGTAAAGTGTTGAGATCTGCTGGGATCAATGATCAGAGACACTGGAGAAGATTCACCTGTTTAATACATGTATTCATATGATTATATGTATGACACCATTATATTAACTCTTAATTTTGTTTTTAAATTGATGCATTGTACAAGAGATAAATCATAAAACTCATACATACATTTCTGTACTGATTTCATTTACCTACTTACATTTCTTACTTCATGATGTACACTTACAATTAGTGCTGTGGCTGCACACACTCATACACACACTCATACACACACGCAGACATACACCCCATTCTTTCGGATCCTACATTTTTTTTACACTCATGTGACCTGTATAAAAGTTTAAACCTCCTTCTCTTAACTCTTTCACACTTGAGCATGATACAGGAGAAAATTTATTTGTTCTCTGTATGTAGTTGTGTAAATATAACGTGTGTTATTACACATCTCTGTTATCTGTTCACTTGTTCGTGTTCATGCAGTCACATACTCACCAATAACATTTACCCAGAGTGCATCACTGTAGTGTGTGTAGTAGACTGGGTTTCCTCTTCCAGCTCTGCATCTGTACTGACCTCCATCAGAGACACTGACTGATCTGATGATGTAGGAGTGTGTTTCAGTCTCAGTCTCAGGCCACTGTGTGTCTTTCATCCAGTAAAACTTCCATCCAGCAGACTGCAGCTTCAGTGTACAGTACAGAGTCACTGAGTTTCCTGTCAGTGCAGCTCCTTTAAGGTCTGATGTGAGTTCAGGTTCAGGTTTTTCTGTTAGAAATGTAATATAATGTTAGAAAATGAAGTCATCTTTACTCAATGAATCACTTCTACAGGCAAACAGTACAGGCAGAATCACTTCTACAGGCAAACTCTCTCTGTGATGATGACACAATTCATGTATACTATTAAAACTGAATTTTATACACACAGTGAGAATAATAATATGGATATTAAATGTAGAGATTCATTGTGAGGGTCAGAAAAATATTATATTATTTTATATATATTTTGTTATTTTGTTTATTCATAAATATTTTATGAGTGTAGAGCCAGAAGAAAGGGCTAGCAACTCCACCCTTTAACAAAACTGCTATGGAAATGCCAAGTAAGCCACCAGGCCCTTGCTGACCAATGTACCTCATGGCATGGCAGGACATTGAAAAATGCTAAACTAAAACTGTAATCTTCAATTAAAGATATGTTAAAAATGCTTGACAAATGTAAAAGCTGACTTGTTTATTTAACGCTTTTGGTGTTTTGTGTTATCATTAATAAAACTTTCTTTCGGCTTCTCCCGTTAGGGGTCGCCACAGCGGATCCTCCGCATGTTTGATTTGGCACGTCTTTTACTCTGGATGCCCTTCCTAACGCAACCCTCCCCATTTATCCGGGCTTGGGACTGGCACTGAGAGTGGCTGGGGATGGTTCCCTGACCGGGAATCGAACCCGGGTCGCAGCGGTGAGAGCGCTGCATCTTAACCACTAGACCACCAGGGAAATTTGTGGTATGTGTTATCATTAATAATTTAGCTAAAATGCTGCAGTCACCCACGGTGGGGTTCACTGTCACATATAAAAAATGCATGCATACATTCTTAAAAGCAAATGGAATATAGACAATATCTGATATAAAACACACTCACCTGCTACAGTCAGTGTAACTGCATCACTGCTCTGTGTGTATTTTGGGTCTGATGACTGAGTTCCTTTACAGCTATAAGGACCTTTATTAGAGTCTTTAACATCAGTAATTGTGTAGGTCTTTTCTCCTCCAGCATCACTGATTTCTTCATTATTTCTATTCCAGTGATACTTCCAGGATCCTTCAGTCTGTATGTCACATGTGAGAGTGACGTTTTCTCCAATGAACACATTCACAGCTGGGTGTATTTTCACTACAGGTTTTGGTCTCGCTATACGAAGTTAGTAAAATGTCATCATATGCACTTAATGTAAACATAATTTAAATGTTATTTAATTATACAAATGTAATAGATGTTAAAATATTTAATAGAGAAAATGTCAATAACATGACCTACCCTTTGCTGTAATTATGACTGGAGCACTGAACTCTGACTTGTAGTTTCCCCTGAGTGCTTTGCAGTAGTATGTTGTTTGTCCTACATTAGAGATTATCACACTGAGTGGGTTTGTATTTTGGGCTTCAGGTGAATTCTGGTTACCTTTATACCAGGAAAAGCTCCATCCAGTAGACTGCAGATTACAGTTCAGAGTAACTGTTTCTCCAGTGTAGATGAAGCTCTGAGGATTCACACTCACAGTCGGTGTGGGTTTTTCTGTTGATATGAAATGAAGAACTGTAAAGAACTGTATTTACCTTAATCTATGTACATAATTATGCATTTAAGTTAATTCAAAATGTATATAAGAATACATAATAGTTACTCAATTATTGTTTATTGCCATTATTTAATTATATAATTAAATGTTTTTTTTTGTAAAAGTTAATTTCATTAACTTTTTCTATTAATTTCATTGTTAATTTCAACAATTAATAGATTACTTTAGAAGAGAAAAGTGAAAACAAATATAAACATAACATAGAAAAATTGTTATAATGACATTTTGCTTTACAGAAAAAATCCAGAACAACGTCCACAACCAGTAATAATTTTCACATACAGTATTTAAGCCAATATATACATTTCCACACTCACCTGATACAGTGAAAGTAACAGGATCACTCGTCTCTGAGATCTGATTGTCACTGCGTCTCCTCCCTCTGCAGGTGTATTTCCCTCTAGAAGAGTCTGGAACAGAGCTGATACTGAACTCCTGTGTTGTGTGGTATGGGTAGAGTGTGTAATCATCCTTATACCAGTCGTATGTCCACTCAGTGTCTCCTCCTCCCTGTATTTCACACCTGAAAGTCATGGTTTCTCCTCTGAACACTTGTGTATCAGGCTTTATAAACAGAGCAGGTTTAGGTCTCTCTGTAAGAAAAGAAAAAAAATACTGTATCTTTATATGAATCTATTTACAAATCTATTATTTACAGATGTACACACATGCACACACCATGGCGAAAATTCCAAGGGGGGGGGGATTTAAATAAAATAAAAATATATTGCACTCTCTATTGTGAAAACTATATGTATGTATACCTAAATAATTGTGAAAGTAGAAAAAAAACCCACAAAAATGCATTTACAAAGCCGTTTCCCATGCAGTTTTTTATTTGGGACGACTTGGCATAATGTTAACTGAACATTAACACACAATTAGCATATTGTTTATCTGTGCATTTACTAAATGAGCACTGTGCTACATCCAAACTGACCCCACTGTATTTTTTTGTATAATCAATTTATATTCTGTTCTTAAGTGTCTTAATTAATTTTAAATAAAATTTTAAACCTTTTTTTAATTCCTTGTTTTTATTGTTGTGATTATTTTTTTATGATAGTTTTACTTTCTTTATGTAAAGCACTTTGAATTACCACTGTGTATGAAATGTGCTACAGTATAAATAAACTTGCCTTGCAGTGTCATAGACTAGATAAAATGACGGAGAAAAAGAAAATGGACATAAGATCATTTTTTAGTGCACCTAAACGCCAAGTAAGTACAAAAAGTTCACATATTAAGGCAATTTGGTTTTAAGAATGGGTGCTTATGAAAATACTATATCAATCAATGTCACAATATCAATCACAGGCAAAGGAGACAAAAATTTTTGAGGGACAGGTAGAGCAGGGTCAATCAGATGTACAGTGTCAGGTAAGTGTGTTGTGCTTTTATTGAAGGGATAATGACAGAATTTTTTTTGGGGTGAACAATTTCTTTAATGTTTTCGGAGTTGTGGCGATCCAGCAGATGAACATCACAGGCTCACCAATTTACAGTATGATCTGTCAATTTAACCAGTGTAATGTAAACAAGTTATTATGAGTATGAAAAACATCTTTTCCTGCATTTTTTTCTGCTTCAGGAGTCAGTCTGTTCTGAGACAGTGAGAGTAGAGGAAGAGGCAGAATCAGAACCAGGGAGGGAGCCGGAGACAGCAGAACAAAGAGGTGATATTGCCAACACCAGCACAGGGAGCACAGTTTTTAGTTTCGATCTCGATCTCAGTGCCTGCACAAAGCCCTACCAACCACCTCCCCAGTGTATCAAAAAACAAATACTTTCAAATAAGTAATTTACATTTCAAGAGAAATGGGATCAAAATTTTCCATGGCTACATTACAGTCCAACAGTCAAAGGGGTCTTGTGTTTTTACTGCAACAAAGGTGTTTCAAACCAGTCCTCTTTAGGTCATAGACCTGATGCTGCTTTCGTTAGTGCAGGCTTTAGAAATTGGAAGAAAGCCTTAGAAAAATTTACATTACACCAGACCTCTCAAACCCACCAACATTATGTGACTGTCACTGCACGTCAGCCAAACACAATCAGCGCCCAGTTATCTAGTGCATGGCATAAACTGCAGGAGGTGGCAAGACATTGTTTGAGGAAAATTGTTAGTTCTGTGCGGCATGTGGCAGGGCAAGGACAATCTTTAAGAGGCCATACTGAAGAAAGTGGAAATCTGTATCAGCTCATAAAACCTAGGGCAGAAGAGGATGATCCAGTTTTATTGACATGGTTAACAGATCGTGCCACTGCATATGTAAGCCCTAAATTGCAAAATGGAATCCTGAACATTATGGCCAATACAATAATCTGAGGGATTGCAAATGAGATTAGGTCTCCAGCAGTTTTTTTGTAATAGTTGATGGCACCCAGGATATTTCTGGTATTGAGCAGGAAAGTGTCTGTCTGCGCTATGTGGACCATGACCTAATGCCACATGAGGAGTTTATTGGGTTGTACAGTTTATCAGAGACAACAGGCCAAGGCATTGCCAAAATGGTTACTGATGTGATGTTGAGGCTTAATCTGCTGTCTGCTTTACGTGGGCAAAGTTACGATGGTGCCTCCAAAGTACAGAAAAGTACAGGGTGCACAGGCAGTAGTGAGGAAGTAGCAGCCCTTAGCCCTCTATGTCAGGGGTGGCCAACCAGTCAGAGACTGAGAGCCACATTTTTGACTGTGTTACCGCAAAGAGCCACATCATACACATGGGCACACATGAACATCACCCATCTCTTCCTCTTACACACACACACACACACACACACACACACACACACACACACACACACACACACACACAAACACACACCTCTGCTCAGCCAGATTTATTGTAAATGTCACACACCAACATAATGACAGAAATTGACTCCTACAGTTCTAAGACCACAGGACAGTCATTTTCAACAATGAACATTGTGTGCATTGTCTCACACACACAAACACTCAGTTTAACCAAGTCCACAAACAAAAATATAATAATTTACAATAGCGTTTTTCTTTTACTATGCATGTTACTTAGTGGGACTTTTGGCATTCTTTGCCTTAAACAATCCCCTTCAAATCTGCCACGTATTCCGTTGTTGCCACTCGAAGCAATTCTTTCACATGTTTCAGGGTCGAAAACACAGACTTTGTTTGTGTTTTTTTTATGTGCGTGTTCACTTCGCTTGAGTTCAAATGCGCATGTGCGTGAGATGAATATAGCGCAGGGGTGGGCAATTAATTTTTACAAGGGGCCACATGAGAAACTTGAATTGTGTCAGAGGGCCACACCACCGATAATATTTTAGGGATGCACCGAAATGAAAATTCAATTCAAAAGGCAATGAAATCCATAATTTTTTGTGTTATGCCTTTTGCCTTGGCACCATCACTGGAAAACTTTCCTGCCTTTTCAAAAACGTCCTCTACAGACGGAGTGCGCATGTTAGGATTGACTTTACTTTTCTGCGCCGCGTTCTTCTCATATTTAGAATGGCAATCGGGATGTTTGGATTTCAGGTGATACATTAAACCCGACTTGGAGAAACTCTTTGCAGATACACCCCCTCTTGAAATTTCAGCATTGCATGTTTTGCAAATCGCTCTCCGCACACATGTTGCTCTTATCCAGATAACCGTGTGCTGCTGCGCTTTTTTATTACGTGATTATAATTGTGTTTCTGCCGTGTTGTTTCGGTGATTTAGGTATTTCCGAAAATTCTCGGTGCATCGCTGTAATTTATGATTGGCCTCATGCCAAGGTCTGATATACCGCAAAGTTTTCCAGTAGGGGCAAGCTCATTTAAGTCTTAAAAATACCGTATTGAACTCAAGCAAAGCGAACACGCACATTAAAAATCAAACACACAAACTTTGAAAGGAACATAAGAGCCGCATGAAACCAGCCAAAGAGCCGCATGCGGCTCGCGAGCCGCGGGTTGGCCACCCCTGCTCTATGTGCATTGTGGGGCACATTGTGTCAATTTAATCATACAGGCTGCTCAGTCTCCTCAATGATCCGGGACTGCCTTTCTTGGGTCCATCAGTTGGGCATCCTTTTCAACCAGTCAGGAAAATTTAAGAGAATGTTTGAAAACATAGTTACCTCTGAAAATGAACCCATCACCACACTAAAACCTCTATGTCCAACCAGGTGGACTGTGCGTAATTCTGCTATAATAGCTGTGCTAGGGCAGTATGAGCGGGTCCTTGTTAGTCTAGAAGAGATGGCAAAAAGTGCATCTAGGACAGCTTTAACTGCCAGTGGCTTATTTGAGCACTTTAGTAAAGGTAAGACTGTGTTGGGTCTTACACTTGCTTCTGCTGTTGTTGGAGAACTTAAGTGCCTAAACATTTCACTGCAGAAGAAGACCCAGAATGTCTCTGGTATGCAGGATGCAGTAAATTGTGTACAATCCTACCTTCAAGGAAAGAGAAATGACAAGAGCTATCTTGAATTGTTTGAAAAAGCTACATCATTGGTAAACTCCATCAAATTAGTGGACCCTATTGAGACAGCAAATTCAAGGCGTTTTGCTGGCAATGCAGTGTACCATTACAGGGCAGAATTCTTCAAAGTATTGGATTGTGTGGAGGTTCAGTTTGGTGAGCGTTTCAACCAAGACAGTCTAAAGTCTCTGCAAAGAATGTCATTTTGACTGGATTGTTAACTGATTCAGTAGATAAGTACCCCGAGTTGCGCAGAGGTACTCTTGCAGTACAGTTGCCTCTCTTTCACCAGAAATTCTCCTATAGCAGCAGTTGAGAGGCAGCAGAGGTCCTAAGGGGAATGCCAGTGGAGGTGCGTGGGTTGTTTGACCAAGTTGAGGTCCTTGTCAGAATTTTGTTGGTGGTTCCAGTGTCCTCATGTGAAGCTGAGAGGAGCTTCAGTGCATTGCGGAGACTAAAGACGTGGCTAAGGGCTACTATGGGCCAAGGCAGACTTAACAGTCTGGTAGTCTGCAATGTGCACAAAGACAAGGTCGAGAACCTTAACATAAACAACATATGCCAAGAGTTTGTGGGGCCCAGTGATACCAGGAAAAACATATTTGGTACTTTTGTTTAGTGACCATTTATTAATGTAAGTTTGCTTTAAATTGCAGATGGGTTTTTTGTTGTTGTTTTTATACATAGAGCAGTTACTGTAACTTGATTATTTAATAATTTATTTTGTTACGAAACATTACTTATTTTATGTATATTTTTCACAATAACAGTCATTTTATTGTTTGTTGATGGCTTAACTGTAAACAACACACACAATGCAATAATTTGCTTGTCAGTGAACCTGAGAAAAACTTTAAAAATAACCATAATGACGCAGTCTCCATGCTACAATAATAATAATAATAAAAGCAAAGTTTTTCACTGTGGGGACACTGTGTCTTTATAAGTACAATTTGACTGTATTATTTGTGTCCCCCTTAAAAAATTGCTCATGAGAAATTTTATATTAATTGTCCCCCCCTACTGGTAAATGAAATTTATGCCCATGACACACACACACACACACACACACACACACACACACACACACACACACACACACACACACAATCTCCTGCCATCTCCATTCAACATTTCCATTCTTTCCATAAGCCATCTGACTCCTCAACATGAATGGACTGAACTGACACACACACACACACACACACACACACACACACACACACACACACACACACACACACACACACACACACACACACACACACACTTCCCTTTCCTGTCACCAGGAAAAGACACAGCCAGACAAATTTAGTAATTATTATTGTATGGACAAATCCACCCACAATAACACAAACCTTTTGTACTGGTTAATGCTGCAGTGTCTATTGTACATGTTACTTTTTTGCTCTTTATGTGTGCCCAAGTCATTTTGTGTAATTCTGTGTTACAAAGTTACTTTTGTTAATTTATATTGTCTTATGCACTGGTAAATCGGTTAACTGTTGGGTATTATTTATTTTATGGCAAAAATAATAACTGTTTATTTCTCCGTAATTAGGACGTGAGGAACTGAGAGCCATTGTAGTGGGTTGTCTGTGGGTCACTGAAGCGTGAACGGGTTTGCTATGTTGTGATGGCGTTCTCTTCTATTTACTATTTTTATTTCTGCTTGGTGGTGGTTTCCAACAGGTGGGGGTGTTGTGTCGTATGAGTGCACGTGTGTTTGCTGTGGATAGGAGATCAATAGAGTAAGGTCCACAGTCCTGAAATTCGAGCATTCTTGTGTGTTGGTATATGCATGTTTTTATCTGATTTTAATAGTTCTTAATAAAATGTTATCAAACTTCTCTCATATCCTGACTCGGCTGAAGTCAAACCTGGTTGCCTTACATATTTCTTTTATGAAGGGTTATCCCCGGTAACGGAGCCCCCGGGGTGGCGTAGTCGTTTTCTATTAGTAATGTTCTTAAACGTAGTTCTTGCATCTTACTAGTAATTCTTTAATTGCTCTAAATTTCCCAATTTTGGGGAAGAAGTTGGACCTACAGGTTCCACAAATGCATAACTCCTCATTCACACTATCTGATCCTCTCTTTTTACAGGCCTTTTCACTCAGTGGTTTAAAAACAAATAAGTTTTACGTTTTAGTGACCTTTAAATTTTTTTTACTGAAGCTAAACAAATGTGGTGCAACTTGCTTTTCAGTCTCATACATGACCCCACTTCCAAAGAAGTAAAGACACTGTCTAAAATGTACATACATTTAGAATGCAATTATTTGCAAATCTACTGAATCCATATTCCATTCACAAAAAAAACAAAAAAAACAACGAACAACGAACAAAAAACATACCAAATGTTTAAACTGAGAATATGTACTACTTTAAAATGAAAATAGACATTTTGAAATTGATGGCTGCAAATAGTCTAAAACAAAGTTAATACAGGACCTTGTTTACCACTGTGTAGTATCATGTCTTCTATCTGTGTACTTCTGTTATCTGAGGAGACAAGTTACTGAAGTTTTGGGAGCGGAATGTTGCCCCCTATGTGTCTGATACAGGATTCTAGTGGCTCAACTCTTCTGGGTGTCATTTGTGTCATTTGATTGCACCAAATGTTTTCAAATAAAGAGAAAATTCTTAACTGCATTATTCCTTGTATGATAGACATTTAACCTGTTAGCCCTCGACACAGATTTTGGGACTTACAGCTGAAAATGCGCTACCTAACTTATAATGTTAACAGTTTCTGAGAAAAGTGGGCTACATACACAATTGAAATATCTTTAAAAACAAAAGACACTTTGAGCTTTTTTGTCCATTATTCACAGTTAATATTGCTCAAAAAGATTATAAGTTATGGATAATTAAGTACTGCGAAAAAAAAATCCTTAAAAAAATTTTTTTCCCCTCATATATAAACACATGAAATCAGTCCTGGAGCAATCCAGAAAAATAATAGGTTAAAAGCCACATGTCTCATGAGGTTATATTTTAAATTGAATGAAGATATCATAAAAAAATGAGATTCCTACAAACAATTATCTGAGACTATGCCTGTGTCAGGGTGCGAGTGAAACGGGATGCGGAAGCCGGAGTACAGCTCGCTCAGGTTTTATTGACAAAAATGAGGGAGAGAGATATACACAAACACACACGCACACACACATGCACGCGCACAAACACACACGCACTTACGAACACACAAGTCCTTGCGAGAGTCGGAGGTGCGCTTGGGGAGAAGCATAGCTGATTCGAGATGCGCGGGGAGGAGTTGCGCAGCCGGTACCAGATAGTGGAGTCCGAACGGAACGGAAAACATAGAATATTGCATAAAACTAAGAACCCATTCACACAGTACGAAGCATCCAACACATTCAATAACGAACGGGGAGTGAATGTGAGTGAGGTGTTTATGTAGGAGCGGGGTGGAGTGATGATGAGCTTCAGGTGTGCATAGTTAAGCCTGGAGCTCCAGAGAGAGTGGAGGCATGAGAGACAACGAGCCCCAGGTGTGCGTGGTTAAACCTGGAGCTCCAGGGAGAGTGTAGGCATGAGCGCCACCAAGGGAGGGCGTGGCAGGTGGATCCCTGACATTACCACCCCCCCCCCCTCCCAGAGGGGGCGGCACCTGACGCCCCAAACCCACAGATGCTCGGAGGGCCAGGGCACTCGGAGGAGAATCTTGGTGTCTGTCCAGGGTCGAAAGGGACCTGGTCAGAACCGCCGCGGAACCGGGGAAGGCCAGGAAGGACCCGAGGCGGGGCGACAGCCCAGGCGGAGCGCAGGAACCGGGCGATGCCCAACCCGAAGACACGGGACGGAACCACGCCCCCAGCGGAGTTCCGAAACGGCGCTTAGCTCATTGCGGAGGCCAGCAATGTAGCAAAACCATTGGCGAAGATCGGTGCCAGGACGAAGGCCGGATATGGAGAGCTGCTTGTAGCAGAGACTGGAGACGGAGAGATGTCTTCAGCGGAGGCCGGAAGCAAAGAGATGTCTCCGGCGTAGGACAGGGGCCAAGCTGCACCCGCAGCGGAGCCCAGAGACTGAGCGACCTCCACGGCAGAGACCAGAGACCGAGCGACACCCTCGGTGGTGATCAGGGGCGGATTGACGCCCACTGGGGAGGTCTGGCAAGGAGTGATGTCCAGCACGGACGACCGGAGTGTAGCAATGTCCTCCCCGGAGACCCGAAACAGAGCGATGCCTTCAGCGGAAATCGGGACTGAAGGGGTGCCCACCACAGAGGTCAGGAGCAGGGCTACGTCCGCAGCGAAGATCAGAGGCCGTGTAATGCACTCGGTGGAGATCGGGAGCAGAAAAACCTCCTCGGTGGAGTCCAGAGGCCAAGCAACGCTCACGGCAGAGATGAGGAACGCAGTGACACCTTCGGCGAGTCTGTGAGCCATGACGATGCCTTCAGAGGAACTCAAAGGTGTGGCTTCATCCGGAGAGAAGCCCAGAGGCGAGACGTCTCCTGAAAAGGGACGCTGAGGCGTGACTTCGCCTTCAAACGGTCCAGGAGGTGTGGTTTCGCCTTTTGGAAAACTTGAGGCTGAGACGTCTTCATCAGAGTAGCTTAGGAGTGAAATGTCACCTCCGGAGGAGTTCAGAAGCGAGACGCCACCATCGAAGGAGCCTTTAGACGAGACGTCGCCGACGGAGGAGTTTGGGGGCGAGACGTCGCCTTCATGGGGGCTCGGGAGCAAGACGTCGCCGTCAGGGGAGCACGGGAGTGAGACGTCGTCTTCAGGGGTGCCCAAGAGCGAGACAACGCCTTCAGGGGTGCCCAAGAGCGAGATGTCTCCTTCAGGGATGCCTAAGAGCGAGACATCGCCGACGGTGGAGCTTGGGGGGGAGACGTCGCCTTCCGGGGAGCACGGGAGTGAGACGTCGCCTTCAAGGGAGCACGGGAGCGAGACATCGCCTTCAGGGGAGCCCAAGAGCGAGACATGGCCTTCAGGGGAGCCTAAGAGCGAGACGTGGCACCCTCGGCGGAACACTGGAGCCGAGTTGAGCGCTCTGAGGCGTCCAGGAGCAGAGTAAAAGAGTAATAAAACTAAGACTCACACACGTGGGGAATGAAATCCTCCTATATCGTTAGAATCCTGCACATATTGCTACATTTTTTATCAATCATTTTTTTTCCATAATGCTACTGGCTGGAAAGAAAACTTTTGAAATGATAGGCGGCGCATAAAAAAAACATGACGACACCTGCAGAGAGAGTAGAGACTCAACCCAAGATTTCTACTCTTTTATTTATTTATTCTTTTTTTTATTCTTTTTTTGTGGTCTCACGTTTAGTAACACTGTCGTTTTTTATGTGAAAGTTATTCCAAAATTTCTAAACACAAACACCAGCCGAAGTTCTGTGACGTAAACAAAAGAAATAAACATCTAAATTACAACAATATTGTTTGTTTGGAGGAGAAATGCTTTATGGCATGTTGTTCACTGGACCCTAATCTTTTCCTAGTGCTGCATTTGACACTTTCGATCATGGCATTCTTTTAAACCGCTTACAGCTAATTGGGATTCAAAGACGTGTTTTAGATTGGTTTGTATACTATTTAAAGGATCGAACCCTCTCTGTAGAGACTGGAAATATTCATCATCTTGTGCACCAGTTTTGTATGGGGTCCCGCAAGGCTCAATTTTGGGTCCTGTTTTATTTGCTTTATACATGCTTCCGTTGTATGCAATATTTAGGAGGCACAATGTTTCATACTACTGTTACGCAGATGATACTCAGTGTTATGTTCCCGTGCACCTAAAGCATGTCTCCAGTTTACAGTGTCTGTCCGATTGTCTGAGAGATGTTAAAGAACGGATGTCTGCCAACTTCCTTCAGTTAAATGAGTCTAAGTCTAAGGTCTTAATCTTTGGCTCCCCTGCTTCTACAGAAGTAGCAGCTAGTAAACTGGGACCTCTATCTGATAATCTTCATTCACATGCCAGAAACGTAGGCATTACTTTTGATTCCGCCTTTACTTTTGATAAACAGATTAATGCTGTGGTTAGAAGTTGTTTTTATCAGCTAAAGAATTTTGCAAAGATTAAGTCATTCTTAACATCAAAAGACATGGAGACTGTAATACATGCTTTTATCTCATCCAGATTAGATCACTGTAATGCTGCTTGATTGTTAACTGGAACAAGGAAGAGAGAACATATTTCACCAGTGTTGATCTCTCTTCACTGGCTTCCAGTTAAATTCCGTATTCATTTTAAAACACTGTTGTTTGTTTATAAGGGTCTAGATGGATTGGCTCAATTCTATATCTCTGATCTGCTTCTGTTCCAATGTAATGTCTCTAGGGAACTTCGTTCAACTTGTAGTCTTCAGTTGATTGTTCCAAGGACACGCTTGAAATTGAAAGGAATCTTGCCTTTTCAGTGGCTGCTCCACAGTTATGGAAGTTACCACCCTATATAAGAACTGCGCCAACATACGCTGATTCTATACGCTGATCTTCTTAAAAATTATTTATTTACTGTTGCCTATGATCATAAGTAAGCACACTGGCATAACTTTAGTGCAATATCTGTTGCTATGTCCTATGTTGACTTTTGTATTTTGTATTATGTATTTTATTATATGCTTAAATTCTGTACAGCACTTTGGCCAACAGCAGTTGTTTTTAAATGTGCTCTATAAATAAATTTTACTTGACTTGACTTGACTAATAAACTGGGATTAGCAGCAGTGGATGTGTTTGTGACTCGTTATTACAATAATAATGTAAGTAGTGCAGGTTTTTTATGCATGTTGTTGTTGTGTAATGCTTACACAAATTCAGCAAATACATCCGTTATACGTTTTCCAATGAGAAACAGTGATCTGTAATCGCTGCTTGAGGCTTAGAGCTTAAGAATGATGTATATTTAGTCATGGTTACTCTTTTCCCTTTTTATTTAATCTATTGCTAAACATTAACACCTGAGAATAATGGGCTATTTGTTGCGCTCACGCAACAACGAAGCCTAAAGAGTTTGTGGATGACATGACAAACTGACAAACTGTGTTCATTAACAATGATTTCTGAAGGTGTTAACAAGCCCATGCATTCATTTCCTTTACAGAATCATGACTGTTTGAAATGCAGTGCCCTTGTCCTTTCACAAAGGTTTCTGCAGATTATTTGAAATTTATGCTGGTATTACATACTGTAAATTATAAATTAAGATTTTGTAATTAACAAATGAAAAAAAAAATTGAATAAATACAAATGCTCCACTTTACACTACCACTGCAGATAAACTTTTAAAAAGCACTTAATACAGTGAGTAAAATAAGTATTGAATATGTCACTATTTTTCCCAGTAAATCTATTTCTAAAGGTGCAACCCACACATGCAAAGAAATCATACCATACATGTCCACAAATGAAGTTGTGTAATTATGTGAAATGACACATTTTCAAAGTAATAACGTTGTCAGGATTATGGAAGGAATTATGTTTCCCACCAGTCACCACACCTCAGTGAACTATGGTAACTTATTGAGAGTAACTAAATGTTTGCACTTTTCTGTAGTAAAGTAGTTGAGTTCAAGTCCTCCAGTTCCTCAGTTGTCCTTACACTGTCTCTTGTAATTTCATTAAACTCCTTAAAGAATGCAAATCTTTGGATATTTTTCCTACTGTTTCCATGTTGTTCATGTGTTCAGTGTGTAGTTGCTATATAGAAATGTCTTACTAGTAACTTCTGAGGTGTTCCTCATAGTTGATGAATCTGAAAATGTAAAAAAAAAAAAAAAAAAAAAAAAAAAAAAATCAATAAAAATAACCAACATTATAAATTAAGATTTTTTGTTTATTGAAAAAAAAGGGGGGGGAAACTCACTAAAAAGAGTGAAATTAAAAAATGAACATATATATATATTTTTTTACAACTATTGTGTACATTTTAAATATAAAAGTGATAAAGCCACAAGTATTAGGAAAAGACTATATTTACCCTCAGCTGTCCTAATTGTTAAAAAAATGTATCTCAGATTTATAATGTTTATATATGTGTGTGTGTGTAAATTATTATTCTCACTAATGTACCGGTATTTATTTTTTAAATCTCGCACAGTATCCACGTCTGGTTTTCTGTCTAAAAAAAAGCTGCATGAAATGTTCCACAAACTATCTCCACTACCTGCTCTACACGGCCACTGCAGAGGAACTTTTTGAAAGCACTTTATTTTAAAAACATTACACAGGATTTGTTGGCTTACTAGACAAACAAATTCATCCTTCCAGTACATGGTCTCTTTCATAAACTTGTGTAGGCATGCTGAAATTGCATGTACATGTCACCTTTATTGTTTCCATGTTGTTTATATTGAATGTTCAGTGTCTACTGAATCAGTGTTATGCAGAAGTCTCTTACTAGTAGTAGTGGTGTCCCAGAAGGGCCAAGCACCTGAAACAAACAAACAAACAAACAAACAAATAAACAAACAAACAAACAAATAAATAAATAAATAAATAAATAAATAAATAAATAAATAAATAAATAAATAAATAAATAAACAAATAGAGTCTGTTTAAAAAAAATAAAAATGCATTATAAGGGAAGTTAAGAATAGTTATAGTAGTTTCCCAACATCCAGCTGTTTTTCTGGCAAATATTGTGATTTAAAATGCATGGATTTTTTATTTTAAGGAATTTACAATTAAAATATTAATAAATACTGTAGTCATGTATTTCCAGAGCTATACATTTCTGTAAATAATATGTAGACATATATGTGTTAACAAAATCGTGTTTTTTTTTGTTGTTGTTGTTTTGTAAAATGACAACAATTAACTATTGCCCCACTTGTATTATTTGAACTAATACCAGTAAATAACATCGATTTTATCGATGTTATATAAAAAGGAGGTATATTGAGGTTTTCTGAATTAATCCATTTGAGGGTTAATAGAGTTTAAATTGTTTTCTGTGCATTTATACATGATACAGTATTGACAGTGTTTACATTTGTTGTGTTAAAAAGAGAGTTCATAGTTTAAATTGAATTCTGTGCATTTATATGGTACAGTATTGACATTGTTTACATGGTTGTGTTAAGAAGAGAGACAATTCAATTACAGTATTTTTATTTTAAAAAAAAAGAGGAACATTTTATGTTGAAGGTTTAAAAAGAACAATTATATTTTTATTTAATTTGTTTATATCCTTTGAGATAACTTATTTTTTGAGTAAATAACTAAGAGATATTTTCTAAAACTTGGTGTTGTGTTATTTTATTATTTACCTGGAAAGAGGTTATTATTTTATTTGGGGAGAGATCTACCTAGACACACGGTTAAAATCTTTATTAATACTATAACTTAAGAAGGGTGAATTCATAGTTAGGTAAGGAAAACATTTCATGTGTGTATTTTAAAAGAGAAATCCAAGATAACATTTAAAATTGAGTTAATAAGGGTTAACACATTTAATTAATACATTAACAGAACTCAAAAGCCTTGCCCTAGTTAATATGAATACTGAGGGAAGCGCTACATAAGTTTTGTTCAAGTCCCTGCTTGCACCTGTTCTTAACAGTTATATGACAGATTGGATACCTAATGAACCATCTTTCAAGGCTAAATTCAAGCTTATGTTATGCATGCTCCTGAGATACTAACATCCATCATCCTGTCCACTTCTTTTACTGGACCTGCCTGTCCTGAACAACACTATTTGAATCAGTGGCCTGTCACTACTTTTAGAATTTACTTATCTGTGCACCTTCTTACTTTACATATGCAAGTAACTCTACAGGGGGCCAATACAGCGACATCCAGATAAATTCAATCAACACTGTTCTATTTACATTCTATTTCTATTCACATGTTTATATGTTGGACAGTCGTAAAAAGCATTTTACTACATGGTGAATGAATGTGTATGTGACAAAAATGTAAATGTTTGCTTTTTATTAGCTGTAAGCCATAATCATCAAAATGAAAATAAAATTTAAATATATCATCCTGCGTGTAATGAATCTATATAATAGTCTTTTCCACTTTTGACTGCGAGGGGCATACAAAAAATGCTTAGCACACAAACCTTACTCTCTCTCTCTCTCACTCTCACACACACACACACACACACACACACACACACACACACACACACACACACACACACCACAAGGAAACAGTTGATTCTTTAAATATCTGTGGTTGCATTTGGTGCAAGGGAA